>JAGDYQ010000002.1:2454135-2913088 GCA_021962125.1 Bulinus truncatus | reverse complement strand
CTTAAAGTTTCATAAGATATTTTAAATACATAAAAAAAGAAATAGAAAAAAGCGTAATGAATTTAAATGGAAGAAAAAAAGAGAAACCAAAGACGAAACATATACTTGCATAAATATTGTAATTGCTAAAAAAATTTCCTTGAGACCATTTTAAAGACCAAATGTGACATTAAATATATTTTTCAGCACTTCAATGAAACAATCATTACAAAATTAGGTTATATTTTTCTGTACAAACTCCATATCTGTGATACATTGGTCACAAATCAGTGCGATAAATTTGATATATGAGATTCTGGAGTGTTAAGTAAATGGAAGAATAAAAATCATCAGAGCCATCCTTGAGCTCTTCCTGAGCCAACTTTTGATACTCTGCAAGAAGAGCCTGAAGCTTGGGCCTTGCTGGAGAGAATTCATCTTTGCAAGTATTAGCTAGTGCAGTCATAGCATGGATGACTTTCTCCACACTGTCATGGCCAGATGGAGAATGAATGAGACTTGTCATCAACTGACACCATCCAGTTGTTGAGAGCTGTTCTCTAAGGTGAACTCTGGGGGAAAAAAAAGGTTACACTTCAGTAAATAATTGCAAAAAGTCAATTTGCTACCACAAATACATGACTTCAGATTACAGATTCAATCAATACTACAATTCTATGAGCCAAATCTTTGAAGTATGTTGATGTGCTGCCTAGCCAGTGGCAGGTTATAGTATTGCATGGATTTGATTCACAATTCATTGCTCATGACCCAAGACAAATTAGTTAATAAAGTGAAATGTCACTATAATGAAATAGATGGGAACTCGTAATTTATACATTATAGTGAAACTTTGTTACACTGAAATGGGGAGTGGGTGTCAACATATTTTTCCCTGTCTTTTATATGCATTTTGTTTATTATAGGAATAAGATATTTAGGTAGTTTTACTACAATAGTTCAAAGTAATTTTTGCTAATGTGTAAGTTAAACTGTGACTGTATTTAAAGAAATGTTTTCTATATGTGAAATTTTTAAACGTAGAAAATTAGTTTAAAAGAAAATTAAAGGAGTAAGTATAAACCTGAATTACTTCATTTGGTATGTGTATCACCAATACTGTCTAAATTATTAAATACATGTAATGTAATAATTAAAATATTTTTTTAAACATAATGTGTTTTTAATTACAATCACGCTTCAAAATCTCCAAATAAATGCATACAAAAATTTGTAAATTTTATAAGTCCTCATTGGTATTTTAAATCCCAGTTTCTATTCTCTTGAGTATTCCTGATTAGATAGTTTCCCTAACCCATACAAAAAGATAACCATTTACTAAACAATAATGATAATTACCATCTTTACAAAATGTGAACCCTACCCCCAGCAATACATGTATGATCACACTTTACTGAAGCTATACCACAGCCATCATCACAAAAACACTCACTGTATGGCTTGTAATGCTGTCTGTAATTTTAAATCTTGACAATAACACCCTCAACTCCACATGCAGCATACAGGTCAGTATAGTAAAGTAACAACATTTTGGGGCAGTCTCGTTGACTTATTAGCCAAACACTTTTTTTTTAACATTCCTTGTCTGTGTGTCAACAGTTTGGCATTTTGAAATAAGTGAACTTCCCCGAAATTGATTTGTTCCCCCCTCCAGACAACATACATTTCCCACCCCTATATCCCTCCTGTATTCTGCCTATCTTCTTTCAGTGTTACTTTTTACCTACTGAGATTAAATTGGCCTCTCTACTCGTTTTGGGGAATTTTTTCCCCATCCTATAAAAACCCCTATCTATCCCACTCATTATTTATATTCCCAAGATGAGCCAACTTATTTCAAACATTTCAAATTTTGGAAAAAAGATACTGGCAAAAAGTAAGAAATTCGTTACATGTTGGCCTACCTAATGTCGTTTCACTATAACAATTTGTGAACCAAACTGTTTGTGAACAGTGGATTCAGTGGACATGGATATACACAAAGAAATATTCTCTTATGATTAATTTAACCATACTGTAATAACCTAAAAAACAAGCCCAAACATATCTTAGCAGAGACATGATCATCTGAAATTAAGTTCAACTCACTCTTCATATTGCCGTGACCGTTCTACTTGAATGGGATCCGAGGAAGTACTTAGGTTATGGTTGTAATCCTAAAAAAAAAAAGGGTAATAGAATTTATGAGTCGATCAAAAAAAGAATGCCTTAAGAGTCCAGTATTAATACTTCATGAACAGTACAACAACAATAGTCATGAGATGTAATTTTATAAACAGTATATTTGCGTAAAAATTCTTTAACATACATATTGTTTGATGCACTGTAAGGTGACAAGCAAAGTAAGTGAAACAATCAACCTGTTAAGCACTTTTTTCAATCCCCTTAACTAAAATTAATTTACAACCTAATTTATGTAATTTATGAAGAACCCAATAAATTCTTTTAATCTAAATTACGTTATGTCTAATGTTTAAACTATCAAATAGAAAAACTAATTCTCTGTGATAATAGATAAATATATATATATATAAAAAACTAAGGGTAAAATTAAATGTTAAATATCATTTTAAAAAGGGGGATGGGGGGGGGGGTATAGCTTACATATTCCAACAGCATATCTGTTAACAAAGTAATGATTTTAATTTTAATATTTTCTTCTTCTGTATTTGTAAATGTCTGGGCCAAAGCTGACAGCCCTCCCAACTCTAAAAACTTTTTCTGGGCAAAAGGAAACTGCCTGACTAAAGTTGACAACGCAAATAAGGTCTTTTTCTTGACTCCAGGTGAAGGATCAATGGATAATATTCTCAGTAATTGCTGCAGGATCCCGCTATCAAGAGTAGCCACCTGGACTTTGGCATTGCTGATGAAATAATACTTATAATTAGTAAAACATGAAATATTTTAAAACTGTATAAATATTCCTAATTTCACTGACTACTTATTCTCATAAAAGATATTTTTTAAAAACTAATGGTAATATTTTTTAAACAATTAACCTTTGTAATGCTGCTCCAATAGTGTAAATAACAGATTCACGGATGTCAGCATTAGAACTGTTCATAAGTTTCATTACTGAATCTAGCCCACCCAGATCAACAAAGAGCTTGGCATTGTCAATCCCTATTTTGTAATACAAAATAATTTTTAAAAAACTGAAACATTTAATCAAATTGGGGATGGGGGGGGGGGGATGGGGGGTTAATCTCAGTGAAAAGAAATTATATGCACAAAATAATTATAGAAAAAGCAAAACTTTAAAAAAATGTGCATATTAAAACAGACATATTCACTGTTTATTTGAAAAGTAACATAAAATTCAGTATTTTAAAACGTTATACAACCTGATGTAAATAATATTCTAAATCAATCAGCAGTGTTTTCAGCTCATCAGTGTCTAAAGTTGTTGCTTTTAATTTATTTGTCAGTTCTGTAACTATTTCTCCCTCTGTTTTAATTAGCATATTGATGTCCTGCATGGTCTTTTTTAACTCTTCATAGCTACGAAATTTTTTCTGTAATTGCTCAGCATGCTCCTGTTTTAAAGTAATTGTTAGATATATTTAATAACAAAATTCAAAAGCAAATGTTGTAATTTTTATAAACATCCCTGTTTGAGTCACAATAAGACCTGGGACATTTTTTTCCGGGCCTCTCATTGTCACTAGGTCAACCCAACTTAAAAATAACCATGTCAAGCATCTGTGGCATGGAACTGACCACACAGTCCCATAGAATGCTAATGCTAGGGAAGAGGTGAACTCAAATTTATCTAGCACGCATTGGTTTTAATCAAATTAAAGCTTTAATTTTACTCAAAACTTTAATAAAGATCACAAGCCCATTTAACGTTTGTTTTTTTAATGTGTGTTTCTTAAAAATTTTAACAACTTTATTTTTACCTTAATTTTTAGAAAAATTTTTTAAGTGAATTAGAGTGGCTGTAAATAATAAGTACATTTAGTAGTGAAACAGCTTTGTTTTTATACTTGTTATGGCACTTTGTACAAAAATTGGACTCTTTGTTATAAACGTACAAAAAAAAAAAAGGAGAGAGAGAGATCATCATATCAGCATGTACTGATGCCTAAAGTTTTTTAAAGAATAAGTAAAAAAGAATTGTAGCATCAAATATTTTTTTATTGACTGTTATGTGAGTTAGATTTAAACTTGTTCTTTGAAGCGAATAAGTAATATTATGTTTTAGTCAGCACCACGACGGTACTTACAAATGGAGATATCCACACCCTTACTACTTTATTATCCTTTCTTAGAAAAAAAAATCAACCACTAAAATATATTACCTTTGCTGCACAGCGTTTCATCTTTGTATTTAAAATCTTTCAGAGCAGCTTTTCAGTTCATCCCGTGAATACCTCTTTTTTCTCAGTGTTTATAATGCCTGAAAATGCAGTAATTATAAAAAAAAAATAAATTAGCCCTTTTCAATTATAACATAAAACAGGTGGTCTAAAAAAATAAAAATATTGTTCATTCCCAGAAATATTTAATTAAGAATGATTCCTGAAAGTCATAAAATAGTCTATCTGGGAAATATTCACTGTAAGTTTTATTCTGTGGACTGGATGAGGTTTTCCAAAGAAAAGAATTCGATGTAATGCAAAAGAATATTGTAGTAGTTTACCACCTACTTCAGGTCATGCACTTTTAGCGTGTGAAAGCTTAAAAAAAAAAATAAAAGAAGGTGAGGTGTTAGACAAGGATGGTTCTTAAGAAGGTTTAATTAGAATTGAGTTTCAAAATAATGACAGGACCTTAAATTAATGGCAAATCGACTTTATGATACGTGATAGTTACAATGTGAAGGAGTACTAAAGATATCAAAGCAATATAATCATCATCTTAGTACAACACTAATGAATATCAGCACCATCTTAACAACTCATTATCAATCCTTTATGAGACTGCCGTATGAAAACAACCACCCTGACTACTAAACAACACTCTGACTAACTATCCTGTGTGACTACCATGTTCCGATCATACTATATAAAAGCATCTGGTGTGGTCTACCACTCTTTGGACTCTTCTATGTGTGTCTAACTTGTCCAAACTCCCCCCTCGAATCACAGCTAGGTCCCTTTTATAGAAAGATCATGTCAGTTTATAAATTGTGGGCGGTTTCTCGCATGCAAAACTGTGGAGTGATTCAGTTATCTGCGATGTGTGTACAAAATGTAGGTGGCAAATGACACAATTTCATCACGCTATCAATGCATGCTTTACCTTACAAAAACACAGGTCCTATACACTGGCAAAAAAAAACAAACACCCAACTGGAATAATATAAATAATAAATAAATCAAGGAGGTAATAATTAGGGTAGGTCACTAGCTACAATAGTTCTCCACTAATGGTAGCAGAGCCTAACAGTAAACTTAAACTATTTTTTAAGAATGTATATGTACTATAAGTAAGCTTAGAAAGTGATGGTGAGCCTATTTCAACCCAAAAATGTCCCACTTCTAACAACAATTAAACAGTTCAGAAAAACCTAAAAAAAATTAGGTGATAGTTCACACAGAAATACAGACAAAAATAACAGAATCCTGTCAGTTTTCCTTGAGACAAGAAAGAAAATATCACATGACTAGTTAATACAACTAACTTTGTAATAACCTTAAAAAGAAAAAGAGCAAGTTGCCACAGGTCAGATTCAGAATGACATTCTGAACCACCTAGTTTGTATTCCGTGGGTTAGGTTATTATGAAAACTAATCAATTTATATAGTAAAAAAACAATGCGGAAAGTACCGCTTAGACTTTGGGGCAACCATCATGGCGGAAGTTGAAATGTTTCTGAAGCTGCAGAAATATATATCTATATATGCAGATAGATAGATATATCACAGTCGTGGCGATATATGTATGAGACTATTTCAAGTCTTATGTCCCAGGTTATTGTAGAATGGCTAAAAACGCTTTAGCATCGTCATGGAACATATCAATTTTAAAATTTACCAGTATTCTCCCCAGCATCCCATTACTCTGTTGTCTTGGATGAGCTTTCTGCATTAGTTCCTACCTGCTTTTCTCCAGTTTTCAGATCCATTCTTACATGCGGCCCTGGTGGAATTTTTTGACCCTTGTGTGATGAAAAAAAAACTATGTCCAAGGACCGTTAAGCCATAAACTATAGACATCACTGGTTTTCTGTAGCTAACAGCTTAGAATCAAATCTAAATGTGGTCCAAATTATAAAAATTAAAATGAAAATGTGTCCTCTGTTTAAAAAGAAAATTAGTAATCATTTGTCAATAACGCCTCTCTTAACAGATTTCCAGAATTCAGTTGGTTCAAATTTACTGTGGTTTTCATCATCTGATTCACTCTCTAAGAAAACTTCAACCGATATTACACCATCATCTACAAAATTAAAATACAAAGTGTAGTTTAATTAGACAGAGAGAAATATGCAATTGATACTACAAAGAAAATGGGGAAAGTGAAGTAACACTGAGTTTTGTAATAACTAAGTGGAATATTTACTTTATTTAAAATCTCCTTATAGGAAGAATACTTATATATGGACCAATGAAATTTAGCAGCATTTCAAATCATAAAAAAAAATGTTAGGCAAATCATTTTCATTCTTCTTAGATTATAATTAATCGAACTTAAAAGTAATAATGAAATTAGAATTAAGTTAAATTTATTTCACTTCAATCAATAACTCATGTTCCAGTGATGGACTGGCCATATAGTCAACTTATAAGTGGGCCCCTTAAACAGTAACATTGTGCCCCCTCTCCTCCCCCATTGTATTCGTGCGAATAGGCCTAATAAAAATTGTATAAGTGGACCCCTTTTGCAATATTTTCAAAACCTGTCCTCCACTCGTATGTTATACCGATAATGCCTGTTAATCAGGTCCGTTTTATTTACTATATTTTAAACATTTAATATTTTTTGTTTGAATGGCAAACTTGTTAAAAAATTAGTACTACCTCTTGTTAACAATACCTGGGACTAGGTAGAAAAAAAAAGTAAAAATAACTAGAAAAATTAAACTAACAGCATTAAACTGACAGTAGTAGCAGACTAATAGATATGTAAGGACTTAAAATAACTCCCTTAAAAAAAATTATTTGGTAAAATCCCTGTGATTAAAATTACTATCAGAGTATTTGTATCTGTATTTGGAGTGTCACTGTGTGTCTAGGGAAACCACCCCAGGCCATGCGCGTAGACTAGAGAGAGACACAGTGATAAGAGAGGCTTTAGGTATGATATATAATATAGATAATAGTTACTGCTCCAGGACCAACACTTGACACTCCTCATCAGTGGCGTCACTAGGGTTGGTGTCACCTGATGTGCGGTTACTCACGTTGTCACCCCTCTCATAGCGCCCCTTGGACATGCAACATTCTTAGCTTCTAAATTTATGAATAAATTTACAACGACAATAGAAGAATAAATAATCAATCTCCAGAGGTCAATGGTAATATGCCAATAATTTTATTAAAATAATTAATAATAAAGTGCGCAGTGTCTAACCCAATAATCGGAGATATTTTTGTATTTGGCATTAATTTTTTCGAAGCCTTATAAGGTTATTTTCTGTTAATAATCGGAGATATTTGCCCTTAGTATATTTTTGCTAAAAATTAAATACGGCTTTGACTTATGGTTTGCAGGGTATAAAATAAGAATGTAGGCAAATTTCTATGTGAACAGATGTTTTGCATTTGGTGTCACCCCTTGTGAGGGTGTCGCCCAGTGCGATCCGCACCCCTAGTGACGCCACTGCTCCTCATAGCCTCCTTGCACTCAGCAATGCTGTTGCATCTTATTACAGAAATCTTAAGAGTAAAAACAAGTCTTCTCAATATTATTAGATAACAATATCTTTTTCTGATGCTGGAAGGGACATTTCATCAAGATAAGCCTCTTACCTTCATCATCATTCTGATTTATGTCTTCAACAACAGTTAAAGCACCATTTTGAACAGCTTCACTTTTTACATTCAAGTTATAAAGAAATACAGTCGAAATGATGATAACTCCAAGAATGTGAGCAAGATCCAACACCTCTGCCTATGATACTCATTTTTAAATGGAGGTATGAAGTATATGGTCTCTATGGTAGTGTATTTTGATGATCCTTGGCTTTGTCAACAATAAAATTCAAACACTCACAAAAATCCGACTAAGACAAAAATCAAATACATAAATCCCTTTTAGCCCTTAAAAGTTAAGCAAGGCTTAGAGTCTTAGATTAGTATGAATTTAATAGAGAAGTAAAGTGTCACAAAAGCACAGTCATTTTAAATATAGTAATTGTTTACGACAGTGCATATGTTTAATAAATTAACACAGTCACAGTGCAATCAGGAAATAGTGTATTTTCTCGAACAAAAGCTTTATTGAATTGTTTGAAAAAGCTCATTCTAGACTAAGTCCACGAACTCAGATAATTTAATTAATAATAGTAAAGATTTAATAATGTATTTTTTAATGCACACCATAATATTTATGTGCAGCAAAATTATAAAAGCAAAGATTGTGTGCATTTAAAAGGCACGGAAATCCCTGATTGCATCACTTTAAACGTAAGTTTCACTTGGCATAACCACAGAAACCTTGCAAGAAGTATTCGTTGTCAACCATGCTCTGAAAATGTATAATTTGGAGATCGGTTGACTTTTCACAGAAAAAGAAACGAAACAAGCAAATTAAAATTATAAAATTATTCCATGGTAGAGTGGGAAGGAGTATTAAGTTTTAATGTCTTTAACATACACAGAACATACCATAGGGCCCCCCACTGCAAAGCCCCTTCAAGTACTAATTTCTATCAAATCCGGTGCTTACAAGGGCCCCGTCCAAATACTCTTGGTTTTATACAGTGCTTTTTTTGTAAAAAAAAACAAAAATAACCGGTCAGGCCCGTAACGTGCGCGGGAGCCAGGAGGGACCGGGCCCCCTGCTAGTTTTATCTGGGGCCCACCTGCTTATTTGTTCTCTTAGTAAAATGTATTAAACCCTCCTGCTATTGCCTGGCCCCTGCTGTGGAATGCCTGGCCTCTGCTGTAGAATTTTCACGCTACGGGGCTAGTGTCGGTACTCACTACTCGGTGATGGATTGCTTAGCAACTTTTTAACTACCAGCTCGCACCTCGATGCGGGGCTAAATCCACAGCTACAAAGATACTATTTTGAAATAACTAAATTTTAACAAATTAATAATATAATAAAGTAATAAACGTTAAAATAAAGTAATAATTTTTTTCCTACATTGAAAAAGGTGCCGGTACGCCGTACCGGTGCGTACCGGAACAAAAAAGCTTCTGGTTCTTTATATGCTCTAAGACCTTATCTATGTGTCCTCCCCACCTTTCCCCCAATCACCAAAGAATGGCTCTGAACAAACACATAAACATTAAAGTAGTTATCGGCTGCCACAACGATGGGCAATATCAAAATGCTAGACGGCTAGAATGGCCTGTGCGTTATGGACGCACTAAGGCCAACAGGCCCCTGAAGCGCTCGAAAATATTGGTACCCTAAAATTAAAGAAGACGCCAAAAAGTGTGTAAAATTGGGTTTTGTGGGTATAAATGTTGGATAGGCCTCCAGACGTGTACCAGGTGCATCCACCGTTATACCCCGCCTCCGCAGTTCTCAGCCGGTGGTACGCGTGCTCCAATGATTACGGGAAAAGTTATGAAGCGGTAGACATACACAGAGGGAAATAATTTTCGTTTAAAACAACCAAGAGTTTGGAGAAAGTCGTCAATTTGCTGCGTGACTCATCACCAAACCTCGTGCGCAAATATTGCATTAAAAGGGTAAGCACATTCCATTATGAAAATAATTAAATTTACTCAGGATTTTACGTGTGAGGAGGGACCCGCGTACCCATCTTTCGAAGCTTATGCGGTACAGTTGCAGAAAAAGGTTGAGAACCGCTGCTCTACTGTGCGCTGTGACCTTTGCCCTTTAACCCATACTCTCCATTTTTTATTTATTCCATCGATGGAGGGAAAATAGAATGTGTAAGCACTTGTGGTGCTCGCCTGCTCGGGTCGGACTTTGAAAAAGGTACCCATTCAGAGGCAAACAAAGTGCCGTCTTGGAAGGACCCCCCGCCAGCTACGCCAATACAACTAAGGGGTGTTAAGTCATAAAAACACATGGACTTGTGTTAGTTTTATTATAATTAGTTGCCTTTACATTCTCTTTGAAATAAAACGCGCCGCGTCTAAGTACACATTTGTGTGTATGCTTGCCTGACAAGCCAGGAGTAGATTGAGCGCGAACCGCAGGTCGAGATAGACTTTAGTGGGCCCTGCCTTCAATTCGTCTTTCAGCCTAACTAATAATTTTTATGCTTATTATACTATCTCTCTCAAAAATGGACGCAGAAGAAAATGTTGGGCCCTTTAAAATGAAAAAGTCTATTTAAGGGTATATAGTTTGGGCCCCTAAAGATTCGGGTTCTGGGCGCGTGTCGTGTGTCCCCATCCTTAAATCGCCCCTGGTTTTCCTAGAATGTTTAATTCCTTTCTGTTTCCTTATGATTTTTTCTGGGGTTTTATATATATACATATATATATATATATATATATATATATATATATATATATATATATTCATCATACTTGATATGTTCATGAAGATTTCAGAGACTACACCCATAACCACACTAGGCTAAATAGTGTGTGTCTCAATTATATTAAACAGTTTATGTTCCATTTGAATTTCTTTATGGTGTTATCTAATGCAACTAATTAAATTGTCAAAAACATCCTCGAAGCATAGATCTAAACGTATTTTTACTGAGTTTCACCGTCAAAGATATTTTTTGCATAGAACAATTGAGATATTCTGTTATGTCTGTACCGAACTTATATTTTGTTCAGCACTCATGTCGTCTGCGAAACATTTAAGAATGTGAATTACAAGTTTGACCCATTGATTTGCTTTGAGGTCCGAGTCATCCGTAGAGGGGGGCTAGGCAGAAACTTCCAACGAGATGGGGTCTGAGACAAGAATACATTGGAGTGATGTAGCCTGTGATTTTGAGAATGGCCACGCCCCCGAGTGTCACTCATTTATTCAGAGGCATACACAGATCAGGCCCGTAGCCAGGTCAAAGTAAGCAGGGGGGCACCAATACCCAGCAAGGGGGCAGTTTTTCTCATTTTAGTTACTTTTTCTTTATTTTTTCCTCTTTTTCTTTTTAAAGCGAGGGTGGGGGGGACTCCACACCTAGCGGAGGGGGGGGGCACGGTTCCCAGTGCCCCCCCCCCCCTTTGGCTACGGGGCTGACACAGATGCAACCCACCTGAAATTCATTCGCGACCAACACTTTGAGAAACACTGTGCTAGATAGTATGTAATGCCAGACGAGGTCGTCACAGAAGTAAGACTTGTGTTAATTCACAAAGATTTTGATCTCTTACTATGTTGAATATTTATGAAATCCCGTGAAGCATTATTTGTTTTCGCTTCTACCAAACTGTTACAGTTTCTGTCATGGAATTGAATCAAAGTCTAACCAATATGTTACATATTCTATCCCGTCCATGAAGTCACAATAACGTGTAAATTGAACAGAATTAAAACCCATAAAATGACTTGGTTAAAAACAAAACAAAGTATATATATATATATATCGGCTCAAGACACACCCTTTGTGAAAGCACACCATTTTAAACCTCATAGTTACATTTGTCACACTCCTAATAGACAATGACCGATCGCTTTAACGATACGTGGACTCTACACATCTTATATTACTGGCTAGACATTACATAGTATTATTGCTTAAATAACGAGTTCAACAATACGCACTATACGCCACTGAGACAGCTGATACATGAAATTGTGTCGCACAGACCAAATTAAACAGGAAGCTCGCAAAGGAGGGGGGGGGGATTTTTAGACATTCGAAACAGCTGGAGCTGCAACTGAGAAGAGATTATGCTTTAAATCCGTAAAAAAAAAAAAGCTGTCAGGTGACTATCCACTTACACGATTATCATTTTAAGTCAAACTGGTTATTTTTTTTCTATTTAAAAAAAAATTGCTGCAGCCACCGCTTTACATATTTAACCGATTTCAACAAATACAGCAGAAACTAAGCCTCATTGACCCTCTCCCCGCTACTCCGAAATTAAGATTCATTGAACAGCCGAACACAATGGTTCAAGGGAGAACAACTCTTTTTGCTGGGCCAGAGGAGCCAATGAAAATTTAGTAATCAAACAATAAGAAACAAAATCAAGGTTCTCTGTATGGGCACACGTATATTTTTCCTTGCTGAAATATTTTTATAGTTTATTTTTTGCATTTAGAAAGAAACAATATAACCTGATGCAGTTAGGGGTTTTGCAGGCAACATTGGGGTAAGCAGAATGAACATATGAGTAAAAGTGATATGGTCGAAAAAGTTCCTAACGCCAAGTTGGATACAGTATTCTGCTATAAAATGATGCTTGTGTGTGATTAGATGGGCCCCTGTAGGTGAACATTATCAGAGGCTCATGACTACATGCAGGCCCGTAGCCAGGACTTCTAGAATGGAGGGGCAAGATTTTTTTTTTGGAGGGGCAATATTATTAACGAATATATATATATATATATATAATAGTAAATATATATATATATATATAATAGTATATATATATACATATATATATATATATATATATATATATATATATATATATATATATATATATATAATATTATATGCAAGTTTTACACAATTTGATAT
This sequence comes from Bulinus truncatus, assembly GCA_021962125.1. Taxonomy (NCBI): domain Eukaryota; kingdom Metazoa; phylum Mollusca; class Gastropoda; family Planorbidae; genus Bulinus; species Bulinus truncatus. The sequence continues at coordinate 2,900,337 of JAGDYQ010000002.1, read as the reverse complement.
AATTTTTCAGATAAAAAAATATTACACAACTTTTTGTTAAATGTTTTTCAGATTTAATGACTATCCATATAACATATGAAAAGAAAAGTATGTAATTTTAATTGGTCAAAAGACTTTTCAACCTTTATCTAGTAGAGTTGTATTTTCTATTTTTCAGTGAGTTGAATCTTCTCAGGACCTTTTTCTACTTCTAGTTGTTTTCAGTTCTCTTCTGTTCAAAGGCCATATATACTAGGTTAGACATTCTTTGGTGGGACATAGAGAAGTCTTTGATGACTGCTCATACGTGTTAGAACTGAGAAAGTTGATTCACACATAGCTGTGCTGCAAGCAAAGTTTTTACTGCTGCTAGCAAACTATAGCAGTCTTCAAAAGCACTTTTATGTTTGTACCACTTCACTGAAGACATTATGTTTTTCAATTTTATTTCTCTCAAAAAAGTTTTTGGCATTTTACTTTCATTTCTTCTTTGCTCGGAATAATGATATTGTATCTTTTGAGATAATTTAACTTATAGTTTTCATAATCCAAATTTTCTGCTGCACATATTGCCATATAAATGTCATCATTATTCTGAAACCTTTTCTTTATTTCACTCAGTATTACATCTAAAATTTCATAAAATATTCTACCTAACTCATTGCTTTCATTACTGTCACTGCTGAATGAAGCTTTGTTGCCTAATCGTTTCACTTGTTATGTAATTGTCCAGTAAAGAGTTGAACTTCCTTTTTCTTTTCGTTTCAACTTCTTGTACTTTGCATAAATTTGACATTTCTTGTAGTATAGATTTTAGACTGTCTTCATTTCTTAGTTCTTCTATTGCAGATATTGCAGCAAAAACCAAATTACAACCCTGCTCCAAAGAAATATCATGGCTTTGTAATTCCTTGTCAACTGGTGAGAGAATTTCTACAATTTTGTTTCATTACTAACAGACAAAATAAAAACTCTTGTTTCTTTATCTAATATAGAGACGGTACATAGAGTACATCATCTCCGTTTAAAATGTTTTCCTTGGTTTAAAGATATTATTTCTAGGGTTTCTGATATATGGTCGTAATTTTCATAAATTATCTTACAAGCATGAAGATGACCTGACCATCGTTGTTCCAATAAAAGCGATAGAGCTTTGCCTTTATACATAGGAGCCACAATACCACGAGACAAAAAATAATATAACTGCCCACACTGACTAAATAATTCATTAACAATTGCCAAAACAGAAACAGCTTTTGTTACAACCAAATGAAGCTTATGATTATAGCAATGTACATAAGGAATCTCTTTCACTAGTTTTCCTCTTGAATTAGTGCCTGAACTCCACCCTTTTTACCACTCATCACTGAGGCACCATCATAACATTGACTCAGCATGTTTTTTTGGATTTATTGCCATACTTTTCCAGTGTTTCTAATCTTTTTTGTAAATGTTGAAGCATCCAAAAGAAATGTTGTTTCTATTGACAGCAGAGATTCAAAAATTTCACCATTTTTAACGTATCTGACAGCAATTGCAATGTTTTCCCTATGATTTTTGTCTTTTGTTCCATCCTCCAATAGAGTAAAAATGGAACATCTGAATTATTTATGTCATTAGAAATCTCTTCTTTAACCAGGTCAGTCATTATTTGAATTTTTTTCATTCTGAATTTCTGGGGATTGGTATGTGGCATTTTTTGGAATAATTTGGTAAAGATCAGCTAATTTTGGGTCTTTTCTCAATGTAAATTCAAATAAGTTTTTGAATAAGCTTTCTTCTAAATGCTCTTCTATGTTATATGATCCCATGATAAGAGGCTCATTAATGACAAGAAACTGAATAATTTCAAAAATACTTGAAATGTAATATCTATGTTTTTCAAGCACACTGTCATTGACTAGTGTTGAAACAGACCTATTACATTCAACTCTGATATTTCTTTAGGACCATAATAACATAGACTGTACATGAGTTTCAGACAAAGTATGCTTGTAAAGTCCAGTTTTAGTTTTATCCAATGCACTTTTCCAGTTTTTAAACCGGTTTTCGTATAGGTATCCCTCTTTACAAAATGCAGCAAACAAGCGACAGGGGTAACAAATGTAGCGTCCAAGATGGAGAATATTCCAACCAATTGAAATATTGAAACTATTCTGACCTGAAAGACCGATTCTGATTATTTTTAGGATAGGTAGGTAATATGATTTGTTTGATAGGTTCATCCTTTTTTGCTAGATCATTAATTTGTTTTTGCTTAGTTGTTGAGAGTGGCTCTGAAAAGAGCCGTTTTTTATGTTGTCTGGTAGAGGCAGATGTAGCAGAAGTAGAAGCAGCATCTTCTTCTTCGTCACAACTATGACTACACGATTGGCCATCGTTATGTTTGTTAATAGAAATTAATTTTATCTCTTGATTTTTTCTTATTACAAAACGATCCATTTTAAAACAAAAAACGAAAATGAAAAAAACACTCTAAAACAAAAATGGAGTCAAAATATGAATAGCCAATGAATGAATAAAAAGGAGGATATGCAAGTAATTGGTTCAATGCAATTGCTCAAGCTTTTTAATATTTAAAATATCAATTAAATTTATCGTTTTAAATGTATTTAAAACTATATATTTTTCATGAATACAAAATAAAAGTAATAAAACTAAACCGCATTTTTAATATTATTTATGTCATGTTTTAACCAAAATGGCGGTTACGCAAATTCTCATTGAAAGCGTTCATGTTTTTTGGTTCTGAAAAAAGCAAATTTAGTTCGCGCAATTATGTTCCGCTTGATTTTGTAAAAAAAAATTTAATTATTTTAAAAATTTAATTTATTTAAATCGAAAATTGTTAGGGAAATTTAGACTTACAAGAAAATTTAAAAAACATTTTTATTTAATTAAAAAAGTTTCAACATTTTCTTGGAAATAAACAATATTTTTAAAATTTCTCGGGGGGTGGAGCAAACTTTTTCACTTGGGGGGGCGAAACCCCCCCTGGCCCCCACCTGGCTACGGCCCTGACTACATGTAATCAATCTGATTAAATATTAAAACTTTTTTTTTCAATGGCAGTGGTTCTCAAAATGTGGGGATGCAGACTCATTTCAAGTGGATTGCAACAAAATTAAACTTTTTTAAATAAAAGATTGAGTCTTTTACAACCTTTATTTATCAACATGGTACAAAACTATACATGTGTAAATCTACTAAGTAAAAGGGGAAATTTATATATATATAATTTATATATATACAATATTATTATATGCAATATTATTAATGGTGCTTTTATCCTATTATTGTAGTTTTTCTTTCCAGGTGGGTAGTGAAAAAAAAATTTTTTTTAAGGTGAGTCCTGAAATCAAAACTTGTCAAAGTGGGTCGCGAAGAGAAAAACTTTCAGAACCACTGTCTAAAGGGAGTTTAAAAAAAAAAGCTCCTTGAGCCCTGACAGGCCATCAGGGCAGATGAAGTGGGATTCATCTGTTTCTGTAACCAGGGCATATAAAGGGATTGTTTGGTTAGCTCAACTTCCCCAGCTTAAGTCAGGAGCTCATTTAAAGCTGGGTGGACGTGGATTTGAGGGACATTGGCTAACTTTTACCAGGACCTGGAAAAATTCCCTAGGTTCTCACCCAGGATCAAACTCTCAGGTCAATAGTCAAAGCACTCAACACCGTTAAGCTGCTCATTCCTCACTGTCATAGGGTATGGTAGATAAATTAATGTATCACTTCCATAAAACATTTTACTAATTAAAAACAAAATTTTTCTTCTTAATCAAAATCTGTATATGATATGGCATTGAAATTAGAAAAAAAAACGTTTTACAATGTTATGAGGTAAATAATTGTATTTATTTAAAACATTATAATGTATATTTTAAAAAAGTACTGAAATGCAATCAATTTAATAACAGCCAAATGTAACTAGCTATGTGGGAGATTTCTATATTGGCAATATTACCAAAAAAGATACATTATAATTTAGGCTAAAAATAAGAAGATAGTTAAACCCTGTTTATCCCTAATGCTATCTGTCTTTTACAATTAATATTTCAAACTTTGGTGTCTTATGAAAAAAAAATCATAAATGATGTGAAAATATAATTTAACCAGTAAAAAAGTAAAGTTTCCACACACAAATTAACAAAAGCAAAACACATATCTTCATTTGCTTAAAACCAAACAAAGTAAAACTTGTAACAGAGACAGTTCCTTCTTACATTCTAAAGTCAATGTTTATGAAAAAAAAATAATGTTCATTCCAGGCCTAGCAATTACTGGGGTATAAAAGAAATGCCCATGAAATAATATTGGCATCCATGATTTGGATATTCCACATCATTTAAAATAAATGTCAGAATTTCACTAAGCCAATACAACTATTACTGGTATTAAGAAATACTTATTTGTTGAAGCCTAACTGGATCATGTTTTATTGAGTAGTTTTTAAAGTCAGGCCCCAAAGTCAAAGGAGGCAGAATAGTTTTCCAAAGGTTTGGAGAGATTTTTCAGCAAACTGTCAACCAACCAGGTTTTAATACTGCAATTTTTTTAACTGAAGATTTTGTTTAAAAAGTATATTTTTTTTATTCAGTTAGGAGACTTTAGCAGAAAATTAAAGTTTTTAAAAGACCACAGTTTTTAACACAAGACTCTCAATACCTGATACTTTTGTTGTAAAGGATACAGGAAGCCCATACTCCATTTAATGGCAGATGGTTTAACCTCGTTGAGTGACTATTAATGCAGTATAAAATAGCAAATCTGTTCTGTATATCTTCTGTGATAATGCCTGCCTAAAGTTAATTTTTAACTCTACATTTGTCCTAGTCAGTGATTTTAATTTTGTCTTTACACTGTATGTAGTCAGGTTTTTTTATTAGTATAAGAGAATGGGGTTAATATACAAGAACTTCTCAACTGAGCAAATGACAGAATATATTTTATACTCTATCTCTATCACACATTTTTAAATATTGTACATCAAGTACATGTATATGAATATTTTGGTGTTTAAGTATATATATGATAAATCAATTCATTTTTGATGTATTTCACAAAAATGGTGGCTTTGCCCAGGCATAAGCATCACGCCATAACATTTCATTTGTGTTGAATAAATAAAAACAATTACTATTGGCCATTAAAAAGAAACATTTAAAAAGTTATTGTGTGTTTGCATGAAATAGAAATAATCAAATTAAAGGAAGGGGAAGTAGAAACTGCTCATAAAAATAAAAAAAAAAGAGCTAACAAAAAAAAAAAAAGCTCACCCAAGAATTTACATGTATTAAACACATACATGTCAATGGTTACATAAAATCAGTAAATTTATAATGCTAAAAAGCATTAGCTAAATATAAAAGTACAGATTTAAGTATAAATTAAATAATATTTGAAAGATCAACTAATAAGCTAAAAAAAGTAACAGTGAATGTTTAATTATAATGTAACTATTATTGAATACAAAAGGAAGAATTCATCTAATTATGACTTTTCCAAAGTAAAAAATGAGCAATGGGTTTTTGAAAATGACATTAAGAAAAGAATCAATAATGGAATGAATTATATATACAAAATAAAACAAGTTTAAGTTTGTTCCTATGAATGTAGCGTTTTAAATAAAATTCTTAAACTCATTCAGCTGAAAGCATTTAAACCTTCTTGATGAGAAAAAAGTTTTTTTTTTGAAGATTTTTTTATTTTACACAAGTAAAACATTATTTTTTTAGAATACATCTTTAAATAAAAGATGTGAAAACCATGAACAGCAGATAAATGCTAATTAATTAAAAAATAGACAACGCTCAACAACTATTTTGTTGAAAAAAGTCACTTAGAATTATGTTACATCTGAATTTCTATAAATTATATAGATGATACAATTTTTACACCAATGGTTTAAATAAAAAAAATTGAACTATAAACAAGGCTGGGGAGGCAGAGTTAATAGTATAATTAAAGTCTAAAGCAAGCATTAAATACGTATGATCAGGAAGTTACCAAAATACACAATATTTTGTCGACTTCAAAGTGGTTTTAATAAGCTGATAAGCAGTGTGAATGTAATTTTCATTACAGCAGTATAGCAATTTTGTAAGTATTTTTGTCTTCTTCAATTTTTTTTAAACAGGTGGATTAAATTAAAGACTGCAACCATCACCTGTTTTTCTTTGTAAGCTAACCTACGATGTAAGGCACCAACTGTAGAAATTAACAAAGAATACAGAATTCTAGAAAAACTTTTGTCAATATGTCAGCCTGATTTTTGAATGCCAGATAATCTGCATTGAAGTTAAACTAAATAAATTTATTAAATACCATTGCGCTAATGTTTCTGTTGAGGGTCTAGTATTTGATATGGTGGATAACTGCAAACAACTACAGCATCTCATACAAAGCATTTCTCGAAGAAAAATCAGATAACATTCAAATGAAAATAGAATAGTATCATTGAATTTTTTATTTAAAAAATAGTCAAACAGTTCTATAATATTGAATTAATTTAGATCATATAGGAATAGATCAGAAATGTTAACTTTACTTAGGCTAAAGCCCAAAAAATAACTTTAATTTCTAAATCAATTAATTACAAATAACGCACTCATAAATCAAGGAGTTATTCAGAATATTGTCGATTTTATGAGTATTGCTAGTCAAAAGATTATACATATACGTGAATAATCATTATCATAAATCAAACAAGAACACATGTAATACAAAGTTGTTTAATTCTTTGTTTTTAAATAAATTCAATACAGACTTTATCTAAATAAGAATCAGATTATTTATAAATTAGGAGTATAATGAATATTTGAATACTCTGTATCATTATCCTGTGATATTGAAATAATAATTGCTTTATGTATTAGACAAAATAGATATAGAATTGGGAAACGAACTCCCAGATTCAGCGACAGTGTTTCAACTGGCTAACTCCCCAGCCATGGTTATACATTATTGAGCATATTTTTGCCCACATATGAATAAAAAAACTATTTACAAAAGCCATTCAACTTCTTAGTGCTTCTAATCTGGCTTTCATGTCATCAATGTCGCCATCATCATCATCATCATCTTCTAGAGCTAAAGCTGCAGCAGCAACACGAGATGGACCAGCCTTGGAAGTAGCAGCTTTGGCACCTTCAGTTTCTGGAAGTGAGTCTTCCACTGCAGCAGGTGCTTTGCCCAGCTCTCCTGTTAATAAAAATGAGACTTGTATCAGTGTTAGTTGAAGTGAATCATAATAAGTAAGTAATAATAATAAAAAAAAGAAAATAATTTACCAGCAGTGAGTTCATATAATACTTTATCTACTTCCTCATCAGCCTCATCCTCTAAGTCTTCATCATCAAGTGTCTCCATCGTTTCGTCTAACATTTCTTCAATAATACCAGCCTAGACAAAGTAGTGATAATAATTGTTTTCATTGTACACTGTATGCAATAGGTAATAAGCAGTAAGTTAAATCAGATTCATGCACCATAAGTATTTTTAAAAAGAAATCTTGGAAATGACAAGATTTAGAATATCTTTCTCATAGAATTTTTATTATTAAAAAAAAATACTCTATGCAATAAAGGAGATTGTCAATTACCATTTAATTGTAGGATTATACAAAGCCCTACCTAAAGCCATACTATTCAAACTTTTTACGGAATGTACTAAAGAGGGCTCACAAAACAGAAACAATGGGAAAAAACCTTGGAAAAAAACAGGAATATGATAAAGAATTAACAACATTGCTGGAATATCTTCAATATTCACTAAAATTCAAATGTGAAGATACATGTATTAAACTTAAAAGTGTGTTTGCTTTCTAGATTTACAATTTTACTGCCAGTCACTTTTTTGAACAAGTACCCAAATGTTATCTCCCATCATGTTTAAATTGCACTGTTATTGGTAGCTACTTTGAAATTGCAGTATACCTTGATGAAAGCCATCCACAAAGAATGCCCCTATATTCTCCTTACACTTGTCGATGTCTGCATCAAGCATATAAACTTTAAGGGACATCCCGCATCCCATTTCTCTGTACTTGTGCACGAGACTTTCTACCAGTTCTACATAATTGTCTGCCTTGTGGTTTCCTAGCTAACCTTGAACCAGTTCAGGAAAACTGTGTAAAGCTGCTGTTATCTTTTTCTGTGAGTAGCCAAAGAAATTCTAAAGACTCCATCACCTTTTATCTCAGCATTGTACTTTGTGAGTCCCATAACTCTAATCAAGTCATTGAGTTCCTTTTGATTCAGGTAGCGTTTCTTTGATTGTCCCTACTGACACTATAGACATGATCTGATACATTTTCTGGTGATGACTTTTATTTCAGGAGGTTCAAATATGGGGTGCTCGTTGCAGTGTGGTACTGGAGCCATTGATGATGGGATATCAGGATACACCACTGGAGGATCATTTTAGTCACTTTGGTGCTTGAAGGGATTGACCATGCAGAAGTAGCAGTTGGTGGAGGGGTCAGTAGCCTCTAGCCAAATTCTTAAAATAGCAAATCTCGTGGCTCTTCTTTCGCCTCAGAACCATTTTTTGCAGTTTTCACACTTTTTAGTGAGGTGCCCAGGTTTGTCATGATCCCCAACTTGTACTCATAAGAAAGTGTTATAGGCTTCCCACATCCTGACCAATGTTTCCATTGAATATTTCTTGACTCGAGTTTTGATGAATTCGCCACATATGTAGCAAAACGAATCAGCAGTACGCTTATAGCTTCTTGATAACATATCCGTAACTAACCACACAGTACACAATATATATGTTTACTATAAAAGTAGAAGGGCTTATATAGTAAACAGACAGACGTCTAGAATATTCTACATACCTCTCAACACAGCTTTAATGATCTAATTATTAGAAGTTTCTAGAACAGTCTAGAATATATTCAACAAACATCTAGACAAATGATAATGCTAGTTAATTAAAATATATGATTTCAAACTATTGATATCCTGGTACAAAAAGCGAAATTTATGAGTTTATGTTCAATGTTATTTTCAGATCTAAATACTCATAAAATGACATTATTTAAACAAAGAAAAAACAAGACAGAACAAAAGAACAAAATTTGTTACATAGTGTAATAGACGTAAACTTTATCTCGGATAACTCTGCCATACATCTTTTCTCTCAACTTAAAATCAAGATTTTCTTTTAACAAAATAAATCAAGATACAACAGCCAGAAAAATTAAGAAAAGAAAAAAAATTTCTAGAATTTGTACTTTGAACAGTACATATACATGTATTTTCTTTTGGGCATTTCATTTCAAAAGTGTGTGTTCAAAAGCATGTTGCTTCTTAGAAACTCTGTTCAATAATATTTTGCAAAAAACAAATACATGTGCTTAAAATGAGTAAGAACTAATTGTTTTCTATAAACATAAAACTCACAGTAATAAATAAAAACAATTCTTACAGTGGGCTATAAATTAAATGGTGAAAGAATCACAGAAATAATTTTGATATTATATGTTTACCTTCATCATTTCCTTTGACATCTCTCTCATTGTAGCTTGAATCTCTGGCACTTTTAGTAGCTGTTGCATACTTTGCATTACTTCAGTACTTTTGGCCATTGCTCCTGCTACTCTCAAGGTAGCTGTGGACAAGTATTTATAATGGCTGTACATAGTTTAAACTAATTTCATGTGGTGAGCAATATCACTTCAGCAATATATATTTTATTATGCATGGTTTTCATTTAATAAAATAATAAAATTCTTTTATAAAGCCTATACAGATCATCAGGGGTCAGTTAGAGTTCCTACTTCTGTAGCCACAGATATTCAATAGGATTGTTTGACTACTGTGATGCCCAGCCACTTTTACTTGCCCCACCCATTATCAGGTATCATTTATTTTATCTAAGAAAACTTAGGGAAACTGATCAGACCTAAGAAAAGTCCTGGTGCTCAAACCTCTGGTCTGAAGAATTGCTTACAACAGTCAAAACTTTTCTGCTGTAATGAAATTCTTGTAGTTTTAATCCCTTTTAATTTATAACCATTTCACTGTTAAATTTGTTTTGTGTTCTTTTTGAAAACCAAAAAAAAAAAAAAAAAAAAATACAATAACCAAATATTAACTGCATAACTGTAAAGAGATTTATTGTTCTGAACTATGATAATACATTAAGCATTATTTAGTGACCGATTTTGGGAAAGTACTGAGAAAGAAAAACCCCTGAATATAAAGATCCATTAGCAGTTAAGTCAAACTATTTCTTGTAATAAATAAATTTTAATTGATTAGCCATTTGCTCAGAATTTCTTTTATTTTATCACAGAAGAATGTAAGGGAGCCACTTGGAGCTAAATAGTTTATGGATCACTTTTCAGAATCTGATATTTCCCTAGCTTTGACAAAGAACTTAACTGAGACATTATGGTTTAATCACTTCACATCTCAGGAAGACATTTTTAAGCAACCATTACATTTTCCTCTCTAATATGATTCCAATCTCCAGTTATTTTCATAATCATATATTTTTATTTATATATTTAATATTATTAGTCTAACCAAAAAATTAAAATCAAGAGTTAAATAAGTAATTAACACAAAAGAAGACATACCTAACTGATGTTTCATACTCATCTGCACTGAGTTCATGTGAGCTTTTGATGCATATAACTTGCTGATCTGTTTATCTGCTTTCACAATTTCTTTTGCAAGCATTCTGCATGAATCTCTATCACCCTTTTTAGCAGAATCTTTAATCATACGTTTGGTTTTCTCTTCCTCTCTTTGAATACCTGCAAAAATTAAATGTGTACAATACAATTTAAAAAAAAAACCTTTATAGTATATTTAAACACTAGATTTTTTTTTATCTGTATAAAAAATACATACCAAACAAAAAAGACCGGGGGGGGGGGGAGGGGAGGGGGACTGATAAATTATTTTAATAATTAGAGTGAAGAATTAGAATAAAAAGTAACTCATTAAGAAATGATTTAACATACAACTATTTATTTAAAAAAAAACAAAAAACATCTATTATTTTTTTAGAGAATTATTTCAAACTATTTCTGTAGAAAAAAATGACATGACAAGCAGACCAATTCATTACACTTTAAATATATATTTCACTCACCTCTTATCTGTCTTTCAATGTTATAACCTTCTTTTCTTAATTTGTGAGTCCATTCATTAACCTACAATTTATTAAGAAAAAAGATTGATTATTTCATTTATATGAGAAACTTTCTGTCTATAACATGTTTATGTAAGATATTGCTACTTGATAACAGAAAGGTTTTCGGAAAAATAACATAAGAAATATGTTGTAATTAACAATAACTGTTTAAATTGTTATGTTTAAAAAACAATTTCATAGATTTCTTTTAGAAAAAATGATTGAGATGTATTATACAGTAGATGCACTATTCAGTAATCTATCGTTCCAATTATTTGTAGCCTCTGAAAGCACAGTTATTATACATTATAAGATGATAAATATTTATATGCCTATAACTTTGTTATTATTGTTGTGACCTCAAACTTCTTTTAACACACAGCTCTTTTGTAAAAAAAATATTATAAACAAGTGGTTCTTGAACAGTTTGCTACCCATATAATAATTTGAAAGAAAAACTACAATAAAATTGGAGAATTACAGCATCATTTTTATGTAAAGATTTCCCTTTGTTTCTACTTAAAATAGATTAACAAGCCTTAAGGTTTGTAACATAATAAAATAGAGCTGTATTGATGCACATATAGATTCTTGATCAATTAATCATATATTTAAATATGGTCACAACCGACGTAAAATTTGTCCATGACAGACCAGTGGGTCGCAACCCAAACTTTGAGAACCACTGGGCTCCATGCTCTCCAATGACAGATCCTACACATCTGAGATTGGCATTAGAATTGATAAGATCTGGATAAGCAAGAGCATTAAAACCAAATTCAGGATGGTAAACTTCAAATTCTTTATGAGTGTGAATCATGGAATCATGGACACTGTGTCCTGAGGCAGAAAAGATGCAGGCATTTGAGAACAGATCCCCAAGAGAGCTGCTCCAAATGTTATACAGGGGGCACAAGAAAGGATTAACAAACTGGTGGTCTAAGGAACCACTCTTGTCTACAGTTAAAAAGCGCAAACTATAATGTAGGGTACCCTGAAAGGAGCATGAAGGAGAAGCCATCCTAGAAAGAACTGGCTTCAAAATGAAGCAACTCTACTGGAAACCACATGACAAAGTGAGGGGAAAGATGGTTGACCTGAGGGTTCACTCTTCAGTGAAAACCTGTGGTGCCTCCATGGTCATTGCACTGTCAGCTATATTGGGGATATAAGAATGACACTGCAAAAACAATCCCATGGTGATTAATAGGATCTAAGTTACAGGGACTTCATAGACAAAACTTGGTAAGTGGCAAATGAATTAATAATAGAGACTGCTGATATAGCTTTTATATAAAAAATTTAATAAATGAATTAAATTCTTCCTATATTCTGGAAGGGGGCGGGGTCATATTTTGATTTAATTAACTGAAAAGTTAATAAAAGTATATTTTTGTAAATTTGTAGTTAGTTTTACAAAAACTATAATGAATAATTTCACAACGCACTAATAAATAATGTTTAATGAAATAAAAATTTAAAAAGCTACTAAAAAATTATGTTTAGAGGCAATACCAAATCCTGTTTATTACAGGGGCACCACCATTTATTTATAATGTTTGCTCTGCTAATTTCTGATGTTTGTCTAAGCCATTCTAAGTCTGACTAAGCCTAAAGCAATGACGGTAAAGTCCACTATCCTGTCAAATCATAATTATTTTATTACTTGGTTGGTTTGGTATTAATTATTAATTGCCCTAGCTATATTGCTATTATTAATAATAGTTATAGGAAAATTATATATAAATATTGAATTATTTACATCTTTTTAAATTCAATTCAGGCTACTAATTACTTATTCTTAGTAAATCCTGCCTTAGTGGGCTTAGGCTAATAATTTTATTTTCCAGTTAATTTAATTTTAAATTTACTTAAATTAGTTATAATGAAACTTAATATTTATGAATGAAAGTAACTTGCGAAATGGTAAAATCTCATTTTAAGGGGCAGAAATTAGCCTCTGAAACAGTGTTTCTCAATCTGTGTGTTGCGACACATTAGTGTGTCTTGAGAGATTTCCAGGCGTGTCACGAGATTTAGTACAAAATATTTAAAATTGCTAGGGTTCTGAGCTCTGAAGTTATATATAAAATTACAAAATAAAGCAAAACAAAATGTTTTTTAAATAAATCAACAATGAAATCAGTAATAATGTGTGTTTCTCGTAGGGGCAGGATGTTAGATTCGGTTGGTGTCTGAGTACGCCATTTTCTTTTTTATTCTTTCTAGCGTGTGGTTGGCTGGAAATTTTTAATTCGGTAAGAGATTGAACTATAAATTATTATTTTATCTTAATTTGCTTAAAATGCTGGCTTAAGTAAGTTAGTAATATTTTCATAAGTAATAAACTTTTCAATTTAGCCATGGACAAGTTTTTAATAAAATCTACTCAAAAAGAAAAAGTCCAAAATGAAAGAAAAGCCAAAAGGAAACAAACGAAAGTTCAGGGAAGAATACAATATACATCGAATATGGTTTCCTATCTCAAAAGGATCTGAAATATGTGTAAAATATTTTGGTGTGTTGCAAAAATTCTAGAACATTCTTAGTGTGTCATTACCAAAAAGGTTTGAGAAAAACTGCTTTGAAATAAGATTTTACCAGGCAATGATAACTTGCTAGCTACTACTACTACTACTTATATTAATAATAATATTAGTATTATATTAGTTTTATTCATTGTTTTCCTACCAGTTCTTTTGGTGAAGTCTGTTGAGTTTTACCGAATAGACCCATTAGGCTTAAAACGAAAAAATGCTGTAAACAAATAAATGACGATTAAAACCTATAATGTTTTAATCGATTTTCTTCCTCAACCTTTTTTTTTTTGTTTAATTAAATACCCAGTTATTTCCTAATCGAGAAGTGAGTCAGATTTTTTTTTGTTGACAAATGTAATGTTATTGACTTATTGTAAACTTTTGATAGTGAAAACTAAAGGGACTTAATCCAAACAAAAAAACCCCACCGACATACATAATAACAAAAATAATTATCAAGCCTCAGCTTTTGATCTTTCCAGCTTGCCCATGGCCGTCTTAATGACATGACAATTAAGAGTATAAGAGCCAGCCCCGTAGCCAAGGGGGGCACTGGAGGGCCGTGCCCCCCGCTAGGTGTGGAGTGCCCCCCCCCGCTTAAAAAGAAGAAAAAGAGGAAAAAATAAAGAAAAAGTAACTAAAATGATAAAGTACCCCCTTGCTGGGTATTGGTGCCCCCCTGCTTACTTTGACCTGGCTACGGGCCTGATAAGAGCCCCCTACTTAGGGATCCTAGAAAAAATCATAAGATGGTTTGCTCCCTAGCCTATTTTAAGACGGACCTGCCAGAACTATAGTATATATTTTATTTTACTCGCAATTAATTACCTTAACAGCTGACAAAGTTTAACCATATAATAGGGAGATATATTTATAATACTAATTTGCATCAGTATATAAGTGTTTGTGTGTGATGTGCTTGAGTATGGTTAGGTTGGCTGTGCGTTAATTTTAGGGGTTCTCTCCCGGGATAGCGGGTTCCTGGCCAAATTTTAGCTCATTAAACACTTTACAGAAAACTGCTATAATCCCGGCAAATATTTTTTTTTTATTCCACAGTAGCTTAATGTCTTGCACAATTGTTATTGTGCGGCAGGACTTTCATTTATATGTCATATGTATCGATATTTAGGAGTGAAAAAAACAACAACACTTATAGTCTTTGACCTGTTCCTTTGTGGACGGGATTTCTATATAGTTGCTGTAATCAGCCCCGTTGCCAAGGGGGGGGGGGCACTGGGGGCCGTGCCCCCTGCTAGGTGTGGAGTGCCCCCCCCCCGCTTAAAAGAGAAGAAAAAAAGGAAAAAATAAAGAAAAAGTATAGGTGCCTCCTTGCTGGGTATTGGTGCCTCCCTGCTTACTTTGACCTGGCTATGGGCCTGGCTGTGATGCAGGTATTGCTTTGCAGTCGTTTAAATTTTCATATTTCTTGTTGATATGTTAACTACTAGTGTGCAAAGAATTGGGTAACAAAAAGAATGGATAAATTCATCGTTAATGAAAAGTTGACCTGCACTGTAAATGTATCGTTCTAAAGCTGACCTAAATGCAGGCGGAGGATAGGCTCTTTTTTGTTGTTTTTTTTTTCTCAACGAAAGACTACTAAGTACTTATTAGTACTAATACTGCAAACATTACCGTCGGGGGGGGGGGGGGGGGGGGGGGGGGGGGGGGGGGGGGGGGGGGGGGGGGGGGGGGGGGGGGGGGGGGGGGGGGGGGGGGGGGGGGGGGGGGGGGGGGGGGGGGGGGGGGGGGGGGGGGGGGGGGGGGGGGGGGGGGGGGGGACGTTATAAAACAGGCATTTTGACACTTTAGAAACAAAAGTGGATAGTTTTAAACTTTTAATTGTATTGAATACAATCGGAAAGGGCAATTTTCGGAATAATTAATTAAAAAAACAAAAATCAAGAAATTTCCAATTTTAAAATTCAACTTGGCATTTAGGCCTATGTATTATAATGTATGAACAATTGTAATACCAAATTTTAAAGCTTTTTTTAGTGCGAATTACAGGGATTATATATAGCTTTAAAGAACATGTAAAATACGTGATTTTGATGGCCTCTTTAAGTTAACATTATTGTACTGACACCGGGAACCGATAAACCCTTCTCTATTTAATAAAAACATCAACAACCAGGAAACTGTTATTCGGGCACTTTACAGCACATTTCTAGATTTAAATATGTTTAGTAAAGTGAGTGTCAAATGCAAAGCCTGACACCATACCAAAACGCTTCTTCTGCCTCCAATCCCCCCCCCCCCCCCAACGCCTGGGGCAGGCGCCAGCCCCTAAGCTAAGGACGATAGTGCGGTGGTCAGACAACAGGTGTTGCTGATGATAAAACAATGTATTGCATCTCACTATGCCATAACCCAACTTTTCATAGGCCAAAGACTTAATTGTTATGAGAAATTAAGGAAACATTTATCATTGTACTGCATAAGTATGTAAGCTCAAGCCTATTTCAAGCTTAAGGCCTAAGGGACAAAGTATTATTATATCCATTCCGATATATTGTGTGACAATAAATTACTTCTGTATGAAGCAAACAGATTTGTCAAGCTGCTTGCACTTGTTTCTTTGCCTCATTCCACCAAAATATGAATCTATAAACTAATCCGCAATCATTAATGGGAAGTTTTACGGCGTTCTTTATATCTTAATATTATATCAAGTGCCTGTAAAGGCCTTAGAGGCAACACGGAGGACATAGGTATCTGGAGGTTGAATCCCTTACTCAATCAGGTTCACTTTACATCAGTAAGACACACTCCATCCACACCAATCAGATTCACACTATACACTCAACACCAACCAGATTCACACCAATTAGACACAACACCGATCAGATTCACACTACACACTCAACACCAACCAGATTCACACTACACTTTAAGACACTTCACACAAATCAGGTTAATATCAAACCGTTAAGACACTCCACATCTATCACATTAACCACAGAAATAAGAAAATCAGGCTCACAAGCTCCACCTGGTAAAATCCCTCATCGAAAGACTAAGGTAAAACAAGATTTACGTCAACCCAATTATTCGTGACATTTAATTTTTAAACTTGGAAAGCATATTACTCTATTTAGAGATAATTCTTAGATAAAGAAATAAATTCTAAAAAGAACTACCTAAGTCCATTCATACTATTTAACATTTTACTCTTTTTACTCACTTGTTCAATGTCATTTGTCTCTGGTTATCAATACCCCAAATGAAACTAATTCTTACCCCAGTTATCCAACAGCTGGACTTTATATAGACAGCCTATGAAATAACCAGAGGATTTCCAGATGCATGGCATGTAAGCCATTCTATAGATAAGATGATTGGAAAAACCTTGTAACATAGAGCTGGTTGACCTCCCTGGGTCCCTGGGTAAGTAACATGGGAGGACTCCTGTGCAAATGCCAGAGCAAGCCCATGCATTTAGAGAGCCCTGCTGCCAATCACAAATAAGTTTCATGGGCCATGAATGAATAGAGCCACACAATAAAAAGTTATGGTGATGTCTGTCATATAAAGAAATAGATCAAAGGATCTCTAAAATCTCAAAAAAATGTTTCTTAAAAAAAAAATTCTTATAACATTGGCTTTAAACCTTAATGAATTCAGGAACTTCCCCTATAGCAAGTTTACAGAAACAATGATAATAGTTCAAGCAGCAGGTAACAAAAATGTTACATTGTGGGCTAAGGTTTGAGGGATGCAAACTACATTAAAAAAAAAACTGGTCTATCGCATTTGTTTATAATAAACTTTAAAGTTTAGACATTCTTCATCCTGGTTGCAGTTCTGGGGGCATTGTCACCATTGACTTCAACTTTAGTTTTGTAGTAATAATTAGTAGTATATTTATTTTGAATTCAGGCCATCTAAGATAGGCAAAGCCTGGTTTAGAGAATATAAACAAGTAGTAAAAACAATTTTTTAAAGTCAGTGGTTTGAAGTGAGGTATATTATTTAATAAATCATATTAAAATATAAAGCCAATGATTTAAAATTTATTTTAATCTCTACAAAGTAAATATATCTTTTTTCGATATTTAAAAAAATATTTTTAGTGTCAAATGAGTGTCAACTATACTCTCTCCCCCCCCCCTTCCATTTCATCTTTAATTAAATAACATCATTGTTGTTTTATTTCCATTGTTTAGAATTTACATAGCTCACCAATGAACAATTTTGATGCCAATAGTAAAAAGAAAGATGTTCAAAAAAGATTTCAAATATTTTAAACTGGAACATTTAAAAGGGGGGAAAAAAAAGTAATGTACATTCACAATGTAAAAAGGAAGTGGCGTGCAGTTTGATTTTGGTTCAGTCAAACAGATTTATATGCTGCATAACCAAACATGTATCCAAACCTAACTACATAATTTCTTCTTTGTATATATAGTTTAAATTGACTCCCCATCTATTTTAGCATTTTACATTGCTAAGGTGATTTAGTCTCAAATTACACTAAAATAATTTAGAAGAAATCTGCTGCTTAAACAAATAAAAAGTAGACTCCTGTCTTTTAAGTTAAATACTGAACTATCTCTAAATGTTACCCATTCAGTTTTTTCAGTTTCACTTGCACATATATATTACTAGTACCAGTAAAAGATCAAGAATCTTGTTGCAATCTAGTTTAATGTAGTTATTTCATAAACAAGATATTAAACAATTTATACAGTAAAAATGAAAAAAAATTAACAGATTTAAAAATAATCTATGCAAAATAGATTTGAAGAAAAAAATTAATATAAACAGCCGTAGGTTGTGCCAAAACTAGTAGCAGCATGTTGTGTGGGGTCATACTGGATTGTAGAACCTTCTTTACTTAATGTAACAGACATAACACAACCAGTAATACTTCCTTTAGACAGGCTTTGAGGTAAATTCAAAGATGAATCTAAATGTGAAAAGAGAGAAATGTTTAATTTAAAATTTTACAAGTGTGCTTAGAAAAGATTAATATAATTTAGATTTCTACATTTTCATGTAGTTTTATAAATATATATATATGGATAAGTTTGTGTGTGTTTGATAATGTTTTTATGTACATGCATGTGTATGTATACATATATGTGTGTTTGTATACATATTATACATGTTATGGCCGATAAGCGCAGCCTGATCAATATGAACACTGGGTGTGACTGGCCGAAGCTCAATGTGACAATATGAACCATCTCATATGAAAGTGAAAATATCAATTTCAAATCTGTTGAGTGGGTAAAAAACATCAAAGCAAGATATATTTATTGCAAACAGATTGACCACTAGGAGTGGCTGACTGCCTTTATTTAATATAATTTGTTGCGATGGTAGTGTGATCAGTGTGGTGTACACTGGCCAGACTGCGCACATTGGAAGTTACATATATATATTTACATACATGTATATATACATCTATTTAAAAATAAATAAATAATAATAAACATAATTGCATAATTAAATACATGTATGAATATATATTATCAAATACACACAAACATATATAATATATACACTGTATATATAAAAATAATTCATTCAGTATGCATGTATATGAACTGTCTTACCTTTTAATCCTCCAATAAACAGTTTTGCATTAGACATAGGCTGAATTGTGTGGCTTGCTGGTATATTCAGTTTTGATTGAAATACATTATCAACTGCAATACATATAAGAAATATTATTTTTTAAGTATTGAATAAATTAAGCTATAAATACGGAAGCATAATAAAAACATATAAAAATGAACAAAAAAAATGATTGAAAAATGACACAATCTTAATAAGCTGAAATTAAACAGATACATTTACATTGATGAGGCTTTAAACATATATAGATAGCTATTTATTCTTTCAAAAGCTTCTTTGTAACAATGTCCCAGCACAGCTGGAACTACCAAATGTATTGCTAATATTTTAGCAATTCTATTTTAAACCAGGTTATTTAAAAAAAATAAAAGTAATTTTGAACTGCATAAAAGAAGGAAGTAAAGAGATTATATTGTTGAGTTTGTTAAAATGAAATCATAAATGTTGTTACAGTTTTAGATTATTGATATCATTCTTTCGTAAAATTAAAATGACTTTTTTATTATGCTTATGTTTAGATAGAATATGATGACAAACTTGTTTGAATATGAATAATAAAACAGTTTAAGTCAATTAAACTTAATTTGTGATTAAAAATTTTAGTTGTGTGTGCAAGTCTGTAAATGTATTTGTAGGGATAGAGCCAATGGCTTAATTATGGAATGATGGAGGGATATACATCTTGGGCTGAACTTTTTTGCCACAAGCAAGGCAGCTTTAAAAGAGGACGGATGGTCGTGTGGTGTAGAGCGCTCAACTGTCGACCAGGGTTTGAACCTCAAGATTTTTTCAGGTCCTGGTGTAAGTCCTCAAGTCCACCCAGCTTTAAATAGGTACCTGACTTTAAGTTGGGGGAGTAAAGGCAGCTGAGCCACACAATCCCTTTATATTTGACATATTCAGTTACTGAAACAGATGAATTCTACACTTCATCTGCCCTGATGAGCCCTTAAGGGCGTAAGGGAACTTTTTTTTTTAAGGCAGTTTTTCACCACTTTTTTTAGAGTGGAAAAGGGGTGTCCCTAACACTAGTTGTACTAATGAATAGAGCATGTAATAGGACAGTTAAATATGAATGATTGGTTTTATTCTATTTAGTAGTGTTAATATCTGGGTTATATTTTGAAGCTTCTGTGACAGTGTTGAAATTAAAAATGCAATAACTGCTTTTTTTCCGGAAAAGAGATAAACATTGACAATATTTTTTTATGCTAAAAAAATAGAATTTTCATATTCTAGCTTAAAAATTTGAAATGAAAATTATTAAAATGTTCATGTCTAAAGGATTCAGTTATCAATACCTGCTATATTCACAAAACTGTTATCTATTTGAAAGCTTAGCTGATGCTTAAACCCATCACATAAGTTAGCTGCATTATCCAAAGGCAACAATAATGGCTCAGTAATGCCCTTGAAACTTGGTGTAAGGTACAAATTTAGCTGTTAAAAAAGTAAGAAATGCTGTTATAATCACACAAGTAAAATTTACTAAATTTACTCAAAAGTAATATGAGAGAATCTATACACAACCCTCACCTTGTTTTTATTAAAGTCCAAAGCAACAAAATATGTAGATGTTTCAACATAAAACAAAAATATCAACGCAGAGCTAGATGTTGTACTGAGAGTAATATTTAATGTGAAGCTGCTTAAAGTCGATACAAGTCCTGAAACATACAAAAATTTATTGTAATTTTAGAAAAAAAAAAAAAATATACACTAGGGGGGTCGGCAAAGTTTTTGAGTTATGGGCCATACTGGGTTTTGAAATTTGTCTAGCATTTTGAGGCTAATTAAGACTGAGATCAGTTTTTAAAATATTTTATTGTCTAATGTAAGTAAAAACCAGTTTTATAAATAGATTTATAAAGATATAATTAAAAATATATTTTTGCAGATTAACAGACCTAATCCTAGGTATGAATTGATGCCAGAGAGAGACAAGCCATAGTAAATATTTGTTGAAATTTGTGGGAATGATGTTCTGTCAAGAGAGCTGGAAAATTTAGTTAAAAAAAGTTATTTTCAATCAATAACTATACACAATAATACCTGTATAGCCTAATTTAATGTAAACATTGATTTATTCTCAACAGCCTTTAATTTTTTTTGGTATTCTTTTTTATTCTCAATATTAGTATAATGTAAGTTTCAATTAAAAATGTAAGTACAGATTAGACTTAACCGAAAGGCCTTCTTTGATACATATTTTTTAACATTTTGCCTAATACATATAAAATGATTATAATAACAATTTGTTAGTTCTTACTCAATTTTGAGGGAAACGCTGTTGGATGGAGTTTTAGTGACTTTAACAGAATAAATTGCTCCAGCAAATTTTAATTTTTCTGGCTGTAAAAAAATGACATAAAAATTCATGTCAATGATTTTCTTTTCTTAGCATTGGTAAACAATGGTAAAGCATGAATATTTTATGTCTAGTCATGATGTGCTTATAAAATTTCATTAAATAGAAAATATTAATAAAGTTAATAATCCAATCATGTTTAATTAACATAGTTTCACTGTTATAGTTAAATAATATAAAAAGTTAGAGCTTCTTTTTACTCTGGATAAGTTGATTTTAGTGACTTTATGTATCAGTCAGTGTAAAGCATTTTATTAAAATCAGACCAGGTGGATCAAATGACAAACTTTAATTTTCTTATATCTTTAAATTAAGCTCAAATATGTTATATTTAAAATTATGTTATTTATATTGGGTGGAGTGATTAAAAGTTAATCAAGTTAAAGCGAGTTCTAAAAATGTACATAAATTCCAGTCTCTAATCATAGTACAATTATATGTAAAAGTGACAGATTACAACAACAAAAAAAAAACAGCCAGCTATGAAAGAGAAAATAATATGACAGGAACACTAGTAGTAATTTATCGTTGTCAATTTACGGATAGCATTCTGGCTCTAAATTCTTTTTCAGCTATGATAGATGGAAATATCGTAACTATTAACAAAAGAAACTAGTACAGATTTCGTATACATTTTCAAATTTCTAAGTGAACAGTATCTGAGATTCATCTTTTTAATATTTTTCAGGTGAAAATAAAATACTTCAGTTCATTACTTGTAAGCGAAATTCCTCAGGCAAAGGTGATGTTGCGAGATCATAAACACCCAGTCCACCAAGAAAGATATAATTTGTGTTAGAGATAAGAAATTGTGATGTAATATTGGAATCCACTTTGGTATTTGAATAGTCTTTGTCAAAATTATTTGTGACAGCAACAAAATCATTAATCCTCATCACAGAGATCTGAAACAAATAAAAAAGCATTTTATTTAATAGCAGATGAAACAATATGAATGTACCTAAGGGCTAAATGTATGTTATAGTGTAATAAAGGTAGTAAATGTATTGAATATAAAGAGTAAATAATAAAAAAAAAACACTTTTAAACTAAAAATGAACACTGAAAAATTATCTTTCACTTTATATCATCTATCTCTATCACTCTTTCTGAATATATACATTAGGGTGTCCCAAAAATGCTCGAAAAAAATTTTTTTTTTAATTTTTGGTGTCTCACCCCCTGAAATGTGTCTCTTGGGTATAATGAGTGAATTGGTGAAGTTGTAGCTCATTTGAGCAACATTTAGAGGTCCCCCAAGAGCTTTTAAAATTCCAGTATTAGGCCAACATAAAAATCAGGACGAATCATGGCTCAAATAATTTGCAGTTTTTGCATGCCATAGTTGAATAAAATGAAGTTTAAATATACTTATTTTTATCTCATTGCTACCATTAACTAGAGTTGAAATTGTGTGATTCTTAATTAGAAAATGTAATAAATGCTAGAAAACATATAAAATACCTAATGTGCACAATTTAAGCAATGTGCATATTTTTTGAAGATTTAATTTTTTTAAACTAAGCATGCTAAATTGTCAGGCATCATATCACCAAAAGTTGCTGCAGGGCTGGACAGAAGGAACACCAGCATTAGAAAATCAACAATGATACTTGCATCCGCATTCAACAAAGCTGGTGTTCCGACATCTGACACAGTATTTTCCAAGAGCACAATGCATCGTCATCGCAAGCTTTGTCGTCAACAAGCTGCAGCATGTATAAAAAAAAGACCATATTCCCTCAAAATCAATTGTACATTGGGATGGTAAGCTATTGCCCGATGTTACCGGACATGTTACCAACAACGTCGATCGATTACCTGTCCTGCTCTCGTCACTTGTCGATGACACTACAAAGCTTCTTGGTGTTCCCAAGTTAGCATCCGGGTCAGGATGGGTAGCTGCTGATGCAGTATATGAACATATCAAATCATGGAAGTGCGAATCTATGGTCATCGGCATGTGCTTCGACACTATGGCTTCCAATACTGGAAGACTCAATGGAGCTTGCACTCTGTTAGAAGTAGCCCTGGGACGTAATCTATTATGGATGGCATGCCGTCATCACATGTTGGAAGTACTCCTTTCCGATGCATTCAATGTTTGTCTTGGACCATCCACTGGACCAGAGATTTTGTTTTTTAAGAGGTTTCGAGAAAAATGGCGAGAATTAAACCACACACCCGAAGCCAGATCCACCCCTTTGATAATCGTGTCTGATTCGATTAAAGAATTTATTAAATGTCAACTTGAGGTCAGTCAATCATGTGATGATTATTTGGAATTTCTTCTGCTTGCTGCACAAATGGTTGGGTTGGAGGTAGATGTCAGCATTCGCAGACCTGGTGCCCTACATAGGGCAAGGTGGATGGCGAAAGCAATCTATGCATTGAAAATCGATCTATTGTTTGCAGGCAATGAAACCATCTTTCAGTTAACAGCTCGAGAATTACAAGGTAATCAGTGCTTTAATCGGTTTACCATATGTGTTTATCTTCAATCATGGTTTTCATGCAGGCTCACCGCAGATGAACCTGTGAATGATATCTTACTGATAAAGCGTTTATACGAATATGATGATGCATTTCTTCGATCGACTGGATTGTAAATGATGGTGCGTCACTCGTGGTACTTGAGTCCGGAACTGTTGACGCTTGCGTTATTTTAAACCCTTTTGTCGGACAAAGAAAAAACTGGCCTTGTTCAGACAATGCAATCAGAACGTGGACCGCATCTCATAAAAACACTATCAAAAAGTGTTGTTGATTTGCGTGCTTCTACCACATTTTTTGAAACATCCAACATTGATGACAGTTTTCTAGATGTTCCTGTTGAAGCCTGGTCAGATACACCATCTTTTAAAGTTGCAGCAGATTTTGTAAAGAATCTGGCTTGTATCAATGACTCTGCAGAGCGAAGTGTAGCATTGATACAAAATTTCAATGACAGTATCATCAAGAATGAAGAACAAAGACAATTTTTGCTCCAAGTGGTTGAAAAACATCGGAAAAATTTTGCAGAGTGTAATCGTGAACAGCTGGCTAAAATTTAAATTTGAAGAGCTTTTTTAAATTTTTGTCTACCCTACAGTACTAAGTACAGGAATGCTTATTTGCATTGCTTAATATTATTATTTTTCAAGCAGACTGACATTGATTCAAGAATTAACTTGACAAAATGAATAAAACTTTGTTTTTCATAATTTTTTACTTAAATTTCAAATTTAAAAATATAAAGCATTCAAGATTTATATATTTTGTTTCATTTAATATTATAAACAATACTAAGCATCAATTTGTTACTTAATATATCAGTTTCGCATATAATGCAACATTAACGCTGTATTAGATTTGACCGCGAGAGATTTTACACCAAAATCTGGAACTTTAAGCCTCTTGGGGGACCTCTAAACATTGTCCAAATGAGCTGAAATTTTGCAGGTTAACTACTGTTACCATACAGACATATTCTGTGGGGTGAGACATCAATATTTGAAAACTTCACTTTTTTGGGACACCCTAATATACATATTTATACATTTAACATAGTTTGATAAACATAGCTATGGAAACTGACTGTCACTCTGTGTCCATCATTAAGACTTCTTGAGAGTACAGCTTGTAAATCAGTCTTTGTTGAACTCCTCAACTTTATATGCACCAGTCCATCCATAACGAAAATTGTAAAATAATTATCCGGTGATTCGAGATAGTCAGCTACATATAATAAGACTCCATCTGCTTTATAAATGGCCATATCTATGTCTATAGCAAATCTAAAAAAAAATATTGAATTAAATGAGTAATTTTTACTTTATTTAAGTAATAGAGGTTTTGGTTAAATGTGATTTCATGATTTTTTAAAATGTAACAATACTTTAACAATTTTATTTTTAGGGCTCAGACTTCTGTGACCTGGAAATGTAACACATATTAGAAAGATAAAATGAATATAAAATAAATTCTGTCCAGCTTTAGACTTTTTTTTAAATTGTCTTTTATGTCCTCTACCTCCTTCCTAGATAGAACCTACAAAAATTCCTGTGTATAATGTCTTCTTTTATGTATATACATCAGACTCAACTATTTGACCTAATTTGGTAGAAGTGCATGTCACATATTGCAAAGATGGATATTCCACATTTAAAAATAAAATGTATTCCTTTTATTGCCCAAACCCTCATTTTTAATGAATGTTTATTTTTTGAATAGGCCATACAACTCGATAGCAAAGAGGATAGTCCAGTCTTTTTTTTTTTTTTTTCAAAAGAAGGTGTATCATTAGGAAAAGACTTTTTAATTAAAGAGCATATAAACGAATTGTCCAACTTACTCAGCTTCCAGATATTCAATGAGATTAACACTTTGCACGTTATGACTGAAATTGATGTCATACAGACCAGTCATTGCCATGCCTTCAGTGAATGAAAGATATGATGGGGATGGTTTAGCAGCACAAGATACAACATTCACTGCTGCAGTGGGGAGTTGAGTTGTGGGGATTCCAGCATAGGAAATGTCAGTACTATTGACAATATCCATCAAATTAATGGACCTTAAAATGAAATTAAATGAAGCATTTACTATTTTTTTAATATTATGCAGATGTTTTTTCGTAAAGCAAGTGATTTCTTAACTGATGCATATTTTGTATGTCAGAAAAGTTATTTAAAAGCAAAAATGAAAAATAGTTGGATAATTAAGGTAATTTTAATTGATTTAATTTTCAAGTTATATTTTAAATAGCAAGTATAATCAGACAAATGTAATTAATGAAAAATCACAATTTTTAGTCTAATAGTAATGAAGTTACATGACAATGTGTTACATTTACAAAGTTATTATTTCTGTACGTAACTATATATGCTGATTTACTATTACACTTTTCTATTTACAATTATTTAATAAAGGTTTAAATTTCTTAATAAATGAGTTCATTATGGTAATCCATTTTAAGTTTTAATAAGGCCAAAACAAATGCTATTATTTTCATTGGAAATAAATTATGATAGTAATTATTGATCATATAGCTGATAAGATCATAAAAATGTCTTCGAACATTCTACATGGAAATCTTCAATTATAATATAGTATAGTAAAGCTAATTGCATATTTAAATATATTGCCACTCGATTTGCTTTGCATATGTCTTGAAATTAGTTGGATTAGCAATAGGTTAGTTCAGTAGCTAGGAGATACCTCCTACATTGATATCCTGATCAGCATATGTTATACCTTAAATGTAATAAGTAAAAAAAAAATGTCACAAACCCATCATTGACTATTAGTCTAGAAATGCCACCAGTGATGGAGTCAGCAACAGGGCAATCACTGTGTAGTACTACAGATGACACACCACCAATGTGCAATACTGTGTTGGAAGGGAATGATAAATAATCTGTGGTAAGCGTCTGAGTTTTCTCCTCGAAAGGAACATTGTCAATTTTGACCGATACTCTAGAAAGAAAAGAGGAAAAAACACTAATATGTTTAAAAAATTTAGAGACATTAGAAAATGTATTAAAATATTTTTAAAACAACAAAATTAAAAAATCAAATGTATGTTAAGATTATCTTGTTTTTTGGAAAAATCAGCTTTAAAAAAATATTTTAATGATTCTTCTTCTTCGTGTGGCTCTACAGCCCATTAAGGGCCCTGGCCTGCCATATTACTCTTCTCCGCTTTTCCCGATCCATGGTCTTCTTCCTCCACTCTCTCACTTCCTCTAACTATCTGCTTCTTGGTCTGCCTTTAGGCCTTTTCTCATTGGGCGTTGCTTTATATATTGCTTTTGGTCCTCTGTTGTTTTCCATGTTTTAATGATGAGATTGACAAAGTTAACAAAATGCAATAGCACAGGGGTGAGCTACTGCAGCCTTTTTTTAAGGTCACATGTAGCCTTTTATCAATATCAGGATTATTCTTTTTGAAACAAGTTAGCCAGATGTGCCGACATCTTTCGTCAACATTGCAAGCTTCCTATTCGAGGAAATCATGCAGCAGCATCCCCCTTCTAAGAAACAACAAAGGGAAATGGAAGATTGTTCAGTGCAGAATGGGAGGTTTATTTTTATATTATATATAGTTGTAACTCAATGATGTGTCTACAATGTAGTCAGAAGATAAAAACATTGAAATGTTTCAACGCCAAGCAACAACATTATTACAATTGTAGGTCACATGTGATCTAATGGCCTTTCAGGGTGAATTAAGAAAGAATGCATTAAAAAAGTATTTAATCAAAAAATCAGCAGTGTTTTCTAAAAGTCCAATCCTAAGGAGTAGACAACATAAAGAGTACCCTGCTGTTAGCCGCAGGCAAACCATATCTGGATGCCGAGTTATGAAAAATGTGTCTGCTCAAAGTTGTACAATTATTGGATCCATCACAGGTTAAAAATACAAAGACATGCCTCTTTTCCTTTGAGACGTCAAGAAGAATAAGGTTGGTAGCTTTGTAGAAATTCTAAAACAACAGCTTCATGCACAGCTTCCTGTACATGAGAGTTCCTTCTTATCACTTCATTGCATTATTCAGTTATTGGACAGCACCAGGGAACAGGACATTTTGATAGTCAATTTCATAAATGCATGTGCTATTAACAATTATTTCATAACACTTCTTCATGGTGATGATTACACGAAGAATAATATATTTACATGTATAAATTAAAAATATTAGCTGGCTGTCTTAAATTGAAGTCATAAAAAGAATCTTTCAGCTGTATGAACAGATCGCTGTTTATTTTGTTATGTTCTACTTCATTACATTTTTTGTGACTTATTTTAAGATTTGATTATTACTGGTTTCACTTTAGCTATTTACGTTCTTCATTAATTTTGTTTTGACCTATTTCATTGGAAAGGAGGGTTAGGGTGTCCACAGAAGATGGGGGCTTGGGGTTCCAGTGAAGATAGTGTACAATGAAATGAGGACTCTCAAACATTTGTGATTTTGGGAGCTTAGGGAAGGGGGGGGGTTGATTTCGAGGTCTTTCATGGAAAGGAGAGTTGTATTATGTATAAATGAATGTTTTTAAGTTTTGTTTTAAAAATAGTGTTTGTGAGAGTTAACTTAGTGGCATAGACAGATTTTTTCATTATACTAATCAAATCTTCCAAATAGTATTTTCATCTGTTTTATCAGGCTTTACAGCTAGTACTGTATAAAGGCTTAATTTAAATTTGAGTATAAAACAACAAAATTACAAAACAATGCATTTTTAATTACCTGTAGGTACTACAGTCTACTTTAATTGTATGCATTTGACCATCACTGATGTAGTGACCAGAAGTGACCAAAAATGCTGTATTATTTTGCCGATAAACTACAACCACATTTCCACCAAAAACAGCCATATAGAAAAATCTCAACTGTGAACAGATAAAAAAAAACAGAAAATGAAATATTTTTGCTATGACATATTAGGTGTCAATGAGATATGAAAATATAGTTGACATACACCACTATCACTACTGATATACAGCAAAATGCCATTTGGTTCCTGGGTAGTTATATCTAATTCCAACTTTTTAAGCTGCTGCATCTGACTAGTAGGAGAAGTTAGTTGTGCAAAGGCTGACTGACTGGTGAAACTGATTCCTTTGATGATCTGATGAAATATTTAAGACAAAAAAGCATTCATTGAATTTCACTGTTTTTAATGTACATCTTTCTATTTGCTTGTACTATTTTATTCATAAAATTTCTAATAAACAATTTTCATTAGATACAATTTAAACAACAAAAAGCTATACATTTTCATAACATCCTGCAGTGCTGACACCTGATGAAGATGAAACAAAGTCGGTGAAAGACACAATCTGTGCCTGAGTGGTTGTTAACATTACATTTCTCATGCACCCTGCAAAAGCAGCTGTTTGTTTTCTGTTGGAATATTTAGTTTCACATTTTTTTCTTTATATATATTTTTTTTAATTTACATGTATTTCATTTTGAAAAAAATTAAGGCAATTACTTTTAAGAAAAAGATTTCACATTTTTTTTTTACAAATAGTCATCTTTTACTTTAATGAATCTTAGAATATCTTATATTAAGCATGTTAAAATATTTATTTTATCAAACTCTAGTACCCAGCAGTAGAGTCAGAGCCAAATAATAAATTTTTCCCATCGCATGATGAAAAATCTAGGGAGGTGAAAGTTAAACTTTTCACATCTAGACTGTTCTGATCTGTCAAATATCGTATAGACAGCTTCAACTCACTGGATGTTTTTATGGCCAAAATCTGAAAAAAATATGTAGCTGTTTTTGTAAGAACAACTAAAGACTGGGATAAATTTATTTTAACCAGATATTTTTAGTGTGCCACCAAAGAAAAGTTTTTCAGGCAAAACAAAAATAGTATATAATTGGGTTTGCGGGACTTGCTTTAAAAGCTGGGGCCCAGGTTCTGCATTCAATTCATTTAATTGCTGTAAAAAAAATTGGCTTATATAATTTATCATTATAAAGGGTATAGACTGTTTTTAGAATTAATGTTATAATTAAATGTCATGCAGTATTGTTAGAGTTCATATTTATCGTAATT
This sequence comes from Bulinus truncatus, assembly GCA_021962125.1. Lineage (NCBI taxonomy): Eukaryota > Metazoa > Mollusca > Gastropoda > Planorbidae > Bulinus > Bulinus truncatus. The sequence goes on along the minus strand of JAGDYQ010000002.1, from coordinate 2,870,157 downwards.
TCTATTTTTTGAAAATCAATTCCTTTAAATGATAGTAAATTTTTTAAAAGTTTTCCCTGTAAAACAAAAACAGGTTTTACATATATTTGTGTAGATACAATTTTGATTAGAATATTTCATATTTTTTCTAAAAACCTAGAACTGTGAAAGTAAGATTTATGATAAGATACTCAAAAATAATAAACCACAATAACTTTAACTGAGAGGAAATAAATAATTACAGCTATGCTTTTAAAAAAAATATATATTACTTAATTTCATAATATTATTATAAAATAATAAAAAAGTTTATGTAAAGACCTGAATCCATTGGCCATTTGAATACTGGTTATTACTTTTTAAGGTATACAGCAATCCACTGGCAAAAATTGTCCACTGAACATATCCTGATGAAAGCGACAAAGTAAAATTGGTATTTTGATCCGGTGATTTTACGCTAAATAACGTGGCATCTGTAGAGAAGGTTCTTATCTCCAAACTTAGCTGAGTAATGTTTGAGAATGTGATACTTCCTGGCAGAAGCTCAATGTATCCTAGACCAGAAAATGATATGCCAGGTTTCAAAGCAGGTGAAGCAACACTTGGTGGTACATCACAGCATTTGACCTGGGAGGTGGCTGTGGCTGCTTTAGTCCATAAGTTTAGATACTGTCCTTGATACTGAGCATTAAACAGACATCCTCTGAACACCCGATTTATAACTTTATTTGTCTGAAGATGATGTTAATAAAATTTCAGTGAGATTTTACTGTATTTTACTATATGGATCATAAAGATAATTTTGTGTACACCTTTTCCACATGACTTTGTTTGCTAAGTGTATAAGAAAACAATTATATTATTGACAGCTTATACAAACTTAAAGATGCACTGATAAAGTCTATCAACTTAAAAAAACTTCTGTTATTCTTTATCATAATTTATCCTTTAAAATTCATTAGAAAGCTAATACTTAATAAAAATACATTTCTTTCAACCCAAACTATTACAAGTTATTGAAATGTATATCTCAAAAGGTGGTGATACTTAGCAATCTGACTATTCTTTAAGACAAAATTGCATGTAGATTTAAAAGTCAAGCTTGCCAAGTTCAGTTAAAGAAAATATGTACAATGTACATACATGTATGCGGCTAGGATTGCACTAATTTATGTTTATTCTTTTTTATGCATTATGATGTCTAAGATGAAATATTTCTTACATTCAATCTACTTGTTTTTAAACAGAATTTTTGAAACATAATACTGAAAATGAACAAGTGTCTATGTAATTTTGAAAAACAGAATAAGTTACCGATTTGTCTGGTGGAAGAGTTCCAATGTAAATGTTAGAATTTAAGTTGATGGTATTTGAACTTGAATCAGGCCCAATAACACTGTCTGAGACTGGAGAACCAGAAGGGAGTGGTGTCACTGTCAAATGACCAACATTGGCATATCTAAACAAAAATGTGCAGTTAACAGATTTAAAAAATCAATGATTAATAACTAATACTAAACAAAGTATCTCAGAAAAGCTATGCAAGTAGGAAGAGAAAGATTTTATTAACAGTTTATTATGAAATGATTCAAATAACTTTTAAAAATATATTTAGGTCTAACTGTCGATCGTTAAAAAAAAAAAACATATTTATTAACTAGCGCTGAATGTTAGCAGCTTGCAATTAGTGTCTTTACCTTGTTGCATACACTCTGACCCAGCAGTCATTGCAAATATCTGCCTTGCTGTTTAGACTTACAGTTTGATTGCCAGTGTTGAATTCAAAAAACATTTTACCACTGGAGAAGCCAATTTGAATTTCAGATTCTGTGAACAAAAAAAATACCATTTTGATTTTTAATATAAATAATATACAATATTCCAAATATCTTTTTCTTTTTTTTATATCACCAAAAAAAGCATTAAAACTTTGAATAGTACATGTATATAGGAAATCCTTATAAATAATGATATTTCATTCCATCACCAAAAATAATTAAATATTACATTTTATAAAATATTTTGGTGACCAAAAAAGAAAAAATACAAATATAATAATAAATAGTTTTTCTAACCAGTGCCAGGTGCATCCATGTATAAAATAACTCCATCACTAAAGTTTCCAGGCTTTTTCACATCTAGAAGGACATCATCATAAAGATGTGCCACTCCACTGTCAGAGTTTTTCACTTGTAGTCCTAAACTTCCATCAAATATTAAAGGCTTTCTCAGTTTACTTAGTAAATCCTCTGCTTTAGCCAGTTTAGTCTCTAAAAGCTTTATTTTATCTTCCACATTTTTGACTCTCTGATCAATACTGTTGACTAGATCAGAAGCCTTATTCAGATCATTTTTAAAGTAATTTGTCTCATTTTGCTGTGTTGCCACTAAATTAAAAAAAAAATGAATTTTAAAATATAATAAATTTATTGTTTCAACACTAAATAATACACTTTAGCTATAGTTTTATAAATTCTTGATGTTTGCTAAATATTCTTATTATTGAATTATAATGTAATTACTGCAGCTAGAATATCAAAATTCATTCTTGTACCAAAATTACATTTTGTCGTTGACATGGGGGGGGGGGGGGGAGGAGAGACCGTTAAAGATTTTTTTGACATCATAATGTCATTCTATAGAAGATTAAAAAAATGTTAGCCTCTAGACCAGAAATGAGCAATCTATGGCCATTAAGTGGTTTGATCAAACCCGCAGAACACTCCCTTCTGTTCAATTACATTGATAACATTTACATTTTAACGAATGTAAGTTCATATAAATTATTATAAAGACTCCGTTAAAATTAATCTGCTCTTCGTGCAGCAATTCAATCAAATGGTCATAAAATCTACATCTGAGATCTTTTATCATATATTTCACAATGCTCTAAAAAAACAACATTTTGCATTAATTACATATGTACATGAAAAAGTCGGTTTGATGAAATTAATTGATGATCTGTATGTGTCATACTTCAGAGAAGAAGGTGAGGACAATGACTGGCCAAATAATTTGTACAAAAACACCTATCAGCTGCAGATCATAGTGCTATATATGTAAATTAAAGTACTATGAGCTGCTTACGCACTGTACTATAATTATGTTTACAGTAAATCTGTAAAATAGAAAAAAAAATTAAAGAAAATTTATAATGTTCAGTCGATTTTTAACTATTTTGTAGTAGTATCAGTTGTACATTTAACATTGAAAGGTCACATAAACACTAGAGATGGACATCAAGAGTAACTGCAGTAAATGCACTGTAAAAGTAAAGTTCCCTTCTTAGCCCTAGCAGGCCTTCGGGGCAGATGAAGTGTAGAATTCATCTGTTTCTATAACCTCGGCATATGAAGGGATTGTGTGGTTAGCACAACGCCCAGCCGCCTTTACTTCCCCAACTTAAAGTCAGGTACCCATTTAAAGCTGGGTGGACTTGTGGGACGACTTTGCACCAAATTTCACCTGGAAAAATTTCCATGGGCCTCACCACCGGGGATCGAACCCAGGACTCTCAGGTCGACAGTCGAGTATCTACACCACTCGACCATCCGTCCCATAAATGCACTGTGCATTGAAGTAACTGAAGTCTTAAAGATATGTTAGAATACGGAGGTCGTAACTTAGTACTAAATTTGGAGCAGCCAATTTATTACTTCTAATTAATTTCTCATTCATGTGTAGGCTTATACTAGGATGTTGGTGAAGATTACTGTCAATGATTGACAAAGTTAGCTAATCACTGCAAAGTACATTTAGGGGTATATCTAATAGCACTACAGCAATGAAGATTTGAAGTTTATAAATGAATATTCAGGTTATGTAAAATTATAGAATGAAATCTTGGTAAGGGCAACAGACAACAATGAAAGATGGATACCTATTCTTAGAGACAAATGTCTGAGGACATTGCATACACAATAGGTAAAAGATGAAGAAAGTAAACTTACACACTAATTAAACATGAAATCTGTAATAAAAAAATGTTATTTAAATCTTAAGGGCTACACACTTTTTAGAATGGTGGGGGGGGGGGGGATAGGGGCAAATTTAGCTTGTGCAAAAGCTAGCTACGACTCTGCTGATAGTGTGATGGTCAGATAATTGTGAACCAAATTGTCAATACTGTACAAACAAAACTCATTGAAGAGCTGCATACTGAAATATACTATATGAGGGGTGGAGATGAGTTCCAGTTTTTGTTAAAGCTCTTTATTTAGGTAAGGAAACTCTCTGATCTTGTTAAATAAGTCATATTAGCTTTCATTGATAACAAATAGTGGTGATTTAAAATTTTTCTTTTCTTTTTTTAAAGTTTGCATTTCTAGGGGCAAGGGGTTTTTAAATTGACTTAATTTTACTAGACACTTGTTGACAAGTGAAGGAGGAGGGGAGGGTGTCTAAAAATTTATAAAATTTGTTGACATGATAAATCAATGACCCCTTTACATATTTGATAAAAAAGTAGGATAAAATAAGTATGATATTTGAGGGAAGCCAACAAAAAAAAGGAGGACTGTCCTTCTTAAAGGAGGTTGGTCACCTTAAAATATATGTGAACATTAGATGTAATGAAATTAATTTTTCCTGAATGTGGCATGTAAAAAAAAATAAAAATAATATGGTACAAAGAATTCTAAACTAACAGGATTGTTGTAATGACTGCTTCAAATCTTGAACTTGTTTTATTCGACTCTGCTGCACTCCTATTTCAGACTGTTTTTGATTCAGCTCACTTTGTCTCTCAGAAGCACTTTGATTAGCACTTTGAGCTGTTGAAGCTGCTGCCTGAACTCTAGATAAAGCACTGACTAAGTCATCTGTAAAATGTTTATCTGTCAGATGGAAATTTCAGCTTGTCAGTCATTAGCTTTCATTTAGGCTATAAGCAATATTTTCAAACAGGAAAAAGGATAAAAAGTGAGAATGTTACAGTAAGCATCCACCTAATTAAGACAACAGAAATGTTAATATCATGTGATAACAAATAGTACATTGTGTTATTTTGAATCATTCTTAATATTTTTTTTGAAGTTATGTCATTAAAAAAAATCTATAAAAGCAAAGTAACTCAATAGAATCTTTTTATATAAATATGTATAGGATACCTTTTGTTTGTAATATAACAGAATCTGCTGTGGTTGTCATACTTAGTAATGCTGAGTCAGTCTGCATCCATTGTGTTCTCTCTTTATCAAGCTTAGACAAGGCTGCATCTAAGTTATTCTTTAGTGCTGAAAATAAAAAAGAGATTTCGAATTATAATATTTTTAGTAAATCAATGTAAAACACAAAATGTTTTAGCCAATTTTTAACTTGTGATCAAGGTGGTTAATGCCGGCAGTGAAATATTTAGATAGAAATCAGACTAGAATAGAAAATTTAGTGGGGCTTTCAGGGTTAAAATGGTTGTGCACACCTGGGTATAAAGAGCTATTCAACAATTAGGCTTTACAATAGATGGACTGGATGAGACAATTATAACAGTCAAAAGATTGAGTATAGTTTATATATTTTGTGTATAATTTTATGTATATGTATTGACAATTGCCAAGAAATGGGGAGCTCATTTTTCAACACTTCAAAAAGTATCATATAAATATACATAAAAACAACTTAAAAAAAATAAGGTTTAATCAAAATGTCCAAGCAAATAACAAATAATTCCTCAGACTAAGATCATACAAATATTTATAGAATTCATACTGACTAAATATAAGTGTGAGCGCTTAATTGTTTCTCTTGATTTTATGAATAGAAAAAGTTTTGACGTTAAAATATTATAGAATTTCAAACTCTATTAATTGATAATACATGTATTAGTAAATCCATATTAGTGCTAACAGTTTTATTTTGTCAATGTATTTGGATGATCTAAGCATAAAAAAATATTTTTTATTTTTAGTACATTTCAATAAGACTTTTATATTAAACATTTTTCTTTAAATCATCATGTCATAATTAAATCTGTTTAGGAAAATGGATTTCGTTTTTTCAAATGATTTTCATTATTTAAAACATTGTATAATAATGACAAAGTTTTTTCATCAATTATTTTTTTAATAAGCTTTATGCATTTACATAATTCATCATCTGCTAAATTTCTAAAACAATGCAATAAGAAGGAAATTAAGATTTAGGTAGTTTGACAGAAAAAGATCAAATTTTTTTGAGTAGAAGACCTGTTTATAAGTCAGATTTCATTTTCCAAATGAATATATTATTTTTTAAATTATACAAGGTAAATAAAGTCAATAAAGAAACTATTACAACATAATGACCTTGTGGTTGATAATCCAAAGCTGTTGCTAACATTTTATTCCTCAGCTCTTCACTAACATTTTTTTCCGCTGCATAGGTAGAACTTAACTCTGCTAAGTAATCACCAGTCAAATTGTTCTCCACATCTTTAATCAATTGCTGGGCACTCAATGCCATGTCTACAGATGTGTTCAGATCTCTTATCACAGTCTCAAAGTTGACAAATGCTTTGACAGCATCTCTACCTACAGCACTGATATTTCTGTAGGAACTGTTTAACATTAAAGGAATTTTATTAAATGCATTTTTTTACAAGAATTATGAGAAAGTATATGTATGTTAAATGGAAAGCATAGCATTCAACATATGTTAAGTACATAAAGTTTCTTTTGTATAGCTAAGTACTTTTAAACATAATAATCAAAGTAATTTGAATAGAAAAAAAACTATATGTATTGACAGTAATATAAATATAAACTAACTCTCGACTATCCAGTCATAGAAGCAGGATAGGCAGGAATTTTTTACATACTTTTTGCTCCACCCATACCATTTAGATTCCACTTTTTATGCCGAAACATATTATTCACATGTTTTGTAAACAATACTGTTCATTTTAGAATTTTTTTTTATGTTTCCTAATGTAACAATAGCTTTAGATAGATTCATACAATTTTAGAACCACTGGTTTAGTTGGGTGGTCAACATTGAAAGTTCATGGGCCAAGGACACAGGTAGAGATTTTGATAATTAGAATTCCAGCGTGTTATCTTTGTTTTGGGTGGAATAAATCTGTCAATGAGCGTCGATGACACCGGATTACGTGATAAGACGTAATTAGGCAGACAAAGGAATACTAGCCCATAGTGAGTTTTTAGCCGCACCAATCCCTAGGCTGGAATAAGATTCATTAATATGTAGATGAGTTAGAAAGGGTGTTAGGGAGCCAATCAGAAGTTCTGGGCGTTTGGGGCACGTGATAATTCACCATCACATAAAAAGAGATGTAGCTGAAATTTCGTGAGACCTAACGAGAAACAGACAGACAGTTCGACAGACTGACGATAGAGACATCAGGACACCAGTTGTAGAGATAGTTGGAGGAGAAGTTAGTGGAGAAATAATAGAGGCACAAGCTATCAAGTTATTGAGTTTTACAGTACACAGTCAAAGTCTATTTTATTGAAATATCTCTGTATAATCCTTTCGGGGACGCAGGATACTAAGTGTCAAAGTGTTGCCAGATAATTCCTTCGGGAACCTGGAATACTACGTGTTATATTGTGTACGAAGCATTTTTGTGAATACTGCTGCAACAAGTTCAGATTACATATGTTTTCTTATTGTTTAATAAATATAATTGAATCGTGGAACTTTGCCTCATTGATTGGTGTGTTGTTTGAGAGTGCATTGAGACTGAACGCTACTTAAGTTTATAAACCAGTTATAATATCGGCAGCTACGTAAAACCAGTATAAGTATCCGAAGCAGCAGTGAGGAACACACAGTGTTACCTTGGAGCAGCATTACATCAACAATCCATTGGAGCAGCATTACATCAACAAGCACATAACATTATATACAAAAATATAGTGTTACACCTAAAATAAAATTGTAGGAAAAAAACACTTAACTATTCCTCATTTCATCACAAAGTACTATGTTAGATAAAGCAGAGCTTGGACAGTTTAAAGCTGGACAGTCAAGATTCTAATGTATTTCTGTATTTGTCTGCTGAATAAACCTTTGCTGCCATAATTAGTGCTGCTTACCTGTCAAATGCAGTCAAGCTTTCATTTAAAGCTACAACATGAGATTCTGAGCTTATAATGTCTGAGGAAACCTTGCTTATAAAATCTGGGAATGTGCTTAATAGAATCTCTAGTTGGTCAACAGCTTTCAGATAGTTAGTAACACCTTTTATGGAATAAATTAAATGATAGTTAATCTAAAAAGATCTCTGTAAGGACATTTGAATTAATTATTTCTATATCCTTATATGGGCAGATCTGTTGTAATATTGTTAGAATTTTTACATAGATTTTCCCAAATCCAAACTTAATGCGTCACTGAAATTCATTCAAGTTTAATGTCAGATTTTTCCATACATTGTATTCAATTAATTTCTTGAACTCCTTGTGACACAAAGGGGCCTTTGCAATAGCTCTCAATTGTAAATGGCGTTTCACCTCTCCCACTGTTCTATTTTATATTTATTTAAGAGTCAAATTGTAGGCTGTCACTTAAATTTCTGACAAAGACATGCTAGCGAGGTAATAAATGTGCCAGAAAAAAGTAACTTAGAAACTAGCTGAAACCATTGTGCTCAATGGTCATACTCAAAAGCATGGGTTCTAAAGGCAAAAATTTTTTCACAAATCTTATTCAGAATTCAAGTTAATCAGGTTTTGTATTATCACTGTGTAACCAGATAATAAATGTTAACTATAGATGTATTTAATTATTTTTACTTTCTGTTTTTTCTTTACTTTTACAGTGAGATAAATGAATGTACAAATTTTAGTTGCGAGAAATACATATTTACAAATTATAAAGCAAACATTTAATGACCAAAACATTAGTTGATATTATGAAAATACTAAATATATAAGTACTAATTTTACTAAAGAAGAAATATATGACATATCAGTCATGTTATAAATGACAACAGAAGTAAACAATAATTATCTAAGGTATAGCTGAGGTTTTTAAGATACCCTTACCGCTAGGAAAAGGGAGATAATCAGGACCTGACATTCTAATAGCTGCATCACCATTATAAATGGCACCTGTGTATCTTGCAGATAGTTGCGCTGCTGTTAGGTTTGATGAAATGTATGAACTGGTTATAGTAGAAGAATTTAGAATCTCTATAACAGATTCATTTAAATTTTTGGCTTGAGCTTTGTATACCTGAAATGTAAGATAAGATTGCTTAATAAAATTATTTGAAGAACTGAATCTAATTAGTATCATTTTGATATTGTTGGTTAGTGTGATTTATCCTTCACAATCAATTACTATAAACAGTAAAAAAAATTCTACTTTCTTTACTAATTACATTAACACTGATATTCATTTCCAATCATCTTATATGTATTTAAGCTACAAACTGATTGAAACTTTCAATGTGATGAGACAATAATTTATAAAGTACTAACCCCGGTTTGTGCCTGAATGTTATCCACATTAACTCTAGTGAATGACAAAGAATCTAACACTGCTGTTAAATTTAATACAGCCAGATTTTTAGCATCTATCTGACCAGTACAGTTGATAATGGAGCCGTTTAGGCCACTTATTGTGACTGCCTGTGGAAGTTTTAATATGTTGCCTCTGTTTAATATATTGTCAAAATCAGCTTTCAATTGAAAAACAGACATGATTAAAATAATCAGAATTGAAAAAAAAATCATATGATGAGATTATAAATGTTATATTTTAAATGAAAAGTTAATAAAAAAATCATTAAATACTTCTGAATTTTTTTTTTAAAAGTATGGTAAAATCTTAATTCACAAATTCTTTATATCCAAAGCATTTTACTTTCTAAGCTTCTTTTTGAACTAAAGAAGAAATTACAATATTTAAATATCAATATATTGCAAGAATGCTTAAATTCTTGAAAAAAAAAAAAATTCAGGTGTCTTTTTATTGAATTCTACACACTGAGGATGACTAGAAAATTTGATTTTCTACATTTCAATAAGAATTTCAGATAAGTTTTGGTCTATATAAAACTTTGTCATAAAAATAGCCCTGTGACTAAAATTCTAATGAATTAGAAAAAGAAACGATTTAGAAGTAACATCAGTAAGTCAAGTTCCAGGTATGATGGAAGGTGTTCAACATCAAAACATTAACTGTCCAACTTTTATATGTACAGGTAAGATATGGCATGTATTTATTTTTAATACACTTATAAAATCATTTATGACATATTCGTGTTTTTTTTTCTGTTAGTGGAATGACTTTCCTGCAGTCCAAGAATTATAAACATACAAGATATAACTATTAGAATAAATGCAATAAGATTTTTTTGCTAATTTAGGAAACTATTTAAGTAAAAAATATATGGTCATTGGTACCTGTTGACTTAAAAGGGCATTGGTGGTAGACATCTTCAAAAGGCCGCTATTCACAGTTTTTAAAAGATTTGAAGCTGTATCCATTTCTGTTGCAAATGAAAGTGCAGATCCATCAAAAGAGGAATTTCTGTTTAGATACTAAAAAAAAAAAAGTAATTTTTTTAATCAGTTAACCTGTATTAACCTGAAACCAGTGTAGCTATAATAATAACAGTACAGATATTATTATACAAAATATTTCAGTTACATAAAACAAAAAGAAAAATACCTGTGATGCGGTTTGATTAAACTGGCCTAGATAGAGAAGATAATTGTTTAATTTGTCTTCCAATGTGATTGCTGAAGAAGTTATATTTGTAGATATATCTTTCATACTGTTAAATTTAATCAACACAGAATCACTGTTATTCTTGATATCTTGAACAATTATGGACAACTGAGAGACCTGTATTGAAAAAGATTGTGATAATTCTTTAAGATAATGATGAAGATAATATCTATTAAAGAGTATATATAATATAATAGGTTCATTTAAGTTATACTAAACTTTTCTTACTATTATAAGAAAAATGTAAAAATATATATTTTTCAAGAAAAAAAGTAAATTAGAGATTCTTTAAAGAGTTTATACATAGTGTCCGGGTCAGATTTAATCTCTTAGTATTAAAGAAATGTCAATTATTGTAACCTATTGTAACGTGCTAGTACTTCAACACAAAAGGCACTATGTGGAAAGAACTGGTTAAGTTGATTCATTTTGTTTTCTCTTGTGTTGGGAAAAGCAATTAATTAAAATTCAACATATTGATGTGTACACTTGTAGGCTATTTTAAAAATGTTTTAATCTTTTTTTCTTTAAATTATTTCTTTTAAAAAAATGTATTGAAGTAAAAAAAAAAATCCTCAGAATGGTGTAGAATTATTTAGCTATGCATTTAGCCAGCGAAGAGATTTTGAAAAAGGAGCTTTCCAGAAACATTAAGGAATTCCAATGTCAACCGGAGAATTGAAAACAAGGCAGAAAATTTTGAAATCAAATGATCGAAATGGTGAATTGCACACCATTTTATTCAATTCAACATGTGGACATCAGTTATCCTTCACCTCTCCTTTGTTTAATCATTGAATGTGAAGGAGTCTCTAGCTGACCTTGTCTTAGCCTACATTTACCAACACATTAAATAAGGCTATTAGATCTGATATTTTTAAGCCTTATTTAATGGGTTGGGAAATTTAGGCTACAGACACTGCTGTAAATTGACAGGACATCATAACAAAAATAGTTGCAAAGGTGAAGAATGTTGGTCAATTGGATAATGTGTCTATCCATTGAGTTATATAACATTAACAACATATGGCAAAAAAAAAAGAAAAGAATTGCCAGAATTTCATTAAGTAGTATTAGAGGTAATTAAAAAAAATGATATTCAATTGAAAAATATCAATTTTTTAATATTTAAAGCAATTTGTATGACAATAACCTCTCAGAATACTGACCCACTTCTGTGTATTGAGGTGGGTGACTAATGAAGGATGTCTATTTGTTTTTCAGCACTAAAATAATACAAAAAATTCACTTTTTCAGACAAAAGGTACATCGCAATGGTTACACACCTGAGAGATGTTTTGTCACTTTTAAATGAACTTAAATTATCTTTGCAAGATAGGAATAATGGTGTGTTTATGTTATAGACCTAAATGGATTGGTTTCAAAAGAACACATAAGTGAGGCAAACGAATGAAGAAGATCTGCAAATATTTTATAATGCAATGAATATATGAGAGACTAATGGTATCAACCAACTGGTACTGACCATTATTTAACAACACAATCTCTCGTTGGAGCTATTTGGCATTAGTCTATTATCCAGTGCTTCTATATTTGTGGATAATTCATCTGTTTAATTGAAAAATTGTGAGATACCGTTTTATCTGTTACAGCAATTAAAACACTGTTCATGAGTCCACTTGAAAAAGAAATATCTCTGTCTTTGGAACTTAAAATCAAAGAACTTATTTCAGACAAGCAGGACTGAATTCCAAACTATAATATATTGTACTTACTTTATTGCCTGAAAACTAAATCAGTTTTTATAAAATTTATAACAGTGTTCAAATTAGTTGGAGGTGGAGTGTGTTGTGGACTTAAGGACTTAACCTTTAATTTGGGTGTCCATTAAGTCAAAAAGGTTGCAGACCATTGGTGTAGGTAGTAAAATACCCAGCTGCCTTAACTTAACCATACAAATGTCATGTATCCCATTTTGAAGCTGGAAAGATTTAGGAACATCAATAATACCTAAGTTAAGTCTAGACACTTACTGGGGCTCAAGTCTAGACACTTACTGGGGCTCAAGACTGAGAACTTCTGGTGGCAGTCCATCACTCTACAGTACAGACACCCCATCCCATTAATAGAGAAAACATTTATTTACTCAGCTTTTTTTCAATTAAAAAGTTAAGATTTACTTACAGCTAATTTTGTCACTTCAAAAGTAGTTACAAGATTCTGTTTTACACCATCAACTTCACTAACTAATCCCCGAATGTCTGTTGCATTGCTGCCAGCTAATCCCAGAAGATTAAGGCTTTCATTTAATTTTGAAGACAAATTTTGAAGTCTGCTACCTTCTTTTTGTACATCAAGAATGGCTTTTGTTTTGCTGGAAAGTGTTTGTCCCTCTTGTGTAAGACTCTTTATATCTTCTCCTAGTGACTTCTGACACAGTCCACATTCTTAGATATAGGAAATACATAAATTAACATGATTCAGCTAGCTCTAAATCAATCAATTTATTCATTTTTTTATAAATTATTCTACTTAAATTTCTCCAGAATAAAATAAAGGCGTCAGTCCTTTATTGGTATAATAAATTTACTTGTAGATTGCTTATATGATGTATAAGATTAAACTAACTATTCATTATCTATTATATGCAATCTAAAAAAATGTATTTGAAAACTATTGTTCTGCAATAACCAAAAAAATATCTATTTGATTTATTTTACCTTGACATCCAGCACTGCTGAAATTGACAAACATGGGTAAACATTGGTCACACTTCTGACCACCAACGCCTGGCTGACAGTTGCACTGACCAGTGGTTTTATTACATGGTATTCCTGCTACTGAGCCAGTTTTGTTACAGTCACAGGCTAGTTCCACAAAAGATTACATTTTGTAAGTACAATTTTTCACTGCACACTTTTAGCAAGAGAAAATTGACAAGAGCAATAATATATTTAAAGTGATGAATATTTAAATATTAGTGGTAAAAAAATTACAGTTTTAAATTAAGATGACAGTTTAATGGATTTTGTAAAAAAAAAAAAAAAAACACTTTTGCCAGATTTTTACTAAGAAATGCAATTTCATCATAATTTAAGATTTTTTTTCTAAGTAATTGAACTAACCTTTGCATGGTTCTATAGGAAGTCCATAAAAACCTTCATCACACACATCGCATAAGTTTCCTGACGTGTTGGGTTTACATAAACACTGACCTGTATTGTTGTTACATTGAAGACTGACACTGCCTTGGTCAACACACTGACATGGTTGACAACCTAAATAGTAAAATGGAAATATACAATTTTTTAAAAATGTTCTAAATTGTTTCAATAATAATACAGAAGATGATATTATTTTTGCAATAACATTTGTTTCATCTTTTAAGAATAATTACCTGAGCTACTGTTGTAGCCCCAATAGTTATGAATGCAGTAACTACAATCTCGACCTTCAACGCCAGGCAGGCAAGCACACTGACCAGTCAGGCGATCACAGTTTGTAGAGTTAGCAGCTCTACAATTACATTCTGATATTCAAGAAAAATTGTGAATGAAGCTACTAGCTTTTTATGAATAATATTTTTTCACTTCCTAAAAAAAAAAAGCCAGAAATTTAAAATAGTTATACATACACACATCTGCATGGGCACACACACCCAGATTTATAGAAGAAATATGTTTACATTCCTAAATGTTCAAATACTTCAATTAATCAATAAACAACTCATTAAAAGTTCAAAAATCCACATTTCTTATTATCTTTGTATTTATATAATTAATATCTTTTCTAGATGATGTCAATCTGTCCATGAATCAATTAAATGTTAAGTTTATGCTATATAAATATGAATAATTTTTTGGAAATTAATTTTTCAGTACCGTGATCAATAACAAAATTAATAATAAACTGCAATTTAGAATATAAACAGGGCAAATGAGTATTGAATACATGTAGTTCTTTTCAATAAAAAATATTTTTTTGGTGTATTGCTGGAATCTAGCTTCCTTTTAATACAGGTGCTACTTCAAGATTCAGAGAAACTGGCATACACTAAAAGTGAAAGAGTTTTTAAAAGTAATAATTATGATTGATGGGTGTCAGAGGGGTTAGGAAAAAAAAAGTAAAAGTAAAAAGTGATTTAAAAAAGCAGTAAGAGATTTTTATTTTATTTTTAAGTTACAAAAAAAAAAGATTGCATATTTTAAATCACATTATAATACTTACATTACCACTTTATTCAAATTATACCTTGACAGTTTTGCAGAGAAGCATTTCCATAAAAGCCTTTTAAACAATGTTCACATTTACTACCAGTTGTATTAGATGAGCAAAAACTGCAGAGTCCAGTGATGTTATCACAGCTCTGAGAGTTTCCATTACATTCACAGAGCAGACAAGATCCATTATTCTTATTTGGCTCACCGTAATAGTCTATGTCACATCTTTGGAAAAAGTATTTTTTTATGTAAGATAAAACTATTATCATAATATATAATTATTAAGTAACATTATTTATTTATATTTAAATTAAACAATAAACCTGTCACATAGATCTCCAATGTAACCAGGCCTACAGAAGTTACAAACAGCTATTGAGCTCAATCCATCAGAGGAGTTTTGCAAGTGGCATGTTTCATTAATTACTCTTGGCTGGTTACATGGACATTTTGTGCAACTAATTAGAGGATTTCCATAGTATCCAATTTTACAAACTTCACAGGATGTGCCTGCATCAAAATGCAAAACAAACAGATATTTTAGATAATGTTTTAAGATAGGCAGAAAAAGTACTCAAAAAAATACCTTATTTACAATGAGAAAATAACAAATACTCTGTTATAATGGAAGTAGCAAATAATATTAAAATCATGTACCTGCTGTATTATTTTGACAGTCCTGACATATGCCAGTGCTGGAGTCACACAAATTTGAATGCCCATTGCATTCACAGGGCACACAGTTACCCAGAAATTCAGATGGTTTACTATAAATTCTTTTATAGCCTGGGGCACAGTTCTATGGGGAGGGGTACATAAATTAAGTAATAATCGTATCTATATTAACATTTTTTACATCGAGTGTACATTTTTAAATTACCTTTTCGTACTGTATTCTTTTTAATTGCTTGTAAAAATATTATCAAAAGACAGAAATGTTTAATATCTAAATAACTGCAGTTATAGTTTTTCAATTTTTTTCCTCTAACAAGTTAAGTTAGACACTATAATATAGTAAATAAATACATCCTTTTCACCTCACAAGATCTACCCAGATATCCTTCTCCACACTGACATTGTTCCACAGCAGGATTCACTGGCCCATCATTACTCACAGAGCTCAATAACAACTTTGACAGCCTTACAGTTATAAAATAATGTGATGTTTCAACAGAAAATTTTCAAAGAAAAAAATAACAAAAAAACATAAATTAGTTAATAGATTATCATTGAATATTTCATCATTTGATAACTAGGGCTCAGATTTCTATGACCTAAAAACAGTTGAAATATGCATGGAACTAAGACCAACTGGGAGAATGGGGTGGAGGGGGTAAGCACATGAGTGATTCCAATCCTTCCTCCTCCCATTATCACCATAATAAAAAGAAATCCGACAGTAAGGATGGGTTTGCAAAGTTAATGTTTTTCTATATAATAACAGGAAATGATAAATAAATAGTTAAGAAATTCAATATTCTGAAGTGAGGACTTTAAAATGGCAAAATATGTACAAATAATATAAATTTATTCACTTTTTTTAATGAAATATGCCCTTATGTCAAGAGAATTTTGAAAGATGTTTTTTATGACAAAAGTGGTAATAATGCATTCATACATACTGCAATATTGGTTTAATTACATAAGATTGAAATATACCATATTATAAAAAAATATGATTTTTCATTAAAATCTGAGCTTTATATGATGATTGTGAAACCAAAGTCATTTAACAAGGCATTAAATAAGTTTTAAGATTGTAGGCAACACTTTTGCCATTCTGTTATGAATTATAAAGTTTCTGGATGATAGTTAGTCAAGTATAATGAAATTAACTTTTACTGAAATAGCTGTCTGACCTTTAATTATGAATTATTATGTTTCATACTGATACTCAGTCCAATTAAATAAAAATACTTTAAACAAAAAAAATGGGTAGTAAGTCATAAAATAATAATTTAAAAAATCTACATTAAAAAAATCCAGGTAAGCAATTTAAGTATAGGAAGTAATGTACTCACAAAGCAGTATGATTGCCAGACTCAAATGAAGCGGGTATAAGTAAAGCTTTAGCAGTTGAAAGGATTTTAAGAAATTCACCACGTGTTGGCACTGCTTCATTTTTTAACTTTTTCCATCCATCTTCTTTTAATGGCAACTTGTGATTGGTGTATACCCCTTTAGTTACATTATATATGGGATAAATCAGCTTCTCTCCTTTTACATCAATGAGGATAGCATTTAGAGGCAACATGGGAGACGGGGATATACTGATATAATTCAAAGTGAAGTTTAGTTCAGAGCCATACAAAGACAATAGGTTGGACATAAAGTTGTAAGGCATCTTCCAGTACAGTTGTGGTTGATATGTGTACACATACAGAATGACTGCACCAATATAGTTTGGATCAGCATGAGTGGTGACTGGATAAACAGTAGCATTTTCATTGACTACTTCAAGTGTTGTTAAATTGTCTGATTTGTTCATCAGATTATAAAAATCCTGAAGAAGATAAGTAAAAAAATAATTTTCATTGTACATGTATCTTAATTTCCAAATTTCTCAACAATATGTGGAAAAAAAAAAGTATGAGCTATTATGAGCTAAACCAAAAAAGTTTCAAACATTAAATTAACCAAAAAATTGTGTACAGAGAAAATATTCGCATTCTACTTGTATTGCCCTTTGAAATGTGTAAAATGATAATACTGTTGAATTTTTTTCTTACATTGAATTATTTGTAAAAAATGAAATCTGTTAAAGATAATTTTAATTAATAAAGGAACTGAAAATTTGTCAAAAATACAATTAACCATGCAACACATGCTTCACAAAAAGTCTTAAATAGCTTACATAGCTCAGCCTAACTCCAGCAGATGTGCAGTTCAATGTTATTCCCATGCAGACACATTTCAAACAGCCTTGACTAGAACTGGTTCCAAGACCAAAACTTCCAATGTCACACGCATTGCATTGTTGCCCAACAGTATTTTCCTAGGTTATTGTAAAAACTTTTTTGTAAATTGCTCTTGTCTTTTTGAAATTGTTTTAGAAATTTAAAATGCATTTTTAGATTTGAAAGAAAATTTAGATTTTCTTAGAAGATTTTAAGGCCAATAAAGAACATTTACCTAAATTATAGCTCACCTTGCAGAAACATTTACCAGTAGTCTTATTACAAACTGGAGTAATTGATCCCATTGAGTCACATACGCAAGGACTGCAAATCTGGTTATTTGACAAATAATATTCATCCATGCAAGTGTCACATTTTACACCTTCAAATCCAGCCTGACAATTGCAGACTCCGGTTGTTGCATTACATTGTAGACTTACAGAACCAGCTGGATGACATTCACAGTCCTAAGCGAAAAATTAATAATTGTTAAACTAGAAAGTATATTCTAAGATATTATTAAGAGAACAGTTTTAGATATTTCTTGTAAAAATAATTAAATGTGTTTTCAAAACTTTGAGAATTTTCGTCATTATTAAAAAATAGATATCAAATCAATCTATCTCTTGCAAACAACATTTATGTTCTACCTGACATCCTTCAGTTTTTGACCAGTTCCAGTTATTTTGAACACAAAATTCACACTGGCGCCCGATGGTATTGTCAGGACATTGGCACTGACCAGTGACGCTATCACATGAAGGACTCGAACCAGTACAGTTGCAAGCTATGGATAGAAAAAGATACCTGCGTCTTTTTAGCTTTACAAGGTACATGTAATATACTCATCAAGTGACAGTTTATGAAAATATAAATGTGCCTCAATAATTTTGAGAATTTTTTTTTTGTCTTTATGTACAGAGGACAAATGGAGAATGAATCTCATTAAGTTTAATGACTTGGTGATACCAATCAATGATGTGCTACATGACTTTCTTCACTAAAAGCATGGTGCAACAGTTTGAACACAAAGCATGGTGAAACAGTTGGAACATAACAATAGTGTTTAAAAAAAAAGTAGCATGCATTAAGATTTATACTAGCTTTTTCTAGTTTCTTGAATGTAAACAATGGCCAACAATCAGTGTTATTGCTGAAAACATTTAATTCATTGAAAATAGTTTTTATTCAAAGAGCAAAGGTAATTTCAATGAATGTAAAGGTGGCGTTTTCTATACCTGTGCAACCAGTAGAAGAAAATGCGTAATGATCAGGTAAACACTTGTTGCAGGTTCTGCCAGTCACACCATGATGACAGTGACATTGACCACCACTGACATTGCAGTACATGTCTACACTTCCAGTGACATCACAGTAGCATGGAAGTGGGGAATTCCAGTAATACATTGTAACTGTAAACAAACCCTTCTGACATGTTGCCCAATCAGTTGGATCAGATGGACTGTAATAGAAAGTGATATTTTAGGTTGTGTTTTTTTTTTTATTTGGTAAACCCAGTGCTTTTTTTTTGTGCTGGTATGCCAGCACCTTTTTCAATGTTGGGAAAAAATATTACTTTTCTTGTATTTTAACGCTTATTATTCATTTATAATATTATTAATTTGGTAAAATTGAATTATTTTAAAATTGTGAGCACCAGCACCTATTTTTCTTTACAAAAAAAATCACTGAGTAAACCTAAGTATGAAACTGATTGTTTAATTTTTTTTATTAGATGAAAGAATCAGTTGTTTTTTTCTTCTTCATTTTATGGCTTTGATTTAGTATTTTTCTTTTACAATCACTGAAACTCATGGATTTGTTACAGGCCTGCATAAATTCTATTTGACAAGGATTAAATAAAATAAGCAAAATGACTCACAAAGTGTTTCTAACAAAATCACAGTCCTTTGGCAAAGGGATAGTCAACAGCTGTGTTACATTTTTGAATTCTATTGGTAATGCAATAAATTTATCCTGAATGACACATAGAACATATGTTTAATATTTATTCATTGAATTCAAGGTTTCAGTTTAATCAATAAACAAGTCCTTAACTCACATTGATAATATTTAAGCATGATAAGTTGAGAGCTTTTTATATCCACAATTGACTATTACTATATATTGTATCAACTTTTTTTTACTTACAAGTAGAGCAGATCCAGAACTGACTACAACTGAAATAAGGTTAGGCCCAGGATATAGACTTAAAACATCAGAGTCAGAACCAGTCATCTGACACCATGAGTTAGGACATGATGGAATTATCAGTGTTTTATTGCTCACATCGTCATCTATGAAGAAACAGAAAATGCTTCTCAACTATGTGGTATTATTGAATATAACTTTAGTAAGTAAATCAATTTTCTGTTAATTTTTGCTCAGATTACTTAGTACATTATTAGTTCCTAAATCATATTACCTGCTGACTGTACTTGAATGGTTATGTTAACTTGAGAACGATATATAATAATAATCACATAATCATTTCGAAGGTCTGTATTTCTTGGAATAGTGATGAGAAATGATAGGCTTTTCTAATTTTTAATATAAGGAATATAGTATATTACAAAATGAACAAAATTTAAATTAAAGACTCAAAAAAAAACTTCCATTATACCTAAAGCATGCATTTTTTTATGGGTACAATTTAAGTCAACGTAAAACATTCAAAATAATTTCTCTAAATGTGAGAAAAAAAAGAGGAATCACATTTCAGTTAACACTTTGAAAAATCATATCACATGAAAATTTAATACTGGTCATTAAAAAAAAATTAAATATTAAAAATAAATCCAGTAAAAGTAGTGTGTTATTTTGTTGTAGTGTAATAATTTGTAATGTAATGCAAGTAGTGAAAATTTCAACTCACTCCAGGCCCAACTACAGCATATCCCTTCCCAGAGAATCCACTATATATCGGGTTCCTATTAACCACCACCTCACCAACACTATCCTCAAACTCTGCAAATATACTGTGAGGACTTGGGTAATAGAAGCCTTGCTGAGTGCTACAAATTTAGGAGACAAATGATAGATAGCAAGTCAACGAGTTGATTTCAAAATTTGTCATCTTTATTTTAAATTTGAAAACAGTAGCATTTAATTTAGATTACAACATTATATAAATATATTTTTAAAAAAAAATAAAATTTGTATCAACATCTGTATACAATACATTCTTAAAAAACAATTTATTAAAAATTATTAAATCTCAGGTATCAATGAGGGCAACCCTGGCCTTTTACACTTGCCTATCACAGCTTCTGCCAACTATATTAGGACTAATACAAACACACTGTCCTGTTAGTTTATCACAGATTTGATTCACAGAGCCACCAACATCACAGTTACAAGGGGTGCAACCTAGTAGGAAAAAAAACTAAGTTTAAAATTTGTTACAGTGTTCACTCAGTACAAAAGAATTTCATATATATTTTACAATAAGATTTTTTTTTTAAAGAAAGACCTAACTCTTTATTAAATTATACAATATATTTAAAATAGGAAACATATACAAAATGACAACAGTAGACTAACTTTTCTAATTGTTTACATTGTCAATTCAATCAAGATTATAGCATTATTACAGTTACCATTCAAGTTATCTAGATGTACATACATCTATGTACATTTACAATGTCAGGTAGACTCTTGAGATATATAAAAGACCCAAGAACAAAATATGAGCACCAAGACTTTTTATTATAACTTTCATTTATGTAAGCAATACATTCTGCTAATGCTTAATGCAATGACAACAAATATAATAAAAAGCCTCCATTATTTTATTATTAAATTAATCTTCGGTTTTTTTTTTAAATTAAGAAATAACAAAAATATTTACCCAAAATATTGTCAACAGTCAGATTGTAAAAGCCTTCTTTGCATTTATCGCAAGCACGACCATCCACATTTGCTTTGCATGAACACTGACCCACAGAATCAGCTTGACATGTTGTATTATTTCCCACTGTGCCATCTTTATAGCATTCACAATCTGTAGACAGATAATGACATCATCTTTACAGGTGCTAAAAATGATATTTCAATTTAATGATGAAAAAGTAATATATACTTATGAGTGAGTAGGGCTTGGATTTCTATGACCAAATAATGGTCTTTGGTTACATCAGAATAGTATTTACTTCCTCATATGCATCACAAGATTTTCATTTTTGTGGGGGCAAAAAACAGCATTCCCACATATTTACATTCCATTAATAGAAAGCCATTCATTAATGTTAACATGAAACCTTATTCATTTAATTTCAGTAAAAATATTTTTTTTTATTCTGATATATATG
The DNA here is from genome assembly GCA_021962125.1 of Bulinus truncatus. Classification (NCBI taxonomy): domain Eukaryota; kingdom Metazoa; phylum Mollusca; class Gastropoda; family Planorbidae; genus Bulinus; species Bulinus truncatus. Next base: position 2,848,113 of record JAGDYQ010000002.1, on the reverse strand, counting down.
CAAATGTTAAAATACAAATATTTGTTTCAATATGGTATGAGATGCCAAAAGAAAATTAAAGTATGTACTCTATTGCAAAAAATTTCTACTAGGGAATAACAATTGTAAATTCTAACAAGTCTATTTTTAAAAGTCTATTCTCTGTGTGTTTGTTGAAACTTCACAATAATATTAATGGCTGCAACTGACTCAATTTTCTTTAATAGTTGAAAAAGGAGAAGGAAGGAATAAAAAGCACAAACCTGACACTCTCTCTAGTCTTAGTTATAAAATCTAATTTTAATATTTTGCGATCTCATACACCTAAAATTTGAAGTGTGAATTATAACATTCTTAAAATTGTGCTTACAATGCAATAAATGTTGTTAAAATATGCCCTGAAATATGAATTTTTAGGCTTTATTGTTGAAATTTACTCCTGAATAAAAACTACCATAATGTGTTCAGATTGTGTGTAATATTTTTTTTGATTTGCATTAGAATTAAATATACCATAAAAAACATTTTTGACTTAACATAAAATTCCTAGTCCTAATAATGATGATAATACAATAAGATGATTTTTTAAATATTATTTTAGTTTGATTCTTGTTTTTACCGGAACATCCTAGTGGATTACTCTGCTGTAAATTATAAAATCCGGATTTGCATGTATCACACTTGGACCCCACGACATTTTTCTTGCAAAAACAATCACCAGGTAACTGCAATGACAAAATTATCCATAAAACTTAAATGAAAAATGACATTATTCTAAAAAAAATGGCCAAATAGATTCTTTATAAATATTCTACATCTTTAGTTCTCATTACAAAGAATATTTGTAGATTTGTGCTCTTGTGTTATTTTATTTTTTATTATTCTATATGTGTCATTCACATTCATTGTTATAACATGTGCATATTGTCACCTTGCCAGTTGGTAAAGTGATATCATTATTCATCACACAGTCTACCAAGTTAGTGTCTGGATTCAATGTGGACCCTGAGATATTACACTGACATGGGATACATGCATCCTCTGCTGTCTGTACTCTGTCGCTTGGTCTATAATAATTATCCGCACATTTTTCACAGTTGATACCTGTAAATGTTGACTTCACCATAAATTCAAAAGATGGAAAGATTGGCCAATTTAATTAAAGAGGAAAATAATTGTCTAAATTAAACATGAATTCCTGTCTATGAGAAATTTTAACAATACTTAGCAGAATAGGTTTAAAAATATTTGTATATAAAGACAAACGGGAAAATGTTAATTTTTAGATAAAATATCTGTTATCAAAGCCTGCAAAAACTATATTCAAGTAAAATATTTTGTAACATAAAGAGAATGAAATTTAAAAAAGATGTTTTCTGATCAGGTAAAGAAACTAAAGAGTGAAAAGCTAAAAAATAAATTTCATAAAAAAAGGAAAAAGAATAATTTTATTCTAGTTATTAAAGCTGTCAAAAAGATTTTGATATATGCCGATGGTCATAAGTCAGATTCAAGAAACACTATTGTTAATTAAAAAAACAAATTGAAATAGCTAGTAAAAATTCTGTAGGACCTTAATTAAGAAAGGGCCTAGCATAGTTAAAGTAGTGTTATTGTTATTGATAATGGTTATTATTTAATATTTCATTTGATTTTAAGTACACTTGAATACAATAACAAGCACATTTATTTGCTGCTTCAATAGGATCTTTAATACCTGCTGTATTGTTTTTACAGTCATAACATACACCACCTCCATTTTTAGTACCATTTTTGTCAATGGATAGATTTTCTTGCTCAACTGAAGATTTGTAAAAGCATGTAGTTGAGTGTCCAAAGCAATTGCATTCTAGGGATTAATGAGGGTAAAACTAATATTATAAAACAGTCATAATTAATTAACACATTCTCCTCATTACCAAATTTCATTAAGTATTCCAAAACATTTTAAGCTTTTTAGATATCAAAGATTAAGGTTATATATTTAAATTTAAAAATTTACTTTTATAATGTTGATCTAAATGTTTATCTATAGCTTGTCATAAAAAAAAAAAATCCAAATAGAAAGAAAGCTTTACCAGTGCAAGGTTTTCCATATTGAAAGGCAAACTGATTAAAAAGTGGTAAACATGATTCACAGAATCTGCCCCTTGTATTACCTCCACAGGTGCACTCATACATTCCTGTTTCATTGCTGATGGCACAACCAGTTTGTTGCCCATTGCAAGTACACTCAGCCCTTGCTGTTAATTCTGTTACAACATAGTGATTCTTTTTTTTTTGTAGGAAAAGAGAATTAAAAAATTAGTTCAAATTAAATACAAATAGAAAAAAGAACAGGTCATTTCTTTTTTTATTGTAAAAATATTTCAATATTGGATGAAGGATTAAGAAATTGATTTTGTTTTACAATCTGGTCAAATATGTATATCTGAGTGCACATTTTATAAAAGAAAAAAGATTAAATGGCTGCATTCATACAAAATGTTTATAAATAAAATCAATAATGTGACATTTTTATAAACATCTGTTACATTCAAGTGGTAAATAGAAATAAATGGCTGTTTCAATAATCATTTGGTTAGTTTTGGTTAAGTTTAATTGGCATTAAATTTAATATATTTAATAATGTTGTATTTTATAACAATGTGTTTACTTACATATGTATCAGCCAGAGAATTAAAAGGATACACAAACAACATGTCATAAAACTTTATTTTCATGTAGCGGACTCTGGTCCATTCCTTTGTAAATGAATAAGAAAATATTAAAACAGCAGATTAAAATACACATTTTTTTTCAAGTAAAATATAGGGTTATAATCTAGATGAAAATAATTAAAATATCAGGTATGGCATCCGAAGTCATTCTTGGGTTTTTGCATTTGGTGACCTTTGTCACCTATCAATAGGAACAGTTCTGATGGTATCAATGATATTTGCATAACACTGAATAAGTAATAATGACCATAGTGATACTGTTCATTATAAATTGTACAATATAGGCCTATATAATTATATATTTATAATATATATATTTACCTTTAGTGCAGCTGGTACCATACTTAGATCAAAGGTAATCTGTAAAGTAAAATATAAGGTCTATTTTTTTAACTAATCCCACTTTTTAAAACATTTTAACAATGTGCTTGATTTAATTAATAGTTATAGAGAAGTAAACAAAGATTAAAAAAAAAACTTACGGTATCACCTGGGGGTTTATCATCAGCTAAAAAATTTATACAAATGATATCTGCTGAATTATCCGGAATGGTTTTGTAAGTTGTATTAAAAAATGTACCACACCGATCATTGACTGTGACTGCGAAAATCCAAGGAATGAACGTCATATTGTCTAAAGATTTGAATATGGAAATTTTCTGAGGTGTCAATGCATCGCCGAGCTGAAGTATGACTCCTTCCATTAAGAACTCCTGTGAAGAAAATATGAACTTTACAAATCAAGCAATTTACTGGTGTCCGTTTTTATTTTCGAGAGAGCAATGAATGTGGAGACACTCGGTGGTAGGCACTGTAGCTGTAGGTTTGATGTCGACAATGGTTTGGCTAATCAACGCGATATTCATTGCCAAACCTGACCTTCAGTTTGTAAATCTTCTTGGGTGTAGGCCTATTTGCTTCCAAATCTCTAAGATGGCACCCCTCCCCCCCCCCCCACCACCACCACCACCACCCTCCCAACAATTTCTTCAAAATTAGTCAAAATAAGAATAAGTCAAAGTATATACATGTATTCTGTCAGACTAAACTGCCCAGCCAACCCTGAAGCTGGTTCATTCGCCAAATTCAAAGATTAGCGGAGTTGCCAAATGCCAACTCTAGACAACCTAAATGAGAAATGTAGGTTACCCGATATAACAGTCAACATATAATATACATGTACAACCTTTAGCTCTCGGCGGCTCACTGGCATCGCTTTACCCTATGTGTCGCGGTGGGGAGGGGGGAGGGGGGCTAGCGGTAAACACAGCTCCTAACTTCCAAAGCATTACTAGGCCTTCAAGATGTTAGCAATGACATCATTGCAACACCACAGTTTACGCCTCTAAAGACAATACTAATATATCCCCCCCCCCCAGGCCTATACCATTCAAGAATGAAAAAGAGAAATTATTGAAATGTAATATAGCAATAAAAATATAGCTTAAGGAAACTGCAATACATTTAGATAGAAATATTTAATAACAAGTCATCAAGTTTACCAATAATATTTCTGCATGTGTGTGTACCACAGAATGTAAAGTACACAGATTGAGCATCGGTCAATTAAAACTGATTTTTCCGAAAGCCGTCACATTTATGAATTACTCTATTTTGTATCAATACATAGGTGGTGCACTATTAAAAAGAAAAATATTACAAATGGCGCCTTTTTTTTAGTTGTCATTGGTAGAAGACATTAAAAAAACGGTGCGCTTTCTGTATGATATACATTCTGTGGTGTGCAGCCCCATAGCGTGAAAATTCTACAGCAGGGGGCAGGCCAATAGCAGGGGGTGGGGGGCAGGAAAAAATGTTACATAGTAGAGAAAACAAGCAGATCGGGGGTCAGACAAAACGCAGGGGCCCGCCCTCCAGGCTCGGGGTCAGACAAAACGCAGGGGCCCGCCCTCCAGGCTCCCCCCCGCACGCTACGGGCCTAGTTGTGTGTATGGCTTACATTGTATTAGGCAGCAAGCAGATGTCAATTGGGAAAATACCAAACACTGCTTTAAATGTAGCCAATATATCTTCCTTTATCAACAAAAATATTTCACTTTTTTATATGTCCCTAATGTTAAAATAAGTAGATAAATTACCTGTTTCAAGTCTATGTCTATCATAGCTTCTAATTTCCTGGTTCTCTCTGATTCAAGGACTTGACCATAGTAGTACAGTCTCGTTCTGGAGGTGCTCTGCCACCAGGTCTCCTGGGACCCGTCGACCATGGCCTCTGCAGGGTACGACGGTTTGACTGTCACTGAGGACTGTTGGTTCACTGTGACCGTGTCAGGTGTGCTGATGCCCTCACAGCTTCTTCTGGGTCTGGTGGACGCCGAGCTGTAGGCGTCGGTCATTGTTGTGTACATCTCTCTCCCGAAGTAGCCACAACTGTAGTATGCAGTGACTGGCTTATTGAGGGCCACATTGACCGGTTGTGATGCCACTGATGTACACAGAAGGACGAGTGCAAAACCTAAAGACATAACTCCACAGGTAAAGTACTTCACGAAGAATATCATATGTTTCATTATAATTTGGTATCAAATATGCAGCCTGTGACAGCCTGCATATATGACAGAGTTAAATACATGTACGTTATAGATCAATATCTGGAATCTTGTCCAATCACTAATTAAAGAAAAACACTTATTAAAGTAAACAGTTAAAAGTGTTTGTGAATAATTAAAAACCGTATAGCGATAACAAAAATAATGTTTCCGCGATCTCAAAACAGGGCACACACATTAAATGTGAGGAGTTTATCCAACCAATTGATGCTACACATCAGTTACTGCTCAAACACGCACATACATTGACTGGTTTCTGTGTTAGAATTTCACGCTCTACATTTGATGTAACAGATGTGACGTGATGTGGTTATTCAAATGACTCACTGAATATAATTGAAGAAACGTTGTTTTTTTTATATTCCTAATGACGCACTTCTACGTTGTTGTTTAGAATAAAATGTGAATTATGTTTTAATAGTACATGTATTTTAAAAATATATACCCATTTGAATTGTATTTTTTGTTAATTTAAACTATGTTTAATTTTGAAATAAAAGCCATCAGAATAGTTTCTATCATTTAACTTAACCTATAAACAGAGCCGTGTTTTTTTAGATAGACAAACTAGGCGATCACATATGGGCCACCAATACAAAGACATCTTTCCATAATTTCCTATAAATAATGATGGGACTCCGAAAAGAGTTTTTTTGCCTAGGACCTCCAGATTTCTCTAAAAAGCTCTGTAAAGGGGAACACATAGGCAAACTACGTCCCCCTATCCAAATCCGGCTCACCGCTCGTTTTTAAGAGAAGCGCGGCACTAGCCTTTAATGCTATGACTTTTACTTCTAATTCATGTCATTTCATGTTAACACTCCATGGCCCGCGACTCGAAAATTTTTCCCACCCCTGATCTACACTCTAGTTATGTATGGCGATTTTACATGACACGTGTCTAGGATAGGCATGAGCAAATGACGGCACCCAGGCCCAGTAAAGCCAGTTTGGCAGTCACTTCATTGTGCATTTATTATAAATTAGCTCATAAAAAAACTCCACCCATTTGTTTCAGGTCCAGCCCTTCTATCAAATTTATGAACACATTGCGGCCCGCGCTTTTAAAAGTACTAGAGTGAAGAAATTTCTAGGCCTATTTGCAGAGACGTTCTTAGTCATTTTTTGGGGGCTAGGCAGAGACTTCTTGAGGCATTTGAAGTCCTTGGGAAAAGTTCTCTGGCTGGTCCCTCTTAGCAATAGAAATTAAAATACCTACTTGAAGTGACCCTTTTTGGTAATGGGGGCCCTTGAAGGTTTCCTAGTTTACCTATCCGCTCAACCTAACAGCGCTGTCTATAAGGGCCTAGCCCTCATCTTCTTAGTACCGAGTCAGTAAAGGATAATCTCTCAGCACCCCTGACTTTTTTTTTTTTAGAGATATTAGGTATTGACATGGAGCCTGATTATGATTCAAATCTGAAACTCAACAAAGCAAATCACAACTTTATAAACAGTATAACGTCACCACTACCGTGCCCCCCCCCCCCGCTCATTTTCAGTGCACATTCCTATTAACTCTGATGTTATAAGAGCCCCATTGGGACTTTCGACTAACGCTCACACATATCGCCCCAATTCTCTTGAATATAATTGATATAACTTAACTGTTAAAGTGTAGTTTGGTCGATATATTTTGTATCGCACATTTAACAAAAAGAAAAATGGCAAAGAATATTGGGATTGTATATAATCAGGGTTGTCGCCAGTACATACTGGGACTGTATATAATCAGGGTTGTCGCCAGTACATACTGCGACTGTATATAATCAGGGTTGTCGCCAGTACATACTGGGATTGTATATAATCAGGGTTGTCTCCAGTACATACTAGGACTGTATATAATCAGGGTTGTCGCCAGTACATACTGGGACTGTATATAATCAGGGTTGTCGCCAGTACATACTGGGACTGTATATAATCAGGGTTGTCGCCAGTACATACTGGGACTGTATATAATCAGGGTTGTCGCCAGTACATACTGGGACTGTATATAATCAGGGTAGTCGCCAGTACATACTGGGACTGTATATAATCAGGGTTGTCGCCAGTACATACTGGGACTGTATATAATCAGGGTTGTCGCCAGTACATACTGGGACTGTATATAATCAGGGTTGTCGCCAGTACATACTGGCAAGCATGATGATGATGCTAATGGTACAGACAAGCCGTACTATAAGTGGAATGTACTATATATATATATATAAATTCAAAAATTAGTACGGACACATGGGTAGAAAATAGGCCTTTAGACTGTCAATACAAACTATGACGTTTGGTAACCATACCTAATAAGGGCATACATCCCTAACATGTGTTGCGATGTTAGAATGAATTTTAACTATAAAAACGTAGTTGAAATAGCTCTGGATACACATTGTCGACATTGAAACAAGATAACTTTATCCGATGGATTTATACCGGGCCGGATTCAGGACAAGTCAATTAACTGCTGAACAGATTTATTTTTAAATGAAATCTTTCATCTTTTGGCTTGCACGGAAGATGACATAGACAAATTTCTAATAAATTTTTAGAATATCCTTATCGATAATTAGGTTGAGTATTGATTTAGCACAGGTTATATATGGACTAAAACCATTTAGAAGATTTAATTTTTGTGATTCGAAAATTCAGTACATGCGTTTATGCCAGTTTTTTTCTTTCATTTTTGAAACATCCGGCCACGAACAGAAAAGATATTTATATCTGTTTATAATTGTATTGCTTTTCTTATAGTTTTAGTAATTGTGGTACCAACAACAATAAACATATAGACCTACACTAGCTTGAAAGGCAAAACTTTGAAAAAGATATTGGCAATTTTTAGTGGGATCTATATTAGACATACAAAAATACAAGATTTTTTAAAAAGAATCTATGAGACTGCATGTAAAGTGCCAATAAAATTCAGTTATTGTGTAAATGTATCTGTGGCCAGTCTACCTGGAAAGGAGGTTTTTTTTTTTACTTTTTAAGTAAACGTTTTCGATGTACATTGTGTATTTTAAAAAGAACTAAAATCAATACGTAAACGTTTTTTTCCTTTTATTTAACACTTCATATATATATATTATAAAGCCATGTTTCAATCTTTAGGTGCAACATCACTTTTAGGTTTAAAGTTACATGTACACTGTATAACTGTTGATTTCAAGTCAACATCAGAAACATACAAAAATGAAACAATTCAGAATGTGCGTATATTAAAAAAATGATGCACAATGATTTGCAAAGATTTAAATCTTTGAAAGTAATGCATTTAATATGATACAAATATTTAATAAAAAGGTACAAGATATTTGTACAAAAAGAGTTTTCTGGTAACAAGTGGATAATGCAAGTAGTGCAGAGAAGCACTTTGACAAAATATACATAATAAATTGCATATGATTAGACATCAAAAGTTACAGTTGTTAGGAATTCTTTTGTCCAATCTTCATGATTACCTGAAAAAGACAAACAATAATTCCAAAATATTATGCACCTAACAGGGGTGTATATAAATTAATAGTAGTAGTACTGGTAGAAAACAAGAAAACAAAACAGAGACAGGGTATTAGCATCATTGGGGTCATTTTTTTGAAACTGATTAAATTTTGAAAGATGTCATCATTCTAAATAGTTTATCTGTGCCTTTTCAATTATTGTACTTGTATCCTTTTTTATTCATATCAGTAGTTTTACTTCTTAAAAATGTATGTGTTATAAGTCATTTTTGTAGAACCAAAGCATCAGGGTTCTTGTGTGAGAAGTATAAAAAATTCCAAATTTCAAAACTACATTCATAAATCAATGCTGTAATTTTGTTTTTAACTGCAATGGAATGAGCTTTTAAAATCTAAAGAAATTTGAAACTTGAAAGCAGGTGGACTGAACAATGTGTTAATAACATGATTAAACAAAGTTCTAAAAAATAAATTAATAATGTTAATGTTTTAAAACAATAATTAAAAACCAAAATTTATCAAAGTCATTCGATAAAGAAAGTACATCTTTAATAAAAAGCTCAATCATAGATGTAAAGGGGTCTTAAAAAAAACAACTACTCACTGATTTAACTTCTGTGTATGCTTGAATACCGTATTCTCCTAGTTCACGGCCTTGACCAGACTGCTTATAGCCACCAAATGGCATTGAAGTATCAAAAACATTGTGACAATTGATCCTACAAACAAAAAAAATATTCATAAACCACACAATATTTTGATGCATGTACAGTATTCTAAATATCAAATTCATATGAGTAACAAATAATAAAAGTAATATTCCTTTATCTGATTTCATTTGAATTAATATATTGTTCAATGGTTTAACATGATATATATAAGAAAATATATAGCATTCTAAATGCAGAAATGCAATTACTGAATAGAACAATAGAAAAAAAGCCACAAGTTTAAAAATAAAATGATTAACAGACTTGTATAATTTTTTAATTAAATATTACTTGTGAAGAAAAAAAAAAAAGCTGAACTGAGACATTAAAAAAAAATCATAGTTCCAATGATACTTTGAAATTGAAATAAGTCTACTTGGTTTTTTTTTATAGTGCAATTATTATTAGAATTGTGCAAAAAATCTCACCAAACTGTTCCAGCCCTCAAACTGTTGGACAAAAATATAGCTCTGTCAATATCCTGTGTGTAAACTGAAGCTGCCAAACCATAAATAGTGTTATGTGCTCTCTCCAGAAGTTCCTGGTCATTTTTGAATTTCAATATCTGCATCACTGGTCCAAAAATCTGGAACATAAACAAGTACATGTATAATGAAATACTGAAGTGAAAAAAAATATGAGCCTGGCAAAGAGTTGTGAATGCTCATTTACTCTCATAAAAATATAGGTTAAAATAGAATTTTTCTGTTGTCATAAACTGTATTACATGTTTCAGATGACCGCCAAAAGCACACACTGTTGGTTGATATGTATTTTTTAACAGAAAAAAAAAATGACATTTTGTACCCTTAGAGAATTTTATTACAAGTAATTAAGATCCAAACTTTTCATTATTTTATACACATGTAAAAAGGAGGCTTTGAAAATATTCTGAATATTCATAGAGTATAAAAATATATTATCTATTTAGTGAACAAGTGAAAAAGAATGAATAATTTATTGATGAAATCAATGCATATTTTATAAATGTATGACCTCTTCTCTAGCTATTCTCATGTTGTCTTGAACATCAGCGAAGACTGTGGGTGCAATAAAGTAACCTTTATCACCAACTCTTGCTCCTCCAGTAGTTAGTTTAGCTCCTTCTTTCTTACCACTATTAATCATTTCAAGAATCTTATTCATCTGATCACTGTCTACCTGAACAAAAAAAAAGAAATCAGAAACTGTACACATTTGTATATATTAAATGAAAAAAGTACAAATACAATGACAACTTTGCGATGAAAAAACAAACAAACCAAAATCACTTATAAAGGGTGTTTCTGACATTCACATGCATAAAGGCAAAAATTTTTGTTTACTTTTATCAAAACAAATGCTGTCATTTTATAAAAACTTCACAAATACAATGATAAAAAGTTTACCTGATACAAAGTTCATACATATTGACAACATTGAAAACTAAATAAAATTCTACCTTCACATTAATTTTTTTAATCTCAGCATCAGAATAATGATTTATGACTATCCAGTTTAATAAAGATTAATTTTAAAATGAATAAAATAGTCAAACTAGAAAAATAAAGAAAGAGATAATGAGCTGCTTTTTTCAGTTTGTGAAAAAAAAACTTAATAATCTATTTCAAAACATTTTCTAATTTCATATCTGTCCATGCTAAATATAAATACAAAATTAGCAAAAATTTTTTTTTTTCGCAATCTTAATTACCACAAAAAGAAAATACAGTAGATTCTTGACTATCTAGTCTTTTTACTAACCAGTCTATCTAAAAAAAAGTATCTGTCATAATTAGAAATATAGGTTAATGGTAACAAAAAGAGTTACTTTGATGATCCAGGTTCAGAGGTTCTGAAGATTCAGATTTTAAAGTATTCTGTGTACCTTGCTATCACTTTAAACTGCATGTCAAATCTAATATATTTTTAGGTTTTCCCACCTTTTCTATAATTATCATTTTAATCTGATACTATATCTCACTTTTAAATACACCACTTAAACACTATTTTCTGTCTATGATTCAAACATTTTTTTAACCCAACAGAAGTCAAACTTTTAACAATCATAAGCTACTGCTAATCAAGATGTCATCCTGCCAGTACCTGTGGTCCCTGGTCAACATTAGTAAAAGGATTCCCTACAGTTCTTTTCTTTGCCTTCTCTGTAGCCAACTCCACAAAATCTTTGTAAACTTTTTCTTCCACAAATATGCGAGAACCAGCTGTGCAGCACTGACCCTGATTGAAGAACAGTCCAGTGTGGGTAAAGTCTATTGCCTGCTCCACTGAACCAATACAAGAAATTCAATACAAAATAAGTCTTGTTAAGAACATCACATTCATAATTTAAATTAGCCCTCAATAGTATATGTATTAGTCATTTTTAAATTAGATAAACCATATCAAAGAAAGAATTAAAAAAAAAACAATAATTTCAGCAGACTTAGAGAAAACAATGTGAAGATTTACATTTGCTGTCTGAGTAAACAATCTGAGGACTTTTCCCTCCGAGCTCAAGAGTTACTCTTTTAAGATTTGACTGAGCTGCCATTTGAGGAATAAGTCGACCGATCTAAAGGGCAGAATAGAAAAAATTTACTTTGTATATAATAATTACTAAAAGAATATAATACAAAAATGTAAGTAATTATTAAAAGCTAGATCAAATGACAAAGAGAACAGTGGAAGTTAATTATTTTTTCTAAATAATTTCTTTGTAATAATACAATGAAGATGAAAAATGTTGGCTTTTTGATTCAATACAACTTATCAAATTTAGCAAAAGAATCTCAATTACTGTTAGGATCTATCTTTTTTCCCCATCTTAAACCAATGATATTACGATTCTCATTTCTAAACCTAAAATTGACAAAATTTGTATGAATATCACAAAAAAAAAATTAAATGATTCAATCAATCATTATCTAGGCAGCTGTACTTTTGTAACAGATTTTGCAACTGTTTTGAATATTTTAATTCTCATCAAAGAATTTATGCATAAATTTTATAAATCTTAAAGTCTGTCATAAGATATCCTGTAAATACCTCAGTCGATCCAGTGAATGCCACCTTGTCAACATCCATGTGTGTGGCTATGGCAGCTCCAGCAGTTGGTCCAAAGCCAGGAACTATGTTGATAACACCAGGAGGAAAGCCAGCCTGACAAAAAAAAAGAATTTTAAAGATAATTTTTGTTTAATTTAAAATTTAAATACATGTGGTACCTTAAAAATTAAATGGAAATTTTTTGTGTAGCCGAATAAATTTGTTTTATTCTAAATTAGCTCAAAGAAAATAAAGAACAGTTTTTTTATCAGCTTATAAGTGATGGTATAAAAGTATCAAAGTTCTTTTGAATATTTTGTAATATGAAAATTGGTTGACTGATGCTTCCCAATATAACAAAATTCTGAGACTAAAAAAATATTAAAAAATAACTGAGGAAGTTCTAGAAGTAAAAAATTTTTTTTAGACTATTTTAGAGCATAGGGCCTAATTTGACAATTGTCCTAGAAAATAAGAAAACTACTTAAAAAATAAAAAAAAAAATTGTGTTGCAAAAATAAGAAAGAAGATAAATATGTTTTAAAAAGAATTTATGCGTGTTTTTTTGTTTAAAATAAAATTTAAAAAATTGTTTATCCTGTGTAGATGAAAAGTCTAATCTTGTAAATTCAAGAAAGTTTAATTTAGAATTCTTTTAAAATATTTTTTTTTAAGTATCCAAATATCTATTCTTACTTCAGCAGCCAGTTGAGCAACATACAAAGAAGTAAGAGGAGTTTGTTCAGCTGGTTTCATTACAACTGTATTGCCAGTAGCTAGAGCAGGACCTAACTTCCAGGCTTGCATCAGAAGGGGGAAATTCCACTGCAATAATATAGTTAATTTTAAAATAAAAATGAAGTGCATGATGCCTGCAATGAGCATGCTTAAAAAATTATTTCAGTATATATTCTTAATATTTGCTAGCCTTAGCACTTACTGGAATAATTTGTCCACAAACACCGACAGGTTCATGGCGAACATAAGAAAAAAAGTTGCCATCTGATAGAAAAGAATAAGAAGCACTAATAAAACTTATTGTTTACTATTGACAGTTAAATAATTGAAAAAACAATCTTTTAAGCCAGTAAATATACAGTAAAATAAAATAATAAAAAAAAAAAAAATAAAAAATTACCCATTGGAACAACTTTTCCTCCATATTTAGTTGCCCAACCAGCATGGTATCTATTTTTAAATAACAGTTTAATGAGGTAGATTATTATGACATATTTCAACAAAATTTTTTAATTTTAATTATATTTTGAAAAATTAATGGGTAACTTTATTTTTACATGTCTGAAAATAGAAATTTCAAATATCATGCATAAAATACAAATACTATGAATACTTTACATAAAAATAAGGTAAGAGAAAATAAATAATAAAAAATATACTAAAAAAGAAAATGTAATTTTGATAATTGAAATAACTACAACTGCTTATCAGCCCCGTAGCCAAGGGGGGCCGTGCCCCCGCTAGGTGTGGAGTGCCCCCCCCCCCCGCTTAAAAAAGAAGAAGAGGAAAAATAAAGAAAAAGCAACGAAAATGAGAAGGCGCCCCCTTGCTGGGTATTGGTGCCCCCTGCTTACTTTGACCTGGCTACGGGCCTGCTGCTTATAATATGGATTATATAATTATAATCTAAAAAAAATACACACAAAATTTAAACCTACCAAAGTTCATAAAACTTTACACTTAAAAAACAATGATTTACCTGAGACATTTGATTGTGAGTTCTAGATCTACATCAAAAGCAGCACTGAATGGCTTACCATTATCCAGTGTTTCTAAGGACTAAAAGAATAAATTATAATAAATTAAAAAAAAAATATTTCTTCCAAATATGAAGTACTTTAATGGTTACTTGTGATCAAGTTTATCTAAATATTAGTAGCTCTCTCTATGAATAATTTATGAAAAATTTAAATACAGATTACTGAGAATATATGTCCTTGATTGTTACTTTAGTGTAAATTTATCTAGTTGTACAGGTGCCATTATATTTTAAAAGTTTGAAACAGTTTATGAAACTTGACCCTAAATTGCATTTACTACAATCAATTACGAACATATATTTTCAGCTGTCTAACTATTTACAAAAAAATATTAAAGAACACTCTGATTCTATGGATGTAAAAATTTAAAAAAGGAACAATGAAGAAGGATAAATATAAGTATTATCCTAGAATAGAGAAAATTAAAATTTCAAATAAATCATGTCAATAATCTCAGGTGTGTTTTATTAAATATGTCTACTTACTGCTATATAGTTTCTGTCTCTCTCAATCAAATCTGCAAGTTTAATCAACAGATCCTGTCGTTTAGAGGCATCCATTGTTCGCCATGGTGATCCCAACTTAAAGGCATCTCTGGCTGCCTGGACTGCTTTATCAACATCAGCCTACAGATTAAAATACAATAGTTAATCTTTTTCAAATCTTTTTTTAAACCAAAGAGATGACACAAGTAAAATTAAGGAAACTTTTTTAACTGTTTAAAAAGAATAGTTCACCAGCAATGAACTATATTATTTTTACAGATAATTAGCAAGAGCTTTGTGCAGTTTCAAATCAAGTGCAGTATTACCTTATCACCTTCAGCGACTTCACAGATAACTTCCTCAGTAGTTGGGTTGACAGTCTTAAAAGTTTTCTTACTTACTGCATCCACAAATTCATTATTAATAAAAATCTGTCAACAAAAAATAAAATGAATTAAAATATAAGGGCATGAAAAATTCATCATTAAAAAGAGTGTCAAACTTTTTAAAATATATTTATTACAGTAAATGATGTATCTGCAAGAAGATTTTCAAACAGTTATATCCTTACAAGTTAAAGACATGAAAAAGTAATTGTAATATTTTTTTTTCTGATAAAATAAAACAAAATTAAATTAAAAAACAAAAAGTGATTATAAAAACAGATTTAAAAAAATTTTAACCAACAAAAATTATGAATGCCAACGATGCACTTTCCATAGAAGAAATTAAGAAATTTGAGATTTTTTTTGTGTGTGGGCTTTAACTTAAAAAAGATTTCGATATTAATTGTTTATAAAAAGGTCAAAAGCTGAAATGAAATACCTATACAGTAAAAAAAGAGAAATATTGAGTTCGGAACAATGTCAAAAAAAGACAACAACAAAAAAGGTTAATTCCAAGTGTGTTCCTTGCAGGCAGGCCCGTAGCCAGGTCAAAGTCAGCAGGGGGGCACCAATACCCAGCAAGGGGCACCTTTACTTTTTCTTTATTTTTTCCTCTTTTCTTCTTTTTTCAGCGGGGGGGGGGGGGGGCACAGCCTCCCAGTTCCCCCTTTGGCTACGGGGCTGCTTGCAGGGTTGCATTAGTAAATAGCTTTCATAAAATGCTGTTTTATATAGTTTAATAGGATAGTGCAAATAAAACATTATGAAGTCAAGTATTGTTGAATTGCATTTTAAAGATACATAATGAAATAATAGAAACTATGACACAATGGTATGACAATGCTGTGTTAATTCTTACCTTGGCATATTTAATTTCTGGTTTAGTGATGGGTTGTGGTTTAGCAGACATAGATCTTGCTTGCATGGGACTGAGCATCCCTAGAGCTGAGGTTAATGCTCTGGTTCTTGCACAATGCAACAATGTCGACATTCTGGCTAGATCTAATTCTGAGAATATAATATTAAATTGAAACTGTTAAATTGGTTTCAGTGAAAAAAATACGAATAAAAAATATTACTTGACTATGACATTAAAAAAGCATGAAAAGTTAAACCTTGGTTTACCAGAACTGGATTTATGAACATTTTGTAAAACAGGCAAAACCATTTTTTTTAAAAACTACACTTGATATGCAAACATTGTTTTGCATGAGCAGTAATATCTTTTTTTTTTGCAATAAATAGTTTCTGGATCTATGATGGAGGTCTAGCTTTTAGCGTTTATATTTACTGCTTTTCTTATGAGAATTATGTGCTCACTACTTAGACCAAGCCCATGTAACTTCCATGCTCGGCCTAATTCATATTGCTTAATTTGTATAGTAAATATAAAAATAAACCTAAATTGTTTACAAAGTGTTGAAACTGAGACTTCAAATGAAATTAGGCAGGTGTGAAAAATGTGAGAAACATCTAACAATAAGATGTAGTAGTGTACAATGTAAAGTAACATTTCCGCAATATCCTAACAAAGAAGGCAAAAGCATGTGTCACTTGCTAGGTTCCATGTTAATGATTAGAATGATCAAATTTGGTTAAGTTAAATAATGTTGTTATATTAAACTAAAAAAAATTAGAATAATGTACTTAAAAACTCATCATTATGCAAAATAATATTTCTAGATTTTTTGGTGAAATCTGCTTTAAATTTAGAAGGATTGTACAAAATACAGTGTTTCTAAAGGAATACAGTTATTACTTTATAATATAATCTAGGCAACAATCTTCCCTACAAATAATTAAAGACCTATAGCACACAGACAGAGAAAACTGTAAGCTACAATCTCATCCCATTAGATAAATAAAGTTGAGAATCAGATTATTTCCTTGAGTAAACTGTAGCATGTTAAAACTGTAACATATCGAAACAGTAACATATTGAACTAAGAATTATCGCTACCACATCTGGATAATTAAATGAGCGGCAAATATGCCATACTCTCTATGCCAAAGTTTATCCTAAATTTAACTACGGTTATTTAAAAGTGCCCTGAAGTCAGGGCCGATGTGAGGTGGAATTCAGAGCATGCAAGTCAATATTCACAATATTGCTCCAAAGTTTTGAAATACCTATTAAATGGGATAAGTATTAAGATACGCTTCATGGTTTGACACTATTAGGGGCTGTCCATAAAGTACGTCACGCTATTTTTGACGATTTTTGACCCCCCCCTCCCCCCTGTCACAAAGTGTCACAAATCTCGGAACCCCCCCCCCCAAAGTACGTCACACTTTCGAACATTTTTTTTTAACTAAGAACTAATTAAAAATTAATCGAAAACTTCAATCGCACATCACTAGCCTATTAAACTACCCTAAAACATAAATATTAAAAGAACTATCAGATTATTAAATGAGTTTAATAGTAGAATTACTAATGGTCAACAGTTGTCTCAGTTATTCTTTGAACTTGAAGCAGTAACTCAATCAATTGAATTTGAAAAAAAATTGCAAAAATTAGATTGACAATTATATAATACACATCATTTATCTGCTACCTATTCATTTACAATGGGTGAGGTGAACTTTGAGATAATCTTCCGATTATGCATTCTATTGACACAGGATAAGAAGTAGATTAGCGAAACTTGACCTCAACCTGTGATTAAATAATAAATATGGAAACAAAACAATGCCACTAAAAAAAGGACTAGACTGACAAATTATGTGAGCAGCTCTGGTGCTATATTGGATATGTTTATAGTGGTTAAGTGTTCATCCATAGTTAAGACTGACATAAATCTTTCCGCATCATCGTTTCCTGGAAGGATAGTTGCAGACAGATCAACTTCATCCTCTGAATGTGCATTTTCCATTCTGCCAATAATTGCCATGAGTTCTCTTTGCCTTCTAGCAGCGATTCTCAAAGGACGAATGCGTTTTATCTGAGTTGATTCTGGAAAATTTGGGGTTGGCACATTCTCCTAGGGGACGGGTGGTCGAGTGGTATATAGCGCTCGACTGTCGACCGGAGGGTCCCGGGTTGGAATCTCAGTGAGAACCTTAGGACTTTTTCAGGTCCTGGTGAAAGTTCCCAAGTCCACCCAGCTTTAAAATGGGTACCTGACTTTATGTTGGGGGAGTAAAGGCGGCTGGGAATTGTGCAAACTACACAATCCCTTCATATGCCTAGGTTATAGAAACAGATGAATTATACACTTCATCTGCCCCGATGGCCCTTTAGGGCTAAGGAAACTTTACTTTTTTACATTCTCCTGCGCCCGAGCTCTGTGTTATCATGTATGTTTCTTCAACATTGTTTGTGAAGCAAAGTATAAGTGACACACTTAGCAAATTCGATCATGTATGCTGGTCTGCAAAGATGGACAATAAAGATCATATGGTTGCACTTTAAAAACTCCTGTTGGTCTTGGCATAATGTCATCAAATTTGAGAGTTTGTGCCACAAACAAACAATGAAGGAAATGTATGTGCATCTGCATCTGCTCTTTCTGAAGCTCTGAGTCCATCAGTTGTTTGGTTGATTGGGATTGGATTTGGAGGAGGAAATAATCTCGAAGGTAAAACGTTGAAAAATGAGCTCCGTACTTTGTTGCAACATTTTATGTCCTGACATTTCACAATTTGAGTGAAGTATTGGCTGGTGCGAACATGATGGTTAAACCATTCTTATCCTTCGACATCAGTCCTGCTGCATCCAATTCAGATTTCTCAGGGTTGATATATTCTGCAACTGTTGGAAATGGTCAGCAATCACATGCGACCAGATTTCAGCTAAAGTTTCACCTGCAAACTTGAAGTTTGTTCTTTCCAAATCCTCATTTATTGTTCTGCCCTGCGAATCAAAGTGACTGCCATAATGTTCATTTGGCAATATGACACCAGACAGTTCACTGCTAAATGGAGCCATTCGATGTTCCACGTGATTATAAGCACTTCTTCCTGGTGCACTGGTTGCAAGGAATAAGGCATCAATATTATTTTAACGAAGTGATGGATTGCAACTTCAATTACGGTAATTTTTTGTATTATAATAAAAATTCCAAACGTCTTTATCAGTGATATAATTATGCAGCAGACAACAAAGAAATAATAACACTTCCGCAACAGTTTATTAGCGGTCCTAACTAGCATGAGGAATTGTGAACATAAAACTAATTCAAGTGTTTCACATTTTTTTTTTTTTTTTTAAACTATTAATTTTTACTAAAAAAATTAAATTAGAAATAAAATTAAAAATATATTAAAAATATGACGTCACACTTGGCCTGACCCCCCCTCCCCCCTGTCACAAACTGTCACACTTTCTTATACCCCTCCCCCCCCTTGGAGCGTGACGTACTTTATGGACGGCCCCTTAACAGAAAGATACCACTAGTTTTCAAATATTAAGTACTTCTGTCGACTTGACGATTTTACCTATTGCATGGTAGCATAATAGCAATGGCTTAAATAAATTGATACAGATATTAAAGGGACGGTTTGCTAGCTATGATGGGAGTGCAGCTAGGTGTTAAATGACTGAAAAAATGAATGGGCCGACATTTAAGGTGCAAACCACGAAGGGGGATCAGGCTCTACTTAAAACGAATACTGGTGCTTATTTACTTCTCAAAACAAACGACAAACAATTTGGTTTGAGGATTACATCTGTATTGAAATAAGTCTGTAATGACAAGTTACATGTCTTCACGTAGAATTTTTTGTCTAAATCTTGGTAAAGATGATTATACAAAACCGATCTTTCGTTTTTAAAGCATTTTCTAAAAAAAATGCTCTATTGTCCCCGTTTTGTCTGTCTGTCTGTCTGTCATCACCCTAGATCTCAACAACCATAAGTCCTAGACCCATGATGTATATATCATTTTGTAGGTCTTGGCTTGCCAAGAAATGACTTTTTTCCATTTTGCGATCTGACCTCTGAGGGCCGTAAAAGGGGCCTAAGTACCGTTTTTACTATATAAGCTATATTAATAAAGGAGCGCCCTATATCTCATCAACCATAAGTCCTAGACCCATGATGTATACATCATTTTGTAGGTCTTGGCCTGCCATGTGTACATCAAAAGTTCATTTCGCGATAGGACCTCTGAGGGCTGGGCTTCAGGGCTCCTAAGGGGCTTATATATTATATATATGGCCCCATTCTACACCTTGTACGTTCAATAACCCATTCATTTGGTGCGAAATACTGCAGCACGTAGTTTCACAAAGATTTATTAAGAAACTCATCAAATGAAATAGTAAGCTTGTGTTCTGAGTTTAATTGAAAGTATCAGAGCTATGCAACAATTGACGGAGTTTTCGGACGATTAAATGACTACAATTTCGAATGTTTTCAATTATGAGTCCTATTTCAGTAACCACAAATCACTTGTAGTTAGATTTAAGAGAAAATAATTTTTTTTCAAATATCAAGAAACGTCTTTATAATATTTTTTACAGATATATGCATTATACAATTGAATTTATAAACATTTCCAAAATTTACAAATATTTACTGAAAGCTAACAAACGTACTGATACATAACATGAAAATGCGCTAACACGTCCTGTGTCCAGAATGGAACAGGCCTAATTGCTTGTTTATTTGAGAACGCTAAGCAAAGGTAGATTTGGAGGCCCTAAAAAAGGAACATTGGATTGGGGGGGGGGACTCTTAAAGAAGAAGTTACTTATGGAGGCCCTATGCAAATGGATATACAAGGACTTGAGGCAAAAGTTAAAATGGGAGCCCTGGTACTAATAAAACATCTAGAGCCCGAGTACTAATAGAAATTCTGTAGCCCTAGTACTAATATAACATTTGTAGCCCTAGTACTAATAGAACATCTGGAGCCCTAGTACTAATAGAACATCTGGAGCCCTAGTACTAATATAACATCTGGAGCCCTAGTACTAATAGAAAATTTGTAGCCCTAGTACTAATAGAACATCTGTAGCCCTAGTACTAATAGAACATTTGTAGCCCTAGTACTAATAGAACATTTGTAGCCATAGTACTAATAGAACATTTGTAGCCCTAATACTAATAGAACATCCGTAGCCCTAGTACCAATATAACATCTGGGGGGCTTGGGAAAAGGTAATTTGGGGGTTCTAGGCACGAAAAAAAAGACATGTCAAGGTCGCCGATTGCAATTCTTGGGACACTAAATGGTCTTCGACATCAGATTCAGGGGGTATTTCTGACAACCCAAAATTTCATCATGTGAGACATTTAAGTAACGGCAAAACAAAAGTCCCTGCATATAATTTTCACTGCCGATAGGTCATGCTGACTTTGCAGATATGTGGAGCTAAGAAAAAGGGAAACGTTTTGTAACTAATGTTAAAACACAGGAGTATCAAAACAGGAGTATCAAAACAGGAGTATCAAAACAGGAGTACCTAAAACAGGAGTATTTATACAGGAGTATTTATACAGGAGTATTAACACAGAAGTATCTACAGTAACATGTTGATGAAAAACGTTTTGTAACTAATGTTAAAACACAGGAGTATCAAAACAGGAGTATCAAAACAGGAGTACCTAAAACAGGAGTATTTATACAGGAGTATTTATACAGGAGTATTAACACAGAAGTATCTACAGTAACATGTTGATGAAAAACGTTTTGTAACTAATGTTAAAACACAGGAGTATCAAAACAGGAGTACCTAAAACAGGAGTATTTATACAGGAGTATTAACACAAGTATCAACAGTAACATGTGATGAGATAGGGAACAAGCGGTGCACATCTCCATGGTCTATGGAAAATCATTTTGTTGAACTAATTTCTTTCCCGGGGGAAGAGCTGTCACAAAGTGAAACAAAACAAACACCTGTTAGGTACCCGAGTCTTGGTAGGCTGGGGTCCTCAGCGCAATTCTTGCTTCGAACCTGATAAGGGCCGATAACCTTTGTTGTACCAGGACTAAAATTTCTCTTGTGGCTTTTTTTTAAATAGAATTCCCTGTAAGAATGAAATACGTACCTCTTAGATCCTATGAATCACTAATGGGACAATTAATGTATTGCCCTTCTTTCATCTCCACTATACCCGATAGTGCTTTGGCTATAGAGGCACCACGGGAAACATAGGAAAGTGACTCGGCACGCCATGAGTCGAACTGTAACCCACAGCATGCAGAACGAGCTGTAGCATGAGCATCCGGATGGTTACAAAGCACTAACTACCTAGCCATTATACCTCTTAATTAAATTCATTCAGGCTTCCTCAGTAGATCTCGTAGGCGTGATCCATCGCTTTAATTTTTTTTTTACAACATTATTAACCCATTCCAGCGAGTGACCAAAGCGCCTCTTATCGTCAGGTGAATTTTCGTGATAAGCTTTGTCGGCCAGCCATTTTTAATCTTTTGAGCTAGTGTTTATTTGAAACTGTAAGGTCAGATTTTCGTCAAATGGCGAAAGAGAGTTTTTTTTTTCTACGAAAAGTTGATAGACTGAAGTGCACTGCTGTCGTACTGATAAATAAAAGTACTGAAAACTCCTCTGAGGTTCGATAAACAGATGGGCCTATCATTGCACTAGCAAACAGATGTGCCCGTCATGTGCACTAGCAAACAGATGGGCCCGTCGTGTGCACTAGCATACAGATGGGCCCGTCGTGTGCACTAGCATACAGATGGGCCCATCATGTGCATTAGCAAACAGATGGGCCCATCATGTGCATTAGCAAACAAATAGGCCCATCATGTGCAATAACAAACAGATGGAGCCATTATGTGCACCAGCAAACAGATGTGCCCGTCATGTGCACTAGCAAACAGCCAAACCATCATGTGTATTAGCAAACAGATGGGCCCATCATGTGCATTAGCAAACAAATGGGCCCATCATGTGCATTAGCAAACAGATGGGGCCATTATGTGCACCAGCAAACAGATGTGCCCGTCATGTGCACTAGCAAACAGATGGGCCCATCATGTGCACTAGAAAACAGATGGGCCCATCATGTGCACTAGCAACATTAAAACATATGAAATATTCAAATATGCATTGTTTCCGTAGGATGGAAAGAGTTAGTTACATTTTTTTTGTCGTTTCCTTGTATTAAGTGAACGGTAAAAAACAAGCAATTTAAGTCTTTTCCGTTTCGGACAAAGGACATTTTAGCGCATTTTCGTGTATAGAGAGGGAAGTAATCATGTTGAATAACTGTTACAAAAATAAATAATGATTACGCCCCTTTGATTAGCTTTTATTATTTATATTTAAAATATAAGCAAAAACGGTACATAAGAAACTCTTATATTTTGGCCCTGGGAGGTCAGATCGCGAAATGGGCTTTTGATGTACACTTGGCAGGCCAAGACCTACAAAATGATATATACATCATGGGTCTAGGACTTATGGTTGCTGATATAGGGCGCTCCTTTGTTAATATAGCTTATATAGTAAAAATGATACTTAATACGCCCCTTTTTTCGGCCCTCAGAGGTCCTATCGCAAAATGAACTTTTGATGTACACATGGCAGGCCAAGACCTACAAAATGACATATACATCATGGGTCTAGGACTTATGGTTGCTGAGATCTAGGGCGCTCCTTTGTTAATATAGCTTATATAGTAAAAAACGGTACTTTTACGGCCCTCAGAGGTCAGATCGCGAAACGGACAAAAGTGTTTTCTTGGCAGGCCAAGACCTACAAAATGATATATACATCATGGGTCTAGGACAGACAGACAGACAGACAAAACAAGGACAATAGAGCATTTTTTTTCGAAAATGCTCTAAAAATCATGGAGCAAGCTGTAGTCTGATAAACGAGATAAAACAAGGGCCAATTTTCGTTCATGGTCAGGGCTATAGCCTTGTTTGCCTAATGTTTTAACCAGCCCTGACCAGAGTCTTAACTAGGGAGGGGGTCCAAATTCGTAAGTCCTCCGGCCCCAGCTTGAGGGGGGGGGCAAATTATTTTTCACATCAAATATTAAGTACATTATTTCATGTCATGGATGTCGAATGTCAAAATGCAGGGGCCCCAAAATCCCTAGGTTCGGCACTGCCCTGACAACTGACAACAAAAAAAAACATTTCGGCCTAGACACCAGCACATCATCGAGAGTATAGAATATTCATTATTACGAAGTGGTGATATCACGATTCACGAATCAATGAATCATTTACTGAGAACAATCCATTTAATAGTTTTAAAGTTAAACGTCTTAGTCGAATTTCAAAGTTATTTGAGAGAAAAATTGAACATTATAATTGATAGCGAAGTAAATTAACAACTGGGTAGACTTTTGAATAAATCAGTACTAAAGCGATATTAACCATATAGCTGACAATCTAAATAATTGTCTTAGAAAGTTACAATTCAAGCACTTGACAATAGGGCCAAACTCAAACAATAGTGAAATATGGCCGAAGGATAATGATTTCTACAATTTAGTAGAATTCGCTTCAAGGCATCATTAAAAAAGTTTTACTTTAGTATAAAACAACATTCAGTCGTATGATAATAATACATGGAGTCGTATTAAAAAGTCGATGCAAGCCTGCAGCCGCTTGTAAACAACAGTTTGGACAGATGATAGACTTAACACAAGGCTCTACTAAATACAATCAGGCTTACTGCTAAAATTAATTATGACTATACTTACATTCAAAATGATAATATTCAAACTGGTCAACTATTTACAATCCAAAGTGAATAGATAAGTATGTACACACTCAGACGACCAGACTAAAGAATGAAAAAGAAAAAAAGTTCAACACCACGGACTACGACCCAGATCTGACTGAGTTCTTATCGTGCGGCGGACCTGCCGTGACCTAGTTTCTTTTTCTTCTAAAATTAGAAATTATCGTACAGTTTGAAGGTCACTGTCATTGGATTAATAGAAGTGTATACCGTGGACGGGAAGTTGTGTGGTAAAGCGCTTGACTGTAGACCCGAGGGTCCATGGTTCGATCTCCGGTGAGGTTCAATGGATACTTCAGGTTATGGCTTAAATTCCCGCTTTATCTCCCGTGGTGCCTCCATGGCCATTGCACTATCGACTATGAAAGAAGAGCACCATAAAAATAGTCCCATTAGTGGTTTTTAGGATCTAAGAGATTTAATCTCATCCTCACAGGGACTTCATACGCACACTGACAACCATAATAATGTTTTAAACTTCCAAACTATTTAAGCCGTAGGGCCGTTCATAGGCTTTCAGGGGCGCTAGGCAGAGACGTGGAGATATTTGGAGCAGTGCCGAACCTAGGGATTTGGGGGCCCGAGGGGCTTGGCCTCTTTGGGTCCATAGCATTTTGACATTCGACACCATGACATGAGATAATGTACTTAATATTTAATGTAAAAAAAATATTGGGGGGGGGGTCCCCCTCCCCCACCCTCGGTACGCCTCTGATTTTGAGGTTCTAGGGAAAAGTGCAATATAGGTAGGCATTAATCTATTTTTTTTTAATTCTGATAGTTTTATTTAAAATATTTTTTGGATTAGTTTGTTTACTTAACCATTTAATTCTAATAGCTTTAAAAATTATTGCATTAACTAATTAATTTATTTGGACACCAGCACTACATCCAGCACGATACCATGAGACCTTTCTAGGGACGTGCTGACCTAGGACGAAGCGACCCACATTCGTCATGAGCCCTTTGGGTTGTAGAAAACATAATTTATCCAAAAAAAAAAGTTTGATTAATTTTTGTAAGTTTTTTTTTTTATAAAAAATACTCAAAGGCTATTAACTGCGATTATATGTGAAACGCAATAAACATTCAACTAATTTGTAGCATAATTTCTCGATCCCCTTCAAGTTAGACAGCATGGTTACATTTTTAGTTTGCTCGACTATGTTCAGGTGAGCTATGTGCGGCTGACCTTTCTCTGATCTTGGGAGATCCACAGCCGTAATCCATCTGCGTAATATTATCAGACGGCCGTCTCTATTTACTTCTGGTATTTGCTTGACAACTCCTTTTTTTCCCCTTAGATCTTCGTTTCTTACCCTGCATATACGTATGAACTATCTTGAGAAGGCTGAGTTAGCTCAGGTAGTGAATTGAAGCTGCTTTTAATGGCATTAGTTCTTAGGGCATCAGTCACATCACTCATTCATTTTTCTTATTCATGTTTAAATTTCAATGAAAATATAGCTTTCATAGAAAACCGTTGGCTGATATTATTATCCACATCGCAGTTTAACTCTTTTACTTCGTACCATACAAATGTATTGAGGCTTTTAAATTTATTATATATGGCTCCTAAAGAGCTTATTGGACCAAATGTTGGATGTTAATTTTATATTATCTTAGCGCATTAAAATAAATACATGTACTAATTTGTCTCACATGGTGGCGTGTTTTATAAATCTCACACTTACAAAGTAACTAACACCCACTTCCCTGACACATCTGGCGGACTCATGGGGTGGGAACTGGAGCAATAACCCCAGGCCTCGCGCCTGATGCAGCCCGTGAAATCAGAAATCTATCTATCTATCTATCTATCTATCTATCTATCTATCTATATATATATATATATATATATATATATATATATATATATATATATATATATATATATTAGGGCTGTACCGGATTCTAATTTTTAGATTCTGCAGGATCGGAACCGGAATCGGATTTAATATTTGAATCCTGCCGGAATCGGAACAGGAACCGGATTTTACCGAATTAAATAGTAACTCTTCCGAATGAAGCAGTAATTTCTCGCCTAACATAAAAAAGATATAAGAATGAAAAATAGAATGAAAATGTAGTTTTTAAGTTCCAGATAGCAAAAAACAGTATTAACCATTTATATCTTGCAGACTGTGACTAAAACCCCTTCCCCAATTTGAGTTAAGAAAGATAGTTTGTCAAAATAACAGATTCTTCGTTTTAAAAAAAAAAATATTTTAATAAAGCTGTACATAATTTAACTTCATTTTTATTACAATCAAACAAAGAAATGGGTAATATATCTTAGAAAGTGTAATAAACATGTTTATTAATAAATGAATTCCAATATATATGTATATATATATATATATATATATATATATATATATATATATATATATATATATATATACTGTTGCACCACCCGATAGCTTATTTTTCTTTAGTTTTCCATAGTGGCGTCACCGAACCGTGTTGTTTCATTCATACTTTCATTTAAACCATTATCTGACTATTTCCCATAAAAACGCAAATTAAAATGCATTTCAAATCTAAATCAATATCACTTTAATTTTCAATTAAAAATGTATCTTCAAGTTATTTATCTCAATTTGCGAGGAATTTTATCCAAATCGTGACAAAAACCACTAAATTAAAAAATGTGCAGAAAAATAAATTATTGAACTTTTTAAAAACTGTAAACACCTAAAAAATAGATCGTTGTCTGCTCTTTTAAAAAAGCTAAACTTTGATAGCTAAATATAGTTTATAGAAAACACGGAATCAAATGTAGCGGAAGATAAGGTGTCGTATTACTAGACCAGGGTCGGTAACCTTTTGAGACGGAAGAGCCTAAAGTTATAATTTACAATTTTCTCAATTTTCAAAGAGCCACTAAATTTGTTGTTTCAATATTACGGTATTTGATCAGGCCGCAATTTGACATCGAAAGAGCCACAACTTGACATCGAAAGAGCCGCATGCGGCTCACGAGCCGCAGGTTGCCGATTCAAATCTTCCTTTTTAATATATCTGTACTTACATATAGAACTAAAAGCGATCGAAATTGTAGTTTTAAAATCAAAGGAATTTATTGTTTTAATTTAATTGTATAGCGCTAAATATTTCAAAATTATGTTGCGCTAAAAAAATTTCTTACAAATTTCAAACCTTAAAGAAATCCGGCTTAAATCCGGCTCATTTTAACCGGAACCGGAATCGGAACCGGATTTGTTAAAACTGCCGGAATCCGGCTTAACAGGAACCGGATTCGGATTCCGGTACAGCCCTAATATATATATATATATTATTCATCGGAACCATGCTGTAATTCTTTTTAAGCCCTAGGCACAGCTAATGACAGTTACCTTGCAAACTGTCAAGGACGCGTCTGCTCACGCATCAACACGTCAATTACTCAGTGCGCTCATACATTTAATCCTCATCATGCATGCCGTCTTATTTCTTGCTACACATGCATCACTCTTGGCTTTACAATGACTTTTGCACACCCAAGTCAGTCCTATCTATGCAAAGTCAGTCATCCTTTTCCAAAGGCTCTAGTAAACTAGATGTTCAACAGCGCCTAAATTTTATACAGGTAAATGTTCTGCAAGAGGTAAGGCTCGCCCATTGAACAGCAAATTTTTTTTTCAAAGCCAACGCAATCATTCCCATAAATCTGTACTTTTGAAGGCATATATAGAAAATTGTTTAGGTGTGAAGAAGCCTCTCCCCCCCCCGCGCCCATACCGGCCACACAACCCCTACCTATTGCGAAGTCATTAAATACTGTGAGCTGTTCACTATCGACACGATTTTTAACACGCCAGAAATCATATACACCAGCCCTACATAGATAGTAATATCACATATAAGTTATATTGAAATGAGGTGGAAATATGTGACTGGAGAAGGGAAGTTGCAGATCTGCATTTTTCCGGTTCTTGTCAGTTCAAGAGTTACGTTCCTAAAAAAAATATTTAAAAAAGAGCTTAGAAAACCGGTTTGTAATATTTACCAAAAAAAAAAAATACATAATGTATTTAATTATTTTTTTTTACCAAAATATTGTCATCAAGATTACAAAGTTCCATTGTCAATATATAATTGGTTATTTGAAACTGAAAATGCCACCACAGCCTAAGGTGTGTGTGTGTGTGTGTGAAGTCCCTGTAAGGATGAGATGAAATCTCTTAAATCCTATAAACCACTAATGGGACGGTTTTTTTATGGTGCACTTCTTTCATCCCCGCCATAGACGATAATGCAATCACCATGGCGCCATGGAGATATATCGGGAACTTAAGCCAAGACCTGAAAAATTCCTGCGTTTTGTCTGCCCCCGCTCCCACCCCGCTTATTTGTTCTACTTAGTAAAATGTATTACCTGCTATTGCCTGGCTCCTGCTGTAAAATGCATGGCCCCTGCTGTAGAATTTTCACGCTACGGGGCTGCCTAAATGTATCGCTTTCAAGGAAGGACAGCTCTGCTGAGAGATTCGATGTAACAGAGATCTAGATTCAAGATTGTACTATTCTGTTAATTTGTTAATTCGATGAAAAATAATGAAAAGAAAAACACTGCATGACAATTTTGTTATCTCTTAAGTTACAGATAACAAGGGAGGCTAATACTGAATCATTGATCTGACAGAGTCTGTGACAAGGGCAAAGTTTAAGAAATCCTTCTTCACTGATAGACTGTCCTGAAGATTAATTTAGTCATACCAAGGTTTATAAGTCAGGCAAACTTTTATTTACTGCTAAGTTCCAGTAATACCGATGTTGAAAACATTGAAATCCAAGTTTGTCTTCAGGCTATCAAACACGCAGATAGAGGTTAGGCCAAGTATTAATGTTTAGGTAGGGGGAGGAGATACATCCTTCATAATGTAAACGGAAATAAAATTAAAAAAAAAAAACACACACACACATACACACACACAGATAGACCAAGTGAGAGAGAGAGAGAGAGAGAGAGTGAGGGGGGAGAGAGAGAGAGAAAGGAAAGATACACAGAGACCAAGAGGGAGAGAGAAAGAGAGAGAGAGAGATACATAAATACACAGAGAGACCAAGGGAGAGAGAGACAGATGCTAAATAGTATAACAACGGTTTTGGGTTTCTTCGAGTCCATCGTTATGGTTGTTTTTAATTGATTTCTACAAAAATCCTAGGCTGAGTGTCTTAAGAAAGCTAAGCACACTTTACAAAGACATGTATTTTATTTACACAGACACTGTACTAGTAAATGTAAATAGAAGTAATTATACGTTGATACTATACTAGTATTATACTACTAATTGTATATAGGTGTACGTATTTTATACACTTGAGACTCTATATGTTGAGGTCAGAATCGGTGTCCCTCGTAGAAAGATGGCTTTCTTTCTACACAGGTCGTTCAGTTGGGGGGGGGGGGGCTACCTGCCATCTCAGCACTTACTGCTTGTTTGCAGTGTTGTAAAACCTCATAATACGAATTTGATCCGTATGAAACTGTTCAAATTCCAAGTCGTTCACGTTTCGAATTATCCCCCCCCCCACACCATTATAAATGATTTCAAATGAGTGAATTCCCACTTCCCACACACATTTTTTTTTTCCAAACATTTTTTTTTGCCACCGGCCAATGTCCGGTACTTAATTATAGTAATCACTCCGTAATCTGACTGTCCGTACAGGTGTACAGGGGTCTACCTATAGGCGGTTGGTATTTAGGTCTATGTCTATGGACGGCTGATGCATAGGTTTTTCTATGGGGGGTTGCCACTACCGAAGGTGTCACCGAAAAATGTCATGCTTCATAGAAGTTCTACTGCCGCTGTCACATTTGAATAACTGCCACGTCAGCGCAGACTTAACCACCCCCTTCCCCTCCCAATGTATTCATAGTGTTAGCATATCTTTGACATCGCAGGTCAAGGTCAACAATGTCCCGGATGAGGGACAGAAGTAGCGCTTTTTTTTTTAAAGACCGAAATGTATCAGAAATATGATCTCTCTGACTATGGTGTTCAACTTAAAATCGATCGTGTCAAACACGACTCTCTACCTGTGGCACATTGTGTGTGTGCATGGGGAGTATTGGGGAGGCCCTTGGTACAGGGTGGTTGTCCAAGTCGCCAGTCAACTTTCAAAAATCAAGCTACTGCTTGATTTCATTTCGGGTCGACTCTTTCAAGCATCCCTCCCGTTTTGTGTGTGTTGTGTGTGTGTTGTGTGTGTTTAGTTTGTTCACTCTAGGGCGGCATTTAATACATCTCTAATAGTCTTGAATGCATTCACATATAAAAAAAATCTTTTATTTGACATAATTAGAAAACATATTGTTGTTATGGGGTGATATTTCTTGTGCCAGATAATGGAGTTGATTAATCGTTACAGAAGAAAGTAACTAGAAATAAACAAATACAATTTTTGAATCAAGTACAATGCAATCAGCAAAGCTTGTTATTTTTTTAAGTGTGTGTGTGTGTGTGTGTGTGTGTGAATAGTTCTTCTATTGAGCCCATAGTACTGTTGCTATGTAATTTAGTATTATTATTATTATGGCGAATGGGGTGATATGTGTCACACAACTCCAGGATTATAGCGACAGTTGGCAGAATTGTGACGTGTGTGGAGATGAACCAGCAGATACTACTATATTAACGCAATTACTATTTTAAGAAAAAAAAAAAGAAAAAAAAACCCTCTAGTATTGCCAACTCGGAGAGTGTGATTGAAAAGAGATTGTTTCTTACAAACTGTAAAACAGTATTTAAAAAAAAAAAATAACACATACACACTTAAAATATTTTACTGCAAATGCAAAGTGAGTGATCATAATGGCAGATCATAATGGCAAATAGGATGTTTTCCAACATGAGGATACAAACTGTATTGAATCTGGCAGTGATCAAAAGATAAACTTTTAGAAAACATACATACGTCAACAAGAGCGTTTCATATTTTTACTCTGAAAAATTAGCCCCCCCCTCCCATCTCTGCCGTTGAATTACAGTACACAGCTATCTATGGGGAAACTAAACCGTATCATTTGATATTTAGGATTGCAGCTTGGTTTCTAGTTGCAGCCACTGACTTGCTAACGTAACACTGTAACAGTACCGCCGCGAAGGGGCTGCAAGCCAAATACTCGTCACAGCCCCCACCCCCTAGGGGCTCAGATCGTATAGTTTTCTGCTATTTAATGACTAATGCATTGGTTGGTGTGTGTAATCAAAATGGCCCCTTTTGGTGGGGGACTGTCATGGGGGCCCGAGATAAACTAACAACAACCCTGACTGCAATTAATAACAATCAAGTGTAGCAGGCTGGATGTGTGTACATAGTGAATAATACGTTCTTTTTTTTTTAGTGTTGTAGCTGGTCTATCTAACTACTACTTGATCGTAGACTTGTAGGTCACTTTACCATTTGTGTGACCTCACTATTCGACAGTTTATGTGTAACAGTGACAACTGAGTGTGTTACAATCTATAACTATAACAAAAGTGGAAAATATCTGAATAATAAATATTTTAAACCGTTCCCTCTAAGGGCTCATCGGGTGAAGTGCAGAATTTATCTGTTTCAGAAGCCAAGGCACATTGAGGGATTCTGTTGTTATCACAATGCCATGGTCGACTTTACTCCACCAACTGAAATTCAGGTACCCATTTGAAGCTGGGGTTCGAACCCGGGACCACTCCGGTCAACATTCGAACACTCTACACAACATAATTAATTTGATTGTGTAATAAATTATATTTAAGGTAAAGAGAAATGGACGCTTGAATACAAATAAATAAACATCAACAATAAGCCGATTCTGTTGCGTCCGAGTTATCAAACTTCATGATCTTTAATGTATTCTACAGATGAGCTTTAAACTATAACATTACAAAATAAATGAGCAAAAGAAAAAACAAGCAATTAAGCCTGTTCCATTCTGGACACAGGACGTGTTAGAGCATTTTCATGTTATGTATCAGTACGTTTGTTAGCTTTCAGTAAATATTTGTAAATTTTGGAAATGTTTATAAATTCAGTTGTGTAATGCATATATCTGTAAAAAAAATATTATAAAGACGTTTCTTTATATTTGAAAAAAAATTATTTTCTCTTAAACCTAACTACAAGTGGTTTGTGGTTACTGAAATAGGACTCATAATTGAAAACATTCAAAATTATAGTCATTTAATCGTCCGAAAACTCCGTCAATTGTTGCATAGCTCTGATACTTTCAATTAAACTCAGAACACAAGCTTACTATTTCATTTGATGAGTTTCTTAATAAATCTTGGTGAAACTACGTGCTGCAGTATTTCGCACCAAATGAACGGGTTATTGAACGTACAAGGTGTATATATAATATATAAGCCCCTTAGGAGCCCTGAAGCCCGGCCCTCAGATGTCCTATCGCGAAATGAACTATTGATGTACACATGGCAGGCGAAGACCTACAAAATGATATATACATCATGGGTCTAGGACTTATAGTTGCTGAGATATAGCGCTCCTTTATTAATATAGCTTATATAGTAAAACGGTACTAAGGCCCCTTTTACGGCCCTGAGAGGTCAGATCGCGAAATGGAAAAAAGTCATTTCTTGGCAGGCCAAGACCTACAAAATGATGTATACATCATGGGTCTAGGACTTATGGTTGTTGAGATCTAGGGTGATGACGGACAGACGGACAGACAGACAAAACGGGGACAAAGTCTGTTACATTCGTATATTATTAATTGTTTGGTAATTGAATGTGTGTAAATATGCCTTTTCAGGGGATATTACTATGTTTATAGTAAAAAAAACATTTTTAACTTAAGTTATTCCCCCTTAACACATAAAGAAATTTCTTTTTTTTTTTTTTCAAATTATCAATAGTATCATTCATCAAAAGATGATTATTGTAAAACAAATTTTATTCAAACAAGATTTACATAGGCTTCCTTCTTCTACGTATGCGGTAACCAAACAAGCGAATTAGTTAATTGTACAAGGAGATGACCACACTGTCGTTCTTTTTATTTTTGGGCCATAGGTGTAGACTTCATTAGATGTTTGGGGGTTCTAGGCATAAGTGCTCGAGGATGCCCTCTTCGCATCAGATTTAAATAAAAAAAAAAACTAAATCTTGAAAGGGCATTTTGTTGTTGTTGTTGTCGTGGTGGTTTTAGACGGTTGTCTAGTCAGCCTTTTCATAAGAACTGCACTGTACGCATGTGCGGATATTGGCAAAAGGATATAGACATCATATGGTTGTCACTTCTGTTCAAATTAACAGGATGGTTCCCCACGGAAACAATGGGTACATTAGGGAGCCCCAAATCAATGGACATTTGAAGGCCCTATGAATAAAAAAAAAGAACTATGTCAAGGCCACCTCTACTTGATCCCATAATAATGTTTGATACTTGGAATCGGTGCTTCTAACTGTTTAGTCATTTTAGTCCGGTGTCACTTTGATTCAGCGGTGGCTTGCGTATAGAGGTATTGTGGAACTGCAGCACAACAGAATTCTTCTTAATGAAATCAATACATTTCAATAGAATGAGTCCCTTTTTTTTTCGTTAATTCTTTCTTTGCAATTGTACAACGTTTAATAATTAACGCTGTAGCCATCCTTCAGTTTGTCAAAAAGATATACACATCTTTGTATGGAATTGTGCGTTTGACTGTTCCAGCGGTTTAGCTTTGCCCTCGTGCGCATGCCTAGTCAAAGCTCAGATAGGAATTACATGATAAGTTGTGCCGCAGTGCTATCCCATTTTTTTTTACGAAAATATATGAAACTTGAGCTGTAAAAATTTAGGTTAAAGTACTTTAAAATATTTTGATTTAGTTTTCATTGGATTTATCAAGTATTTTTTTTCTTTACACGATTTTAAAACAAAGGCTGAACATTTTCTGGTGCAGCAAACTCACACATTTTTAGTTTAGGCTGGTGAGGAAGGCACACAACACAACATCATGCAAGTAGTGGCGCGCAAGGTGGTCCTCGCAGGTCTAGGCTTGTCTATTGGACATTGGTCGGCTTGACCCCTTGGATCACCCCAAAAGTTGGCGACTCAGGTGCGCAATCAGTTGCGTAACGGGACTACGTTCGCGCAATCTCTTGATAGGAACATGTTTATAGAATGGGTCATTCATGGCGCACATAACATCTCATTCAAACAATGACCTTGTAGAATTTTATATTCTAGGCCAGTCCTTTATGGGATATCTGATGGGGAGAGGGAGGTATTAGTCTAGGGGACGACGATTATTGAGAACCCCTACCCCCCATGAGTGCTACTTGGCAATGTCTATTACATTAATTTGATTTATTGTTTCCCGGGGGGGGGCATAATGTAAGACAACTCTGGGTGAATATTTTCCCCAATGTCAGTATATTTAAGGAAATACACAATTTTACTTAATGAATTCAACCAATAAATATATATTGTTATTATAGTTTTCATAGACAAAAAAAGCCTGTCATAATGTAAGAAAAAAAAAGTATAAATAGAACTAAATGTTATTCGTGAATACAAAAACTAATTACGGTAGGCGGGGATGAGGTCGGCGCACCGATACCTCATCATTCGGCACTTTCTGGTGTACATTAGCAACAGCTCTGTTTAATAATGTTTCATTGCCATGTGTTTACACACAATGTCCATTTGACAGGCATTGAGAAGTTCTAATAACACAAGACTGTTCCAGTAGAATCATGGCCATCTCAAGTCGTTAACCTAA
The DNA here is from genome assembly GCA_021962125.1 of Bulinus truncatus. Classification (NCBI taxonomy): domain Eukaryota; kingdom Metazoa; phylum Mollusca; class Gastropoda; family Planorbidae; genus Bulinus; species Bulinus truncatus. The sequence goes on along the minus strand of JAGDYQ010000002.1, from coordinate 2,812,601 downwards.
CCGTTTGACTGCATTTCACACAACTTGCATTGAGTGGGGGGATCCGACTCTGACAGGCCCCCCAGTTCCTCATTATGGCGGGCTCCGTGTTTACAGCACTACGCCCAGTGTGTTTGGAGCCCAAACCGATGCGGGCTAGAAAAGTGGGCACCGACTCCCGCCCCCCCCCTTTCCAAAACGAAAGCCCTATACAACTCGCTTGTCTCTCATGTTGAGCACCCGCAAATGTATTTGCATACGCGTGTTTTTCTGACAGGAAGTGGGCGGGACTTTGACAGAAAGCACGTGCCAATATCCTGGTGCTTTTGTGGTTAGATTAAAACCGCCACGTTCTGTGAAGAAAATCAGGGATGAATAACTCCTTTAGATGTTTATAGTTCCCTCCCCCCCCCTCCCCCAACCCACTCTCCGTCTCTCGCTATTTCTCCATTTCATTGAGCAACGGAACTAGTTGATGGTTGAAAAAAGGAAAAGACGAGCGTCCTAACTGGCATCACGCTTGCTCGATGAAACCAAGGCAACGAGAAAAGCTGGTCATTACAACGAGACGAACGTGTGTTTAGAGAAAGTGAACGTGCAATCAGTGCTGATTGATTAGTCCATCTTGTCCACCTCACTAATTAACCCTCAGACGGAAGAAAGAAATGACCACAATATTAGTGCCGTCCCGTTCTAAAATGTGTCCACGTCGCATGTTATTGCTTCCAACAAAATAAAAATAAAATTATAAAGAAGACAGTCATTACCTCGATTATTTCGCCTGTATCTATTAGCAGAAGCAGCAGCAATCTTTAACAGTTTCATTGGAAACTTTCTCGAATGATCTCTGATTTTATTGAGTGTAATCCAAATAAATCACTGCATGGACCGAAAAACACCCGAAAACTTGTTTTGTTTTTTTTTAACTCTGCAGTCATTTATCTTTCCAGTATTAATTTTAGTATTAGTATTAAAAGTTTTGTAAATATGAGTTTGCTTCGTTTTCTCACTAAATTAAGAAAAAAAATATTATTGTTTATTTCAGTCCTATAACGAAATGAAAACTATGTATCGCTATGTGACTAGAATTTGAATTGATGTTTTTTTGTTATTTTAGCATTGGAATTGATGCTCATAGGCTTTTTCATTTGTAGATTGATGCATTATAATTACATCAGTTCACACCTATATCATTAGCATTGAACTTTGAACTGGGAAAAACTAAGTATGGTTAATGGATTGTCTGTTTTTTAAATGAATGTTGTTGTAAAAAATTACGTAATTATAATATAACCACATGCAGAGTATACTTTAATGAATTTAGACTGGGCGATATTTGGAGAGGGGTGAGGAGAGGGGGGGGGACAAGCATTAAACAACCACCAATTTTGCTTTCTCTTGGGAAGGGAGAGGGGGGGGGGGGAGGGGAGGCTAGACATAATGCACAAAGCAAGTATTAATATTTAAAAAAAATCATGAATAAAAGTAACAAAACCAAGCTTTTATCAAACCTGTGGAAACTTGTAGAAAAAAAACAACGAGTATTAGAAACAAATTATAAAAACAAATTGCAAAAATTAAATGATCTTGGTTGTAGTTCAGTGTCTGAATTACGAGAAAACTATTAGACATACTCAGGGCCGCCGAGAGGGGGGCAGGGGGGGTCATTGCCCGGGGGGCCCGCATCTGTAAGGGAGCATAAAGGGGGCCCGGCAGCCCCGACCATGTCAATTTTTTGTCGACTCATTGTTTATTAAGGGGCCGCAATGATGTCCTGCCCTGGGGCCCGCGTTGGCTCTCGGTGCCACTGGACATACTGTCTGAAATAATTATTTAATTTGCGAAATGACCATAGCATAAAGATAGACAAACGTTAAAATAACTAAATTCACTTCATCACTTTTATTTGCCATATCAGAATGAAACGGTGTCGTGATACATTAACAAATATTTTATTCAATAAAATTAACTTGGTTTTCACCCAGTGTCTTGAATTTTGAGATTACTGGGTGACACATTTTCTTACATGGGCGACACAAGTATCAATCTCCAACAATTGCCCCTCCCTCACTCCCCACTAATCACAAAAGTAAGGCGTATGGTCGAGCGATGTAAGGCGTAGGACTGTCTCGTGGGTTCAGTTCTCGGTGTCAAACGAGGACACAAATGTTGCCCAGTTATATTGTTGAAGTATGCCCTGATCTCGTAAATATAGTAATATCTCCTAATTCAAACGCTTAAAAAATTACAATCCGAAAAAACAAAATTCATAATATTTTTCTGTGCCTGTTGTTAGGATTTTTTATTGCTCTTTGAATATATTAACTATTTAGTTAGTGTATTTAATATTATAATTGTTTATATTGTACCTTAAAATGTAGAATGTAACAGTGAAATCAGTAAAAAATATTTGGAAAATATATTTCCTTGGACTCACTTTGTATTAATTTAGTAAGAAAATAAATTGTTCCAGAACTCAAACGATTTCGAAGTTTATATTAGATGAAAAAACGAGTTGAATTCGGATTCAAGAGTATGACTACTAGGTGTATGAAACTGGGCAAGTAAATCTCTCATAACTCCATGGTAAATATCTATGTTGTTAAAATGTTAAAAAAAACAACCTCTTGTTATTAATAAAGTTTTAATAAATACGATTTTAAGCCTCCATGCTAATTTACTAAATTGAAACACTGTTAGCTCATGATGTAGTTAATTCAACAGTAAACATTGGTTTCATTAAGATCATGATTTTGAATCAATTAAAAATTATGCGCGTGAAAGTCGACGAAGAACAAAATCAAATTATTATAATAATTGTATTGATAACACTGGTAAACAGTGATTTCGTTGCCAGTGGTATTTGAATCATTTTATACAAAGTCAACCATGCTGATTTAGAATATGTAAGTGCTTTTGCTAGATTGGCTCTATTTTACGAGATAATTAAAATTAATTAAATAATGTATGCACCGTGTTTGGAATTTGTCAAGAATTGCATGAAGTATAATAGTATACTAACAAAAAGTAGTGAAACTGTTAATAGTCATGCAGAAATTTGTTCAAAAATATGTGTAATAGTGTTATAGAAGAAAACATTTTCATTTGAAAAACTAATTATGTCTAATTAATTAATTAATTAATATGTTAATTGTCTATAGTAATGCATTAGCAAATCGCTATTTGCTCGACTTCCTTTTGTATGTGTCGTTGGTGCAATTGCGCTGAAGGCCCCAACAGTAGTCAGCCATCATATGTATGTCCAATCTTCCTTGATATCTCTCCTCCATCACCATCATATCCTGATGGAACCTCTCGCCTTGTTCCTCACTGAAGTCCCCAAGGTTACCTGGAAATTTGTCTAAATGACTTTGCAGGTAATGTACCTTGATGCTCATATTTGCTCCAATGTTTCTGAAGTTAGCGAGCATATCTTGCACCAGTTCTTCGTAATTCTATGCTCTGTTATTACCTAAGAAGTTCATGACAACTGAAACAAAACTGTTCCATGAAGAAGCTTCAAGGTGATCCATGAAATTAGTATAATGTCGATCGTTGATGAGTTTCTGAATCTGAGGACCGTAAAAAATCCCAGCTTTCAGCTTCTCCATGCTCAATCCGGGGAATGATCTGCAAATATACTTGAAGCATTTGCCAGATTTGTCCAAAGCCTTAACAAATTGTTTCATTAAACCTAATTTGATATAAAGCGGTGGGAGAATGATCTTATTTTTGTCTACAGTCATGGTTTCCCTTGCAGGCCATGTTACTCTTGTCCAATGATCTTGCTTTGCCCTGCTATCTTAATGGCACATGAAGCATGGGTATTTTGTGTATCCTGACTGCTGCCCAAGCAAGAAGTTTACCATTTTTAGATCAACACAAACTGACCACTGATGCTCATAATAACGGACTTTCTGCAATACTGTTTTGATATTCTCATACTCTTCTTTAAGTGTTGTTGAGTGAGCAATGGGAAGAGATGCATATCGGTTACCATTGTGTAACAGAACACATTTCAAGCTTGTGATGGAACTGTCTATAAAAAGACGCCAGTCTTCGGAAAGGTAGTCTTGTAGTCCCATTTGGAGCGGAAGTCCAGGGATGTCATTACAGTTAACTTAAATATTGAAGAAGAAAATCTTCTCTTTTCCGATAAAATGTTATTTTAACTTCTGGTTTGAGAAAATTTCTTTCATTGAGCCTGGACACTAAAAGCTCAGATGCTTGCTTGGACAGATTTAGGTCTCGTATTAGGTTATTGAGTTCTTCTTGGCTGAATGGTTGAGGTGATGAAGAACTTCCATCATAATCGCTTCCACTGTTTTCACCTGCCAAAAACTCCAGATCTTGCCCCTCGTCGGAGTCTGATGGTGAAAGCTCTAATAATCCAGTAAACACTGGTATAGGAACTTCACTGCTATGTGGAATTGGTCTCATTGCAGATTCAAGATAAGGATAACCCCACTTAGATTTCTTGTGGCGATTGAAGCGTTTAACATTCACAATACAAAAATAAGAATCACCAAAATGGTCTTTCGGCTCTCGCCATATCATTTGTACACCGAAACTTAGACTTTTCTTCTCACTATTTGTCCACTGCCGTAGGCTCTCCACGCAGATTTTGCAGACCTTATGGGGAACCCAAGACTTGTCTTGGTCTTCAAGCTTCACACCGAAATAAGCCAAATATGCCTGCTACACAAAGTCAGTTATATTTCTTCTTTGCTTTTCAATCATGTATTCTCCACAGATGTAACAGAATACATTCGGATTATTTTTGCAGCATCTTCATGATGAACTCATGATGTCTTTAGAAAGCAGCTATAAAAGAGAAAAAAATAAACCAAGTTATAACTTGGTATAGTTAAATAAAACAACAGACACCAAACGTATTGCATTTGTTTTACACAAAGGGTACAATCATATTTTCAAGATTATCCAATATCTCAGAAACTAGAGCCAATTCAGCAAAAGCAGTGGCAGTTTTGAAATCAGTACCCATGAATTGCTATAAATTCATTCAAATATTCTTGGCAATTCGAAAAAAAAAATTTTTGTTGAGCTGTGTAATAAGTTGAAATGAATTAGTGGCTGAACAGATGTTTCCAATATTGGAATTAAAAGTCGTTTGTGTTTATTGTGGATTGGTACATTGTATGAATAATAATAACTTTGTTTATAACTCTTTTGTTTTGTATCTTTTTTCGAAGATTAGAGTATTTTAGATTTCACTTAAGCTTTTTATGTTCCTCATTACTTTTGTTTAGATCTATTTAAATACCTTTTTAATGTCTCTGCCACTGGTAACCAAAAACCCAAGAAAGGCTTTGTAAACACCTTCACAGTTAAAAAAAAACCAGTACAAAATTATGTTTGTTTATGTCCAGTAATGTCCAGACATTACATAAAACTACTGTAATTTTTTCAATAAAATTAAAGATCAACGTTGAAAGGCATTATGTGAAAATCAACAAATTTAAGAAAAAAATCAGAGCCACAAGTATAATGTTCAATCTTTTTCAGGCTAATTCATTTGTAGCACTTTTTGGTTAGACGGTCATTTAGACAGAAATCAAAACACGAACTCAATAAGGAGACAGTCATCATTTATTTAAGCTATAACGATATTGAAAAACACGTACATTATTAATAATGGAAACAAAGAAACAAATCATTAGAGTAATCTTCGAGCAAAACAATTATGCATATGTCACCAATTAGGAAATTTTGAGTTTAAAGCTCATTAAGGAAGGCACTTAAAAGGCGAGAACAATAAAAAAAAAAGGGGGGGGGGGTAATCGTATAATGGCAAGCATTAAAATTACACTCACAAACAATTAAAACCAACAAACACACAGTAGCAAATGTAGGCAAATTGAAGTCTCAAACGTAGAATAAAGTATGGGTGCCCTTCACAAAGAACGTGATTAAGACATTTAAGTTAACAAGGGCAAAATTAGGGTTTCCTGGGCTCTTTGGAAGTGCACCCGTCGTTAATCCGACTCTGCAAACATACAAACACACTCCCAGAGAGAAAGGTCGGCAAAGGTTATTGATGTGTGTGTGTGAAGTCCCTGTTAGCAGATAAGTGCATGACTTTGGAGGGAGATATAGCGAGGACTTTAACCATGACCTGAAATATACATTGTTCCTCACCTGAGATCGAACCAGGGACTCTCAGGTGGACAGCCGATAGCTTTACCACACAACTTATCGGGTGGTATCGAGTCACAGCAGTGAGTAAGAAATCAAAAACACAAATGTATTTCATATATATATATATATATATATATATATATATATATATATACGTGTAACATTACTGTCAAAATTAATGTCCAATAAATACTAGATAAACATTTTTTAGAGCTGTGTTTGTGACGAAATTTATCAAACTAAATATATTTTAGTTATAAAGCATATTATTATTATTACTATTTTTTATTTATTAATTTTTTTGTATTTAAATTCAAAACATCCACATTATGTGGCAAATCACTCTTTAAAAACGAAATTTCTATAAACATGAATAAAAAGATGTCAATTTTATTAAATCCTAAATTGAACATTTACACATTTGTTATTATAACAACACAACACATAGATCATCAGAACCATACAAGTACTTTGAGATAAGTTATGAAACTTATGTACGAGTGCCAATATGAGTACTTTGAGATAATTTATGCACAAGTGACAATATGAGTCGTGCATAGTTTAATACAAGTCCAAGTCTTGAACACTTTTGTAAATTATCTTCATCAGTTTCGTTTTTCAAGCTAAGGAAATGTTGTTTTTTTTTTTTAAATCTCCAAATACGTGTTCCGATATCGGAAATAAATAGTTTGTGTCTTAGATATATCGATAATTAAATGAAACTTCTGGAGTTTATTGCAAATGTATACGTGTCAGTGGCCCTTGCCTTAGTTATTGGTGGTATTTTGTGATCAGTGAAAAATGTTAAGTTCCCTTAGACTTATGATCATCGAAACAGATGAAGTGTAGAATTCATAAGTCTCTGTAGCGACACAGCATATTAAAGTGGCTAGTACAACGTCCTGCCGCGTTTACTTCCCCAACTTTAGTCAGGTACTAATTTAAAGCTGACTGGCATGGATGACTTTCAACCAGCTTTCGCCAAGACCTGGGAAAATTCTCTTGGCTCTCACCAAGGATTGAACCTGGGACACATTATACAGCCTTACACCGCTCGATGATACGTCCCGACTTGTGATCAGTGGGGAGGGGAATGTTTGGAGATCGTGAATGGCCCAAGAATAGCTGGCGGCTGCCCCTCCCCCCCCCCCCCCCAGTGAGTGTCCCAAGATTAGCTGGCGGCTTCCCCCATGAAGGTTATACAAAACACACACATGTAATAATTTAATTCAATCCAGTAAAAAATGCACTTTACATGTATATTTAACTTTGTTTATCAAATAATTTGCATATGGTTGCATTAATTATTGTTTAGAAAAGGTATGTCGAATCAACCTATTATCTTTGTTGTAGAGCAGTGGGTGGTTCTCAACCTTTTTTGATTCGTGGCCCACTGAGAATGATTTTTAGATTTCCGCGAGGAAAAAAAAAAAGGTAAAAAGAATGAACGACGAAAATTAATAATTACGTACAAATAATTATTTAAAAAAAAATGTGGAGGACCATTTCATATCAGATGGCGAGCTCACTTTGAGAACCATTGTTGTTGAGCAATTAAAGAGTAAATAATGGCAATGTTTTTTTTCTCCATTTCTGAACCTACTGCTTGTCTACTTCATCTCAACATTAACATTTCCAGAACAAAGACTGGTAACAATATCATGACTTATATGAAATTATGGTTTTTGAAAAAATCGGAAATGAACCGTAATTATTGTCTTTTAAAATGGTTCTTTCTTATCATTTCCATTTCAGTCATTGTGTCAAGATGCCAATTAAACAAATATATTTCATTGGTACTGTCAGATCAAATAAATGTCCAGTTCTGTAATCAGGAACTAGCGTAACCAGTTTCATCCGAAATCTCCGCTCCTTCTGTAAACCTTTGTCTGCTTGATAACTCGATAGATCGATTTTCTGTCTTGTCATCGGTGTCTGAGGAATCCGATTCTTCTTCGTCGTTGTCTACATCCCTGTAAAGGTCGCCTTGTGCCAGCTTTGCCTGCTGCTGCTCCAAATGCTGTTTCCGCCATTTGATACGTCTGTTTTGAAACCAGACCTTAACTTGAGCCTCGGTGAGATTCAAGGCAGCGGCCAGATAATATCTACGAAAAAATAACAAAAAGAATTACATGATTATGTTGTCTTTAAGTTTAAATGGTTGCATTATATAGGCCCAATGAAAACAAGCAATTAAGCCTGTTCCATTCTGGACACAGGACGTGTTAGAGCATTTTCATGTTATGTATCAGTACGTTTGTTAGCTTTCAGTAAATATTTGTAAATTTTGGAAATGTTTATAAATTCAATTGTGTAATGCATAAATCTGTAAAAAAAATATTATAAAGACGTTTCTTTATATTTGAAAAAAAAATTATTTTCTCTTAAATCTAACTACAAGTGGTTTGTGGCTACTGAAATATGACTCATAATTGAAAACTTTCGAAATTATAGTCATTTAATCGTCCGAAAACTCCGTCAATTGTTGCATAGCTCTGATACTTTCAATTAAACTCAGAACACAAGCTTACTATTTCATTTGATGAGTTTATTAACAAATCTTGGTGAAACTACGTGCTGCAGTATTTCGCACCAAATGAATGGGTTATTGAACGTACAAGGTGTAGAATGGGGCTATATATATAATATATAAGCCCCTTCGGAGCCCTGAAGCCTAGCCCTCAGAGGTCCTATCGCGAAATGAACTTTTGATGTACACATGGCAGGCCAAGACCTACAAAATGATATATACATCATGGGTCTAGGACTTATGGTTGCTGAGATATAGGGCGCTCCTTTGTTAATATAGCTTATACAGTAAAAAACGGTACTTTATAAGCCCCCTTTTACGGCCCTCAGAGGTCAGATCGCGAAATGAACTTTTGCTGCACACATGGCAGGCCAAGACCTACAAAATGATATATACAACATGGGTCTAGGACTTATGATTGTTGAGATCTAGGGCGATGACGGACAGACAGACAGACAGACAAAACGGGGACAGAGCATTTCTAAAAATGTAGTGAGCTGTGGTGAAGCGATATTATATGACATGCTGTATGTTGAATGAAGCTGTATGGGTGGTGTGAGCAGTGTTATGTATCATGGCTAAATGATGTTTATAGCGGATGATATTGTATGAGATGTTGTATGTTGAATGAAGCTGTATGGGAGTTGTATGCAGTGTTATGTAACATGGCTGAATGATGTTTATGTCGGATGATATTGTATGAGATGTTGTATGTTGAATGAAGCTGTACGGGAGTTGTATGCAGTGTTATGTAGCATGGCTGAATGATGTTTATGTCGGATGATATTGTATGAGATGTTGTATGTTGAATGAAGCTGTATGGGAGTTGTATGCAGTGTTATGTAACATGGCTGAATGATGTTTATGTCGGATGATATTGTATGAGATGTTGTATGTTGAATGAAGCTGTATGAGTGGTGTATGCAGTGTTATGTAGCAAGGGTAAATGATGTTTATGTCGGATGATTTTGTAAAGTCAGTGCCGTAATAAGAGGAAAGTGGGGCTGATGTGGGGGCGATGAACATTTGGGGGGGGGGGCCTATGCGAAGATACATTTAGGGCGGGGAGGCTTTTAAAAAAAACGCGGCCAAGAACACCGATAGCAAATCGCGGGGTCATAATAATATTTGACTATTGTCCCAATAACTGATCCTCAAACTAAGTCATTTAGCACATTGGGGCCCTGAAAAACGTTCAGATTATCCTTTTTTTAATTTTAAAAAGATCTCGAAAGATTATCTTGACTTAGTATGGATTTCCATATGAACGGCTCTAGCTTGCCGCAATTTATCAGTCATCTATTTAAAGAAATGACCTTTCACCTTTCCATGTAATCGATAACAACATGTTTAGCAACACTTAACATTAACTTGCAAGAGTGTCTTTGTACATGAAAAATTGTTTCTGTAACATTGTGTAGTGTTACATTCGGTTTATTTGACTATGTTACATACAATAAATGTGTTGTATGCTTTACAGCTGCATATGTTTCCGGTGATTCAGAAAAAAACAATTCTTCAACAAAAGTCGTGAATGATGTGTATTTTATTAATTCCATACACACTAGCAGATCATATTTTAAGGAATGTTTTTTTACTAAGCAACATGTGGGGAGGGGGGTTAAGATGGAGAGAAGCTACCAACATTTTTTTTTTGTTTCTTTAAGAAAAATAGGAATAAATAAATAGACAATTCGAAGTTAATAGGCTAAAAACTTTCGACACTGGGCAATATTAATGTCATATATTTCTAACGTTAAAATGTGGTCTGCACACCAATAAGCACATATACACAGGTACGCACACATAAAAGAAGTGTTACACGTTAATAAAAATGTTTAATTTAGTGATCCATGGCAATTTAGTGGTCCGAGGGGAGAATAAAACTAACAAATTCTGCGGACCAAGTAAAAGAAATTAATCTACTTCAGTGTCCATCTTTCATATATTTACATCGATGAATATTCAAATATAAACCGAACTTTACATTCATGTAGATAACAAACTTGAGATAAATATAGAGATTAAACTTTACATAAATAACGATTACTAAACTTTGCATACATGTAGAAACTAAACTTTACAATAGACTTTGTATCAGGCTGTGGACATAATATTTACTTTAGGCATAGTTTTACAATTACTTGTCTCGTACATCCACTTAACACCAAACAGATAACAGTTTAAACATAAGGTAAATTTCTGTAATTGACCTTCATAAATATTGGAAGCGTGAGAAAATAAGACAGTCTTGAAACACTCTCTAAGCTGACCGTTTTCCTAAAACTGGAAACAACAATAGACGGCTTCACAATATTTTGACTTCTGGACAAAAGACCCCACTGGTTCGTTTTATTATATTATTTTATTAAGGAACAGATAGTCCAGGAAAGGGGTGTGGGTGATGTTTGGGCTGATGAACCACTCAATGTCAGAATATTTTTACAAGCATTAGAAAAGACACGGGGACACTAGACGTCCGATGAACAAAAAGCAATTGACCTGTCATACGGTGGTCATCACCTTACGAGACGGTTAACTTCCGCAACTGGTTTCCGGTTATTAAGAAGTGCTTAGAGTGTATGATTTTGGGACTAATTCATGTTAGATGGCTTGTTCGTGAAATGGAGGAGAAGTATTTTTATTAGTAAAGTTTGAAATATTTTCCGTTTTCTTCAAATGTCAAAATATTTATTAAACATTTCGATCTGCTCATTAAGAACAGTTTACTTTCTTTGAAAGCCTTTTAAAATTGATGAAATAGGTTTATAGATGATTTATTATCTATACATATTGTGAAGGGATGATGATCAGAATTCTACACCTATTACGAATTGATTCTCTACTCAATGTCAGTGTGCAGAACCATATATATATATATATATATATATATATATATATGGGTGTGTGTGTGCGTGTATTAATTAGTATTATGCGTGTATAACTAGACTGATTAGAAAAAAGGGTTTGATAAATAAATAAAATTAAACAAAACATAAACCAAAGTCAATAAAGAAAGAAAGAAAATAATTAATTTAAGTTTTTAGCGTCTAAAAAAAGACTTCATATACCTGTATTAAATGCATTAAATTTATTTACATATAATTGTACTGAGACCCTTTTATTGGCATTATTTTATTCTTTCTATAAAATATAAAAATTAATTTAGCCTACATCTATTACTAATTTGAAATAATTCAGTTGGATTTCTTCAGGGACTGGGGCAGTGTATGAGATACTATTCAGTTTACTTAATCATATCAGTTTACATTTGAATTAATTTTTGTTCTCTTTTGTATTTTTAGATTATCCGAACCAAATCACATTGTTACAAAAAACAAAATTATAAACTACACGGTATACAATGAACATTAAATCGTAATTAGAATTACTCTCAGGCTACAAATCACCCACCTTTCAGTGCCGACCATGTACTGTTGACGTTCAAACTCCACCTCTAGTTTCTCCAGCTGTTCTGGTGTAAAGATGGTTCGGATGCGCTTTGGTTTCCCACAGGTTTTTCTTTCAATTTTACCTTTTAAAAATCAAACGGTTGATAAGTTGTATGAAAAGTTATCTTTAATTAATCCATAAAAATGTTAAGTTGTCAAGAATTCTGTATCAACAATCTTAATTATATATGTGCAAGGGGTATAAGTATTATCACGGTTGTCGTTATACGGGGTGAGGGGCGATGGGGTACTTTAGGGGCACTTTTAAACGTTATGCTGCAGGTCTCCCAAGTTATTATCAACGCCACCGCTATTTCTGCCCATGAGTAAAAAAACATTTAAAATACGTGCAGTGGCGCTGAGAGCCAACACAAGCCCCAGGGCAGGACATTATTGCGGGCGCCTTAATAAACAATAAGTCGTGAAAAAATTGACATGGTCGGGGCGGCCGGGCCCCTTTACAGATGCGGGCCCCCTGGCAATGAACCCCCTGCCCCCCCTCTCGGCGTGTCTGTATACGTGCACTCGTTCACAGAGTTTAAATTATACAGAATGCTCATCGGCAATGTATTTGATTTTTCCGAAAGCCGCCATATTTATTTATTTATGCTACGCGTTTCAATATTTATGTGCTACACTAATAGCAAGGTAAAGAACATATATAGCGACCCCCTTTTTTAGTCATTGTTAGAGGTTTCATTTTAAATAGCGAGGAACTTTCTGCATATTGTATATTCTGTGCACTAGTCTAAGTATTTCTAGTGATTTAAAACTGTTCAGCTCTTTTCCATCAATGTTAGACCTGAGTAAAAAAAATAATATGCGAGAAGCTTGTGTGAGTATGTGTTTTAAAGGTGTAGTGTGATTATTATACAATATAGGGAACACAATTGTAAAATATGAGAATCTAATAAAATGGAAGCACATACATTATTTTCTAAACACATTTTTTGTGTGTGTTTTAACAATATATTATTATTATAGAATTCATAGACATTCGGATGATTACAAAAATATTAAAGCATGGGCTCGAATCTCGAATACCAGCTGAATTCCTTTATTTGACAATTTATAAATCAATGAGATTTATAGGAATATTACTTTGCGTATACTTTGTTAAATGTTTCAATGAACTCATTTTGGAGACACACTTCTGAATATTTTGAAAATCTAATTATGTCATGTTGTAAATAACAATCCACTAATGGTGCCCACGTTATTGGTTATTGTTTTTTAGTCACTCAGTTTTTTTATAAATATTGGTATCACCTTTAGATTTAGTACATTTTAATTAAATAGCACTTTAGAGAAGATTAAAAAAAATATATATATGTATTTGTCATTTTATGCTCATTATCGTAGAAAAAAACCCTCCCCCCCCCCATAACCATATAAATATGTTTACATTTGTGTAATGTATAGAAACTATTCTTAACATGTGGCGACACTCCAGTCAGGATATGTATCATTAATCGCGGGACCACCAAAATTTTTTTTGTAATTACACATACACATGCAGAAAACCAACAGCGTCATTTTTTTCAATTTGATTTCGACCCTCATCTAAATTTTCTCCACTGACATATTGGACACTATAATAAATTTTTTTTTTTTGTACTTAAAATATTATCTTGCACGATATCGGGTCAGCGCTGTACCTAACGTCTTATAGTCTTTTTCTGCATACCCCCCTACCCCTCCTCCCCCGTATAAAAAAAACAACATATACAAACATGCAATTTATCTTCATAAATTATTTTAAAAGATGTTTGACTTATAAACTATCTGTATACAGTTACAGATAATAATAAAAAAACATAATTGATTAAGAAATATATCTTGTATTGTTACCATGTAAAAGTAATCTTGTATTGTTACCACGTAAAAGTAATCTTGTATTGTTACCATGTAAAAGTAATCTTGTATTGTTACCATGTAAAAGTAATCTTGTATACATCCAAAAGAAAACGATTAATTAGTTTAATAAATCAAAATTCAAATTATAATCTTAAACTGAGATAAAAAAAAATTCTCTATAAGGTAACACAATTTTTAGGTGGGACGGATGGCCGAGTGGTGTAGAAACTTCGACTGTCGATCTGAGAGTCCTGGGTTCGATCCTCGGTGAGGCCCATGGAATTTTTCCAGGTGAAATTTGGTACCAAGTCGTCCCACAAGTCCACCCAGCTTCAAATGGGTGGGTACCTGAATTAAGTTGGGGAAGTAAAGGCGGCTGGGAGTTGTGTTTAACCACACAATCCCTTCATATGCCGAGGTTATAGAAACAGATGAATTCTACACTTCATTTGCCCCGATGGCCCGTTAGGGTTAAGGGAACTTTAATTTAACACAATTTAAAATATTTAAAAAAAATTGAATTCTGAAAAATATGACGCAGCAATTATAGTATGCTGTACAACATTAACAGTATTAACTCTTTACAAATACACGTGTACGTCAACTATATGTGCGCACAAACTAATATAACTATAGCTTGGCTATTGCCTACACCACAAACTAATATAACTAGGCATATAGTGATATTTCCTACACCACAAACTATCTATCTATCTATCTATCTATCAGTCTGTCTGTATGCATGCATGTCTGTATTTGTCTACGGTGTGTCTTTTACTATGCCTGTATATACATAGATAACGGTGTATTTTTTATCTCACTAACTTTCTGTCGGTCTGACCCAATAGTGACCTGAGTCTAATACGTAAGGTCTAAATAAATGAGAGTGATATTTACCTTTGTGTGACAAATGGTTTGTCTCTGGTGAAACAGACGTAGAAGACACAGAGGAGAGACTTGACAACGAGGACAGCGGTGACGATGTAAGATTGGAACTACCCAGAGCTTGTGTAGGAGTGTATGCCGGATTATGTCTGCTCGGCACAGAATCGTACTGATGGAACAAATAGGGCTGCCCCAGCTCGTATAGCCGGTCGTGTTTCCTCTCCTGATCACACGGCGTGCTGTGCATTAACGGCTGACCGTAATATTGTCCAGCAATAGGTGAGCTGCAGCTGGGAGACGCCGAGCTTGACCTCAAGGGCGTGGAAGATTGCTCAGTCTTGACAGAGACCACGACATTGTTTGTCGTCGTACTGGTAATGTCTTGTTGAATTTTGAGCTTATCATCCTTGTTCAAGATGGCATCTATCGTAAATGAAGAACCCTTAAACGGTGAAACGCTTTTAGAACTTTTGTTCGTGGATTCGATGTCTTTCGTGTGATCCGCCGTTTGTGCACTTAATGAATGTCTTGTGTGACCATTATACGCTATTCCTGGGCGGTCATTTCTGAGTTTATGGTTAATTTTCCTCATGTTATTTTTCGTACATCCGAAGTCATTTTGTAAAAGATGATTCGAAGACGTGCCCGCCTGTCTGTGGTAGGGGTGATGTAGAAGCTGTGGATGCTGATGCTGATGGCGGTGGTAATTGTAGCTGCTCACGCTATGCTCCGAGATGCACGAAGATTGTTCTGTCGTGTAAGCTGTAGTTGGATGAGTAAATGCAGGATGGAGGAGGTAGTCCGACTGCTTCAGCAAGTGCATGTACTGCCACAGCATGTAGGGCGAGTTAGCATCTGGCTGCATTGTTAGTAGTATTTTTGTTTTATGCTTCTAATAATAATTACTTCACAAATGCATCAGTAATGTTTGCGAAATAGTCAACGGATTTTGAAAATATATTTCTAGCACTTAAAATTTAAAAACACTTTAAAGTTTTCATATCTAAAACATAATAATTTGTAATATTTTTAAGAGCATCTGTCAGAAGACTAAAAACTGAATTGTGAAATAAATTGTGGCCTACAAACTTTTTTAAAAACTTATTTAAAATTTGTCCCAGAATTTTTTTTTTAGAAAATCCTTTGACTGCTATGATAAAATAACACGCGCACCATCGTGATAAAATATATGAATATCGAACACTTGGTATAATTATGAGCTATATCCACATATCCTCACTAATGTCCTGATACATGAATGTACGTCATGATGACACCACCTTTACTATGATTCCCGTTTGACGTTATCGTTTCCTCTCTTGGATTTCACTTACTGTCTATTCATTTGGTTATGCAAAACAGCCTAACGATCAAGAAATGGGCGGAGCTTCCAGACAAGAAGCCTCCACCCCCAAACCCCATCATCCTCCCTCTTCCTCTTCATTTGAAACGTTAAAAAAAAGCGTGAAAAGGGACTGACCACAAGGAGCCGTCATGCGGACAGCCAATAAAAGTGTCCATCTCTGCTTGAGCTGTTAATGCGTCAACTCGACCCCATGACGCGTGTACACAGAGACCAGACAACGGGGGTCTGATTACCGTTAGGTTTTTTTTTTTCTTTTGGATCAGGAGCGGACGAGATGAGACAAGGGGCCTGGACCATTTATCACGGGATATTTTCCGCCCTTTTGTCCAGATCGGCTCTCGGCAGTTCTCGGCATAAATCAGACCATCCTTCAACACACCCCCCACCCCCTCCACTCTATACCCTTCTCCGCAACCACGAAGCCTGGTTTCGCTGCTGATCGCATGGAAGAAATTACTGTCCATATAGCTATGGGGGGGGGGGGGCGAGAAAATTGGAAAGAAAAGGCGGAGTGGGGGTGGGGGTGATGTCGTCGAATTTTTTTTTTTATTGTTTCTCGCTCCTACATTGTTTTTTTTTTCTTTTTGTCCGTGATCTAGGCACTTAATTTTGTCACTTTGTTACACGGGGGTCCATTGAAGATTTATGCTGGACATTTCGTATATATGGTGGTGGAGAATAACTGCACAACACAAACAAGGCACACATTTCCAAAACGACAACAACAACAACAACAACAACAACAACAAAAACAACAACAAAAAACGTAAATGAGTGACCAGGTCAACTTGAGCTTTCATCCATCATTACGTCATTACGTATACTAAAATATTTCTTCTCCGGCTCCCCCCTCCCTCACTCCCCCCCCCCCCCGCGCCATGTTTGTCCCCTTCATGCGGTGCAATAATCTTTATTTTATCATTTTATTTCTTCAATGTCCAAATGTTTCTGCAACATCGGAAAGAAAAATGACTTCTTTTTATTAGAAAAATTCTGCCGCCTTCTCGGTGACCCTCGCATTCACGATTGACTGGAAGGGACATATGTAATGTGAGGGGGAAAGGACATTGTCCCCCCCCCACACACACACACATTTCTTTATTCCCTGGTTGAATCTCGGCAAATCGATATAAACAACCAATGAGTGAACAGACTGTTGTTGTCAATGAGACGATGTCCACAGTCAATCAATCAACATTTACTAATGCTTTTATTTTTTTTAAACACATAAAAATGTTATAGGTGAATATAACGACTTCATTTATTATTGTCGAGAGTTTTTTTTTGTTTGTTTTAAAAAGAGAAGTTGACTACTTTAAATTAAAAAAAAATATATTGATAGGAGATTAAACTTAAAAAATAAAAAAAATGTTTATGTCAATGAAAAATAAAATGTTCAGTCTTCGTACATTGTCGATAGTGAATGTTCAACTTTTAGTTTTAAAAATATAATTTATGGTTTCATTTATTTAATCATGACATATTATTACATTATAAGTTTTGGTATTACAAAAAAAAATGTTTATTATTCTAATAAAGTGTGGTCGTTAAAATTAGTTTTAATAAATTGCGGTGATTTGTTCGAAGCCTTTGAGATGCACATTATTATGTCATAGGTTCATTTATTTGTCCCCCGTGTGTGAATCAATGAAATATGTAGCAGTAAAACATAGGATGTGAGACGATTCGTCATACTTTTAGGATCTCACAATTGTCAAACACCAGTTTTTGGTCTGATAGATGACAGCAAATAGTCGCCTTTGCAAAATTGTAGTGTCTCCATGTTCCCTGGAGCACCTTTCAGAATTATAATGCACCAAAAGTAATAATTTATTAATATCATTAGTAAACAACAACAAAATAAAATCCTTTGATGAAGAGGTCGGCAACCATTTTGATCTCACGGACCACTAAATTTAATATTTTTTAATTATTTCCATGTACCACTTTATATGATTACCAGAGTGAAACTTGCAATTCAAAACAACAATAATAACAACCACTAAAGGTAGTCGTTTTTGTTTAACAACTTTCTTTTGTATGCTTTCTTCTGCGGACCAGATAAATTTTCTCGCGGACCACCGGTTGCCAACCGCTGCATTAATGTATATCCATTTATATTTTTGTGTACAGTTAAACTAATTGTACATGCCATGGACGAGCAGGTCTATGACGACCATTTTTCAGTGTATTTTCGGTTTGAAAAATTAATAAATGGCATAGTCATCAGAGGCGTAGCTGGGGGGGGGGGGCGGGGGTACATATGTCCCCGGGCGCCGGGGTTCAGGGGCGCCAAATTGTATATTTTACATATAATATTATATGGTTTTCGAATGGGGGGGACGCTAAAAAGGTATTAAAAAGGTAAAGTGCCCGGGCGCAAGTTGCCTTGCCCCCCCCTCACTACGCCTCTGATAGTCATAAAGGAAGTAATGAAATTCTATTTACATCTAAAATTGCACATTTACAATGCGGAAATTGAAAAATTTCATCGTGTTTCGTAAATTGTGTAAGTTGAACTGTTGTGTTGGTGTTTGGATCATATTGGTTTGTGATTTCACTTAGTTCACTACTGTTTGATGTTGGTTTCTGATTTCACTTAGTTCACTACTGTTTGATGTTGGTTTCTGATTTCACTTAGTTCACGACTGTTTGATGTTGGTTTTTACATTCAAGTTGTCTCTGGCATATGGTAATATGTAGCCTATTGTCAAAAAAAAAACAACAACACGGAAACATAAAAAACACACTCACACAGTCGATAGCAACTTGGACCCTCTGCAAAATTCATGACCATTGTCCCTGTATGCGGGGGGGGGGGGGAGGGGGCTTTTAGTCCCGTTGGCCCCATGCCGCGGAGCCTATTTAGACGCAACTGCACGCTCATGCACCACCTAATGTTGGCAAAAAAAATACACTTTCGTTTCAAATATACTGGACACACCAATCACAGATTCCGTCGGTGTAAATTAAGCTGACCTAGCAATCGAGGCAAACTAAAAGACTATCAGACAAAATGTCTGTCAATGTTACTTTAAAACAATATTTACAACGTCAAACATATCTATGATAAGCCACAACTAATGTAAAGAAATCAGATGTCGAGACATCCAGATCTCCGTTATAAACTGTTCAATTCACTATACGACCAACATGTACAGAGGTGCTGGCATGAGTACAGGGGACGTCAGTGATTTGATCAATATTTTTTTAGGTCGCGATGACACAAGTAAAGAAGATACCTGTAGAGACAGGACACAAAAGGAAAGTGTGAAATGAACTTTCCATTCAGGTATTGTTACATTCCATTAAGTCGATGAAGTGTAGCGACCATTCAGCCAAAGGCAAGACTACGTTATAATATATATGATTTTTTTTCTTCGTGTTTCGATCCTAAAAAAAACTAAATGTGAATATTAAAAAAAGCTTTTATTATTATGCAATATAACGTAAAAAAATGTCCCAGACAACATAATTATTAATATACTAGCTGTACCCTGCAAAACCTTTGCATAGAGTTATATCCCCTTATGCTAGGTTATTTTTTGGTTTCGGGCAGATCCGATTTTTTTCATGGTTGTATTTTAAACTGGAATACTGTTGTATTAATTCTTTACTTTCGATTTAACGCACACTGGAAATGAGTATTATTATATATGAAGTTATCATTGATATAAATGTAAGGTTGAATGGCCATCTAGATCAATAGATAACTTATTTATTAATTTCATTTTTTGCTATGTATCAAATAGTATCAATTAATGTAAAAAAAAAAAAAAACTATTTATGTTCACTATATTGTTTTCAAGTTTAAAACAGGGGTTTTTTTGCTCAATAAGAGGTGGTGGGTCTCTTCAATAAGAAGTGGTGGGTCTCTGAAGTTTTCAACTTTTTACCAAATGAAGAAAACTATAAGAGGTGCCGGGTTGCATTTCAGAGGTGCCGGATCGCAGATCCGGCGCGCTACATGGCAAAAAAACCCCTGGTTTAAAATACAATGAAAGATACAGAATACTCTGTCTAAAACAATTTATTTTCTGTATTTTGTCATGCCGTAAATTATAACATCAAGAGGTAGCTTAACAGCACCCACGCTTTTAGCGATTATGATTTATACAAAATATATGAATGATTCTAAGAATTCTAGTTTTAAGATAATTAAACTTTGGCCAGATTTTGCACACACTTTTTTACCAATGCTACCTCCGTATTTACTTCCACATCATAGTTTCCATCCGTATACTTTCTCATTATTATCATTACTAAAAGAAAAGATGATAATTTACAGACTCGAAATTATTAAAATGGTGCATTGTCGTGTAGAATATAAACGTGTGTGGCCAATTTCTCACTTAAACAAACTCACACACACAAGCTGAAGTTAAATAAAGCCTTATAAAAATGGATTCACCTATCTCATTTGGATATGAAGTATGCTTATTTAAGTTGTAAAGGTTGCCCCGAGTGATAATCACTATTGATGATTTAATGAACAATTCTCACCTAGAGCCGTAGCTAGCTATTGTGGCGCCCTGTTGCGAGTCACATTTTTTGGCGCCCTCCTCCAATTATGAAAAGTTCAAAAAAAAAAAAACATTTAAGAGCTCACTTTCGGCGCCCCTTACCATGTAGCTGCCCTGTGCGGCCGAACTACCCGCACTACACTTCATACGCTGCTGTTCTCATCCCTATCCGCCTCTTTTCATTCTAACTAACAGAACTGTTTTGTTGATGTTCTTTTATTTGGTTCCGTGGGCAGAAAATTTCAGAGATATTTGGGAACCGTGAAAGCAATTAGAGATCTGATTGGATTCTACTCTAGAAGCTGAGCCCTACGACTGTGGTGGTCTTAGTAAGTCCCTTAGTTTTCCTGTTGATAAGAACGGCTAAGTCATCGAACATTTAGTGTTTGTCCTCGAAACACAGGAAAGGAGACCAGATTATTGAATTTGACAAACTGAAAAAGTAGTCATCGAAAAAAACTCATTTAGACAAGATCATAATGCAACCAACCACGTTGGTGATATCCCGGAAGTTCTTAAGGACATGCAAACTAGATGGTCGCCTGTTGAGGGGGGCCCCATGTAGGAGCTTTTTCCAGCAGCAACGAAGGGCTTGTCAAGAACGCTTGTCAAGGCCACGAGCTAAACATGGTTTAAGAGTCAAGAATCGTCTAGGGCCCCAGATATCAAATATTATTAGTGGCCCAACATTTGCATACGACAGCCTTAACAGCCCCCAAAAGACCCTCTAAAACATTTGTACGGTTCTGATGGTAACAACTAACTGAAAGCACAAGTAAAGGAAATTGCCGAACAATTAGTTCTACATGCACATGTTGTATGTAAGTTCTCCCAAATCTGAAATTGTCCCTTAAAACATTCAGGTTTTATTATTGTTGTTCTTGTGTTGTGCTCCTAGCTTTGTGTACAAATTTATAACAGCAGAGTTCCAGATGGTATAGATAGAGTAGATAATATATAAATATATATATATATATATATATATATATATATATAGAGAGAGAGAGAGAGAGAGAGAGAGAAAGAGAGAGAGAGAGAGAGAGAGAGAGAGATAGATAGATAGATAGATAGATAGATAGATAGATAGATAGATAGATAGATAGATAGATAGATAGATAGATAGATAGATAGATAGATAGATAGATAGATAGATAGATAGATAGATAGATAGATAGATAGATAGATAGATAGATAGATAGATAGATAGACTATTTTCTCACCACCCCACTCCCTCATTTATTTTGTGTTGATCTTTTCCCTCGCCTAGGGTCAGCCATGTCCAGTCGATCACACGTCATTGTTGCCTGACCCACTAAATTTTCTAAGTTCAGAAGACCAGAGCATTGAGTGTCCACTGCAATTGTTCTGGGTGTTTTGTTGTCAACACAAGGTCTGCGTGTCTGTCAGCATTCTTGACCCCTTACAAGAAGAAGACCACTGGCGAGTGAATATTAATGAAATGACCTTTCTGAGGTAATAGCACCTTCGGTTGGTTGAGTGGGGGAGGGGTGGAGACTTGTTTAGAATTATATTAATGTCTTTATTCTGTCTGGTCAGAAATTAATTAAGTCGACGTAAACCCGCCTAGGCTGCCCGAGGTTCACTGGCAGTTTAATGGGTTTTTAATGACCAGTTGATATAACCAACTAACTGAAAGTCATTGACCAGCAAATTGATATACGCATCATACTAAGATATTTACAATCAGATAATATTTTAGCAAAATAACTGAGCAACATTTTGTGTGCCCTTATTAAGTATGTCGCCTAGTAAGTTAGAAATTTAGACAGCCCGCGATATCCAAGATTACTGCATGATTAACTTTTTTGCTTTTCTCTAATAAATTATGAGCAGGTTTTCTTTGAATGTCACCCAGTAAAAATTTCAATACAATTTGCTTTGCTTACACTAATGACCCTAAACTTTCAAACTCGCGTTAGCTACACATCACTGAGTACTGGTGAATCATATCGATGACACATCACACAGAGAATCATGGGCTACACCTCATTATTTAGTACCCAGTATAAAAGCTTTCATGTATTATGTTCATTTACGAATTTGATTTTTAGAAATGTAAAAGACGATACATCTGAATCAGTAATCTGAAATATTGGAATAAGACTCGGATTGTTTTCACACCATTATTCATTTTTCGAATAGTATCAGAAGTTTATAAAGATATCAGCCTTCCACTAATTATTACTATTTTATTCACTGCTTATTTTCTTTTGCTGTTCTTCGCAAGACACTTTCAATCAGACATCTTACTATCTATATAAATAATAGCGGTGTGGGTTCTGCGCTATATCGAAAGTAACGAATTAATACAACAGTATTCCAGTTTAAAATCGTCAAACGTTAACAAAAGTAATAAAAATCATGAAAAAATCGGATCTGTCCGAAACCAAAAGTAACCTACTGATTAAACCTAAGGGAATATAACTCTATAAGTAAAGGTTTTGCAGGGCACAGCTAGTGTACAATAATTTTTTCAGTTGTATTAAGCAGTTATTTGAAACTAACTTTAAATTCAATGTGCTCTTTGTTTAAAAAAGTTTTAAAGATTAATGACGATGAAAAAAAATCTGTATCGCTTTTAGTAAACATTCATTATAGGAAACTTTAATAAAAACAGCTTACTGAAGATCTTACAAATAAAATAAATAGCCAAAAAATTTCAATGTAGCAACATTTACTGTGACGGTCTCCTAACAGCAAGCGGCTCATTAACATCTCGATTAACACATTCTCGGCCATTTCTTGTGTGGATATTTTTCTTTTTTACATTTCAAGCGTATTTAATCGACATCTCCCACCACGGGCTAAAACTATTCGGGACCCCCCGGGGTCTAGACTTAGCAAGTTTTCTACTCACAAATAAGTCGTAATTTACCCCAGCAAGACTTTGTGAAAGATAAATAATACACGCTTCTCAATATAAAGGACAAACGAGATGATGCTCTGATGTAGAAAGGTGTGTGTCAAATAGAATCCCTCAGTGGCCGACCAGGAGCGTTATAATCGACGCGTGCCATGACCGACAAAGTCTTTACCAGTGACCGTTTCCTCACATGCAGAGATGAAGATCTTTAGATCTTGTAAGGGTAAAATGGGAACAGAGATTTGTGCGGCTCCTCCATCTAAAGCCTAAATGGGTTAACTCTATTGTTCGGGGTGTTGGGTCATTTGCAAGTTCTCTGATTTTGTTGGTTCAGGTTGATGTACTGCCGGGAGCAGAGGACGCCAGATTTTTGTACCATGAGGATATTAGTTAGTAAAAAAAAAACGCGCGTGTATTATGTTATGACTTATAAACACACTATCTTGTACAGTTTAGAAGTAGATAGACCGACAGACAGGTATATATATATATATATATATATATATATATATATATATATATATATATATATATAGATAGATAGATCGATAGAAAGGCGGACCGACAGACAAATAGATATATAGACAGACAGATTGACAGATGGACGGACAGAAAGA
Source organism: Bulinus truncatus (assembly GCA_021962125.1). Lineage (NCBI taxonomy): Eukaryota > Metazoa > Mollusca > Gastropoda > Planorbidae > Bulinus > Bulinus truncatus. The sequence goes on along the minus strand of JAGDYQ010000002.1, from coordinate 2,788,349 downwards.
CAGGCAGACCTACAGTCAGATGTAGATGTAAGTTATAGGTAGATAGGTTGGTAGGCATGTAGGTAGAAATGTCTTTTATATATGCGGCGCTTGTGGGGAGGGCCTGTTTGTCGGAAAGTCCTCAAGTTGTTTTTGACGCCCCTGTTTGGTAGATACTTAGTTAATTAGCATTATCTGATTGGTCAGTTATACCGTGTTACAAAATATGAGCGTATAAGGATTTTATTTTAGCCTTTTTAATGTATGAATCGTATTATCAATATGCTAATGTTTCGTAGTGGAATATTTCGCTGCAGTAAAGCTGTAGGAAAAAAATAACTAAGGTCTATTTGTGTATGTACCAAGAACTGATTTAAAAGGTAATTAAAAGTACCAGTTCCAAACATTTTAAACGGCAAAGCTCACATTTATGTGATTTGTTATGACATTTTCCACATCAGCACTTTTTATTTGTCAATGTTGAGCTTGACCATTGTCCACAGCTTTACGGACCACGAGTTGATAAAAGTAATTAAGTGGACATTCTCGCTATACGGAAGACATGACAGGGACACAGTGGAGGTGGGGTTAAGGGGCATAGAAAAAACAACAGCCAGAAATTCTTTTATGGCTGTCTCTGGATTTCCCCATAATTCGGACTTTGTCATTTAGTTGGCGTAGAGAGTAGAGTAATTCTATTCGGACTTTGTCGTTTAGTTGGCGTAGAGAGTAGAGTAATTCTACTAAAGCTTGTACAAATACGAGAAATAACACTCGAAATATTTGTTCTAACATTATTGCCTCAATACAATTGTATCCAGTTCATTCTGTCAGTGAATCATTTTTTGGTATGAGCGTGGCTGGAGGGTATTTTTTAAAGTAACCCTCCCCACTGCCCCGAACATATTTTAATGGTTGACACTTCGTTTTTTAAAAAAAAATGTATTCCATGTTACAATAGTCAAAATCATCTTTGAAAACATTGACACACTTTTTGTCGCTATGAAAGACTGTCTACAATTAAATGTATGTAGGTACCACAAACTGATTTTTTAAAATGGGTATACAGCTTTTTTCAACATGAATATTGCAAGAACTCGAGAATCTAAGATGGTGGACATCAAATTTATTACTATAGCTCAAATAGTTTGAGAGATATAAATTTTTGAAAATGTGACTTTTTCATTTTTTCACAACACCTTCAAAAGTGCCATTTTTGCCAAGCGTTATCTGCAAAAGTATTTCATGTACACCAAATCATTTACATTCAATACAAACACAAATATACATAGAATGAACTCAATTTTTTTCAAAGGTGTAAAATTATAATATCATTAAAATTTATAGCACTGAAAATGGGTTTTCATCATTTTTTAGAAAAAATAAAAAGGGAGATAAATTTTCAAAATTCGTGACATTTCAAAAAATCATAATAAAATTTGTAATCAACACACATAAGAACTAATTACATCAATATGTAGGGTAACTTAAGCTCTATACATTCAATTAGTCATAATATCTTAAGATTATTTATGATTAATATAATAAAGGTTAGAAATAGGTGGGGTAATAAAAAACAAGAAAATTTGTCATTTTCAAAAATTCACAAAAAAAAGAACTGTTATGTATATATTCAACATTTATATATGAAAATGTAGGATATACATAGTTCTTAACTATAAAATAGTCATTAGACCAATTACTTTTATATATACAGTACAGGGACGGATAAACCCATGCATGTAAAAAAATCAATAAAAATACTTTTCATTAGGGAAAAATCCACTATTAAGTATTATTTGAAAAGTTATATTAGTAACAATAGTAACCGTAACATTAGATGCATACATTTCAATTATATTCTAATTATTTCATAAGTCATGGAACGCTAACAAATAATTTACGCATTTTACCACTACAGGAGCTCACCTAAGTAAGTGCAACTTTCGAAATTTAAGTAATTTTACTTTTAAGTTTCAATTCATGCTTACTTAGAGATAATGTTCTGTTTTGTTGATCATTTAGTGATTTTAACTCTAATTTCTTCTTGATATAGTACTACTATTTCATCAAGGACATTTTTTCCAATTATTGACCCTACCCAGGCCCGTAGCCAGGTCAAAGTAAGCAGGGAGGCACCAATACCCAGCAAGGGGGCACCTTTACTTTTTCTATATTTTTTCCTCTTTTTCTTCTTTTTTTAAGCGGGGGGGGCACTCCACTCCTAACCGGTGGGGGGGGGGGTGCCGGCCCCACAGCCACCCCTGGCTACGGGGCTGACCCTACCATTAAAAGTCTTATTTGTTTTAAATGTTTTATTATGTTTTCATCTATTTCTCTGTTATTATTTGTTTATCAAGAGTTTGAATGTCTGTTGTTTACTTAATATAATAAATAAAAAAAATGAATGAAAAGTTCATTAGTTAATCTCTGTAGTTTTGAAAGAACAGACTCCTTCAGGGGACTGTGTATATTTCTCTTATTCACTCTAAAAGTTGCAAGGCTTTAAAATATATAACCCACATTCAAAATTGGTCCAAATAAGTTACATAATATACTGCTGATATGGTATTTAAACACATAAAAGTCTTTTCTATGTGTTACTTAACTTGATTACCAGTTCTTTTTTTTTTTTTTTGGATTTGTGAGAACCATGTTTAATTAAAGCTAAAAGATGTTCAAACGTCAATAATACTCAAACTGAACTAATATTAATAATAAGATACTTAATAATAATACAAACGCATGAGTGGCTAAGAAATATTTTAATAAAAAAAAATACAGGCGTAACAGTTACATGAGTCCATGACTTGCCATTTTCCTCTTTCAAAACCAGAGTTGAAGAAGTCATGTATTACTAGTCTAGTAGACAAGGCAATAAAGGTATCCCTCCAACTAGCACAGAAACCTTCTATAAAGTATTGAGTTGTACACCGTCTGATAAGGATAATTATGACATTTAAAAATGATTCTGACTTAAATAATAGTGAATTTATGCATATACTAAACATACACAGTTATATTACAACAATAATTGAAAAAATATCCATTCAATAATAGCTATGTTAATTCGGTCGGCCTACAATCTACTATATGTTTACATTGACAACCAATTATCGACCACGTGACCTGTTATATTTGTTTAAATTTGAGACAATAAAACTATCTAACAACGGTAAAAAATATATACTAGTCAATTTTTAATATGTTATCTCTTAGAAAATATTATTATCTCTCTAAAAAAAATAGCCAGAAAAAAATAGAAGTGTCCGCAAACATGAGGGGTATCGTTCAATGTACGAAAGCATCAAAATGGCCTCGAGGTTTATCATATTAAAGTTATTATAACTACAACAATAAACATTTCCAAAGAAATATAAAGCTAAAAGAGTAAGGAACAAATAATGTAACTATTTATCTACAAGTTTTTATCGTTTTTACTTACCAACTAGGTGTTTAAGTCCCTATCAAGTTCAATTCATTGTGACTGGTGTAGCGTTGCTAACTTGATTGTCGGCCATTTTCACGGTCGTGCAAGAATGGGTGAAAAATGTGTGTTATATGCTATTTCTTAGCGCTCTGCGCTTTTGGGCCATGCTTACAAATTAAGTTTTATTATAACATTTTAAAAGCAAAATGGACGGGCTTTCTAATGATACTAAAGAAAAACCTACAAAATTAAAAAATCACAAAATAATTTACTCTTTATTATGATTTTTTTATATTAAAAATATTGTTAAATATAATTTAATTAAATGTTTAGTATGGTTGTAAAGGGCATTCATTTTCGCACACATTGATATATTTGACATTACTGTAGGACGAATGGCCCAGAATCGCACGGAGATTGAAAATAGGATAGTCAAATTAGATCGCGCGTCGGCCGGTAAAAAGTGACTTCGGTGATGGTTTTCATTTTAAAAATGTAACCTTTTGTTCTAAATCTACGTAATTAAAATTTACATATTATTGTAGGGCTTACAAAATAGTTTAAAATGATATAATTGTTTATGAGATTTGATCAGTTTTAAGTAGAGAAATCATTAAGTTAAAACTATGCAAATATTGACTACAGTGACGCAAAACCACGATTTTGAGCCAGTTTGTGGTACCTAATGTATGTAAGCAGAACCGTTCTTTTGGAGAGGCAAACAGGCAGCTGCTAAAGGTTCCTTCTCCTAAAATATTCCTGTCTTGACTTTATTTTTCCAGCCACAAGAAATGGAATTTGAACATTTGTCAGCGCACCCTGGTTTAAGTGGAACCGTTGGGGGGTGGGGCAGTAAAAAGCCCAATTTTTAAAGACTATATAGCAAGCGGTGGCCTTAACAACATTTTGTTCTGGGGTACCCCACATTTACATTAGCCAACTGCCCATGAATACACATTTGTATAGGGTCCCAAAACCGTAAGAATGGCTTTGATGCAATAACATTTTTTTTTTACGTTAATGTAATGAGCATTGACACGTAAGTGAAAAAAATATTACCCAAACTTAATGGATGCTGCAACGTTCTGGTTTAATGACAGAGACTGAGGCAAGAAACACTTTGAAGCTGGAAAGTATTATGGTAAATGACAATCAAACATTTGATTTATTCCCTTCATCGAATACATTCTGCTCAAGATGAACCAGCCTTCAGTTAGTTGTTTAGTGTATGTTGAGTACTTGTGAGCAGGTGTGCTCCCATGTCTTTCATAAAAAAAAATAATTCACGCACAATCAGTTCGGAAAATTAAGGCTTAGCTTTATGGATCAATAGATATTTTCAGCAACCACCTTAAAGGGCTGCTACGTGATGTAACAGTATTACAACTTTGAAGCCTAACCGGCCTGGTGATGGTAAAAAGTTTGAACCCAAGGAAGTCAATAGTATTACACCGTCATAATGGCTCAGTGGGCCTTTGGGCTCCTTACGTGAATAACTTGAAGGGGTAATAGTTCATGTTCTATAATCATAGTTCTCCCATTCGCTAATGAACAAATGCTTGGGGTGAGACAGATCGTCAAGACGACATTGACCTCACTCAGAAGCAAAAGTTGTTCAATACAGAGTCAAATGATAACATTTGTAAGGAAACACTTTCTAGAAACCTGATTGATAAAACGAAGTATTTATTAACAGCACAGTTTTCTTGATAATAGTTACCAGGAATATTCTTAGCGGTCAATTTCTGATCATTGATTACGTTAAGTTACTAAGTATTCAAAGACATAATAATGAAAATTGTTCATAATATAAATGTCGCCTATAAGAGCATATAAGTGCTATACAATCTAAAGTCAATCACTATTTGTATAGAAGGACTAATTTGATAAACTGTATATAATTAATATATGATTTTTCAATAGTTATCTTAAGTACTACAATTTAAATTAAATGTTATGACTTCTGTTCTGTGTGAGTTTTGTATATGGGTGGTTGAGTTTGATCGGATACAGTCAAACAGTAGACCCTACATGGTGCACAGTGTTGCAAATGCAATTTTTTAAATTTAGTAATGTACTTTTGAGTTGGCTATATATATTTATATACATATATATCGACTCAAATCATCTCTACTGTCGTGTTGAACTGAACTATATGGTCAACTATTCTTGATGAATGAGGTGCCAAGTTTTATTAGACTCTTCCTGTTTTTCTTCGAAATTCTCGTTTCTCCCATTGCTTGATTTACTTCCATTTCCGTTCAGGGGGGGGGGTGATTATAATTTACGGCTCTTTGTGTAATCCTATTGACTGGTATTGACCAGCGGTCATCGTATCTGAATTAGTGTGTAGAACAAATCAAGACCTCCCAAACTGTCCCCACCCACATCCCCAGCCCCTTTTTATTCTGGGGATTGTGAAGACCACCGGTGACACTAATTCTCTCCCCTCCCTACCCCGAGCTAAACACGAAAAGAGGTGGGGGGGGGGTCTGAAAAGAAGATGGCGGACGATTCTATTCCACAAGTAAATTAAAGGGAGGGGGGATTTAGACATTGTCACTCTGTTTTGGAGGCTTCATCGGGGCAACTGACAATGATGTTGTGTTGTTGTCCTGTCCAGGATTATAACAGCGTGTGGGGGGGGGGAGATTTAGCGTGACGACAGGTTAAATAAACTTAAGTGACGCAACCGCTCCACTGATCCATGTCCTGCAATGTCCAGACAAGTTAAAATATATTGATACCGTTCTAAGACACCCCCCGCACGCACACACGCACAAGCATTATTCTACGTTTTTTTTTTTGTATCATGTTTCGTTTTTCATTTTGCAGCTCTCCGTTCCTCCACTTTTACGTCTGCTGTGGTGATGTCAACTAACAGTGAAACAAAATAAATTAATTGCCTTTTAGCCGCCAATCTAAGTAAGTCATAACAGAAAATATACCAACCCACTTCACTCCCTAACAAACGCATTAAAATATAATTAAGCACGGAAGAGATTGAACCGGTCCCGAGGTGGTGAGGCTCAAAGGACAATTACGAAGTAAGGAATTGTATAGCGAACATTATAATAGTTGAATTCTTACGATCAGAGAAAATTTTTCATCCCTCAAGGATTATTATATCTTTAAATACATAATCTTCTAATCTATGCGTGTTTTCCCTCAGGTAGTTTTCATATCGTGCGGTGTGAGTTGTAATACTGTAATAGAAAATAACATTTGTCTTTTATGACCATGAACATCCTTAAATACAACACAAACACCGCACGATATGAAAACTACCCTCGCTTGGGGAATTGCAAAACTTTTCGCATCAATTACAGTATAAGGAGACGACTAATCACTGTATTAGTTAACTCTTCGGGGAATTCCAAAACTGGAAATTTTCACATCCGTCATTTTAAACACAACAAGGATGTCTTGTTATATGTCTTTGTTATTGCTGTTCATATCGTATTCTGTTCATGGCAATAAAGGCCACATGCTCATTACTATTGCAGTATTTCGTATATTTCTTTGTCATCCCTTCTGTCGGATTTCGTTCGGCCAGCTTCAGCAGGCTTTTCTACTAGTTGTGGTATAAATGCGCTCCCATTTGCATGTCAAACAATAATTTATCGCTAGATATTTAAGCTTTAACGCTAAGAATGGTTTGATTTTTTAATTTAATGACCGCACAATGGATACAAGCATTTTATATCTTCGTTTATTTTCTTATGAATTTTTTTTTGTTTACTCTTTTAGCCTATGTACGTATTTGAAAAGTATGGTCAACTTATTACGTTAGCTGCATTTTAACCTTTTAAGTAATTCCTGTTTGTTTTTAAATTAACTAAAGTGTCAGCAATAAGATATTCACATTGCCTCATTACCTTAACCCAGTGGTTCTAAAAGTTTAGATCGTCCAAGTTTTTTAAATATTGGGGATTAATACAATAATATCTAACTTTAAAAAAAAACAACTTTTTTTTCTTTATTTGTAAAGGAATCGCGAAAACCGAAAAAGGTTTCTTAGTGTGCTGTGAATCTGGAAGAGCCCATAGCTTGGATCCCCCCCCCCCCGTTTCTATCAAAACTAAACGCTTGTCTCAGGCCCGAATAAGACATGTCCCGCGTACTGTCGCCTTTTTTTCGTGCACCATCTGCGTCCGCATCTAATGAACAGACATGGAGCATGGTCAGTAAAGCATCTCTATTGATGTATGCCCCCTGGCTAAGATACTTGACACAATTTACTTTTTTTTCTTCCTTCTAAATGGTTGGTTTTAAATAGTTTTCAATAATTAGATGTAATTAGGTACTCCGACTGGTCAACGAACTCAACCGAGTGGAGTGAATGGACACTCATCGAACTTATAGATACGAGAAAAGTAGTGGCAAGTTTTTATACAAGTATAACTGCCCACGTCTTACACTTATAACTTATTAAATATCTCATCAACTCATATAAGATTGTAAAGATTTAAAAAACAGCCATCGATTTTGTTTATGTTAACTAAAAGTGCTTGAAACTAATTGTGTGGAAAGATTTTTTTTTATTATTATTTTAATTTCACAATTTATCTCCAGTATTGCCCTGTCAAGACTCAGAATGACCAGTATCCACGGTAGATTACTCTTGTTATTTGTTCATCTGATGATGTTATTTTATCATTTAGAATTCCCTGTCGACAACATCTCGCAGCGTGGCTGCCCCTATTTAGGATGATTGTAAAATCATTTCTCCAGCTAATTCTTGGCATGGTGAATGTGGACCATTGTCAAGTTTGGTCCACGCGAATAATTCAGCCGCGACCTTCCCCTGGACCTAAATGACGAGCTTGTCGTGAAATAACTAAGAGTGGAGTTGTGAAAACACTGAATATGGATTCACGCAATGTATGGATAGACGCAATGTATGGATACAATGAATATAGTGATTTATACAATGCATAGGTACAATGAATTTGTGGATACACAGTTTGTGGACACAATAAACCCATGGAAACACAGAAAATGTGTGGAAACAAAGAATTTATGCGTTTAAATCGACACACTGAAAATATAAATTATAAGGAAATGTGAAATATTTTGGAAATTGGGATAGTGAAAACAATTAACATTGTTATGGTAATAATGAGTGACGGGTTTGACCCCCAAACCTCTCTTTGGCAATAAAGTATAACAGGTATAAAAGTATAAAAGGTTGTCGTATCTCCTCAGAAGGCGTAACTTCTACTTCAATTATAGTGAAGTTATTATCCTCTAGTGTCCTCATTACTTAAAATATAATTAGATTGACATCACTAGTCTAACAGACATGTCCAGTAATAAAAATGACATTTTTTACCATTTCATTAAGAATTTCTTTATTAACACAAAATGTCGAGGCTGACGATGGTGGTTTCTTTTATTTATTCACTTTACAAGTATGACATAGTTTTATAGAAAAACATCTACCTCCAATAACCGTCAGTGTCTCTTCTTCTTTGCTTCCGTATTTTATAACCCATTCATTTGGTGCGTTACCGTACTCCAGGGAATTCCCTCTAACATATCTCTTTCATGTTGACTAGAAACTTACAACATGCACTGACTACAGTAAATATAACAGAGTTATGAAAAGTAAAACAGGTATAAACACCGGCGGCGGAACGAAATATTTTAAGGGGGGCAAGCCAAAATTCAAAAGGGGGGGGGGCGACGCCCCCCCCCCTTGAAAATTTAAGGAGGGGCAAGACAAAATATGACCGAAAGACAAATTTTACCCCTTTAATTCTATAATAGAATATAGTAATTCTGTAGCAAGTATTTAATCGATATTATTAAAAAATAATATATTAAAAAAAAAAAATGAATATTGAGCAGTTCTGTCGTCAACTGATTCGTAATGTCAGTTTGTTTACAAATTTAATAGTGAAAATAGATCAGAAAATTACTGATAATTATCATGAATGATGATGAATATGAAACCGGAAACGGGAAACTCAATAAACAAAAAGTAACTTATGAAAAGATAATAAATAATTGTATTTTCTTTAAAAATTACATTTGCCGTCATTCGGTAGATGGCAATACTTCTCTATACTTATAAGACGCATTTGCTATCTGTCTGTCTGTTCCCTTAAAACTCAAGATCCAGACAACCAAATAACGTGAAATTTGGTACACGCAGTGGCGCAACCAGGGGGGGGGAGGGGAGCTCAAGCCCCCCCCCCCGGCCAAATCATCATTACATAATTTACGTTATAAAGTTACAAAAAAGACTGTCAAACTGTCTTTTTTCAATATGTGAGCGCCCCCCCCCCGCCCCAGCATTTTTTGCTGGTTGCGCCACTGGGTACACGTACACAAAATTACATGATGAATGTTCTTAAACAGGTTTCGTTCCATCTCAATGGGTACTTTAATTGTAATTAATTATTTTGGATATCAAAGACATTAAAATTGGCAAACTTTTACTCCGATTTCAGGTTTTACGAGCTTCTCTCCCACATAGCTAACTTACTAAAAATATGATCGGTACGGGGAACCAAATATCACATTACTTACTACATTATTACATTCCATTCCTTCATCCATAGGAATTGTCATCTTTTGCTACAGTCATGCCTAAGAGAGAGAGGGGGAGAGGGAGGGAAAGAGGGAGGGAGGGAGGGAGGGAAAGAGGGAGGGAGGGAGAGAGAGGGGGAGGGAAGGAGGGAAAGAGGGAGAGAGAGGTGGGGAGAGAGAGAGGGAGGGAGGGAGGGAAAGAGGGAGGGAGGGGAGAGAGAGAGAGGAACTGCCAAAAATGTTGTGTATCACATTGATTTAAGATAAATGTACCCTTTTATTGCATGCAAATAAACCCTTTTTTTACGCGTCTTATTTTAGATCTTAATTAAACTTCAAATTACGCTTCTTAAATAAACAGAAAACATTATTGTAAACCCGGGCAAAGCCGGGTACTTGCAACTAGTTTAAAAATATGCCACAACAACTCTCAATAATGTGATTACTGTAAAATGTCAATTAATTATAATTTCTTTCAAATATTAAATTTAAGAATTAAATCAAATGAATTATGTAAAATGAAAATGATACATATAAACTAAAATGAATTACAAAGTTAAAATTTTAGGGGGGGGAAGGCAGAATGGAAATTCAAGGGGGGCGCCACTACAACACGGGGAATGGACAGAGTGGACTGTCCACGATACCGGAATCAAACGGTCAGCATCACTGCGTAGGCTGTCAACAGGTAGGGTTTAGAAATATTTTAGTTGCGTGCCAGAGTAGTTCTTTGAAATTGTTTTCAGAGGACACGTTAGAGGAGAGATCGGTAGGTGGCTTAGTTATGGAAAAGGGCTTTTTAGACAATAGAAAGGTGTCGGTACTTAGAGATACGGAGTCCAGTATTATAGGGGTGAGGAAATGTTTAGTGAGACCAGAGCAGTTTTTGAAGGGAAACTACGTACTGAAATTGATAGATGGTCAAACTTTTTCGTATTCTATGGCTCGTGTTAATATAAACACTCTACACATTAAGGGGAGTTACATAGCAGCGGTATTTAACGATCCGGTGGCAGATGTAATTGTGGGTAATGTAGATGAAGTGGCCCAACTTAATATGGAGAGGAGGAAGTAGCATTTTACTTCTATCAACTAAGGCCTCTCTGACTACATTATCTGAACCCGGTTCCAGAGATTAGCGAGTCAACTCTATCATAATGTTTTGATGCAGCCCTGCTGTCCCACAGGCATAAAAACAGGAATATTTAGTAAATCCACCCTGCAAGCCTAGCAAAAACCCAATCATTTTAAAATCCCCACATATATCCCATCTATACTTTTTGTAGTCAGTGTGTTTAAGCAGATTACGAACATTATCATAATCTTCTTTCATTCGTGCTGAGTGTGCTACAGGTATGGAGGGATAAATATTCCTATTATGCAACAGTACTGGTTCATTCATTATTGAATCATGGGGCACTGTATGGTTAAATATCAACGATTACAAGTTAACTATGAAATTATGATATTATGTCTAAAGCTAAACTAAACTGCAACAATAGAAAAAATACAAATATAGTAAATCTTAAATATCTTGATAACAGTCGATGCTACAGCAAAACTGATTACATATTTGGAATCAGCATCAAAATTTCAGCCAGAAACAATAATAAAATCAAGAGGAACAAAAACTGTGTAACCCAGTATAATTATAGGAGACTATCTTATGGTCTAGTACAGGAAAATTCGAAATATGTTCCATTGCTCATGGTAGAAGTCTTGGGGGGGGAGGGGGGGAGGGAAGACACCTGAAGTTTCCGGACCGGGTGACACCAACCACAGTGCTACCTACGACTGCTAAAACGCTAATAACACGTGGCCTCCTTTTAGCACGGGATATGTGGCTGTTGCCTTATTCTTACAGTGAATGCTCTATGTTGAAGTTTTAACTAAAAGAAAATTAAAATCCACATACTAGCTTATTTTAAAATGTGTTATTATATTTTATTTTAAAAAATATGTATTTTTTTTTTGCATTTTTGATTCATAGAAATCTGGGCCTTATTAAGAACAAGACACAAATCATGATACAATTTTTGTAATGTTTGATAAACTTTCTATGTCTTTACCAGTTGAGATGCCATCTTTTACACAGCAAAACAACCATGCAGAGCTTAACTAGTCTTGGCTTGTAGCTTTCATTCTTCTACTTATCAACTCTGTGATAGGGGAAGCCTTGGGCCTAGCTTTTGGTTGGGAGTTTGGTTTGCCCATAGGCCTTCGTCTTATCCCTATCCAATCCGGGTTTATAGGTAAGTGATTCTACTATAAATGCATAACATGCAAGTGATTTAAAATTTGCTTTAATTTCCATTGATATTTTTATTCACATTTTTTATGCTTGTTAACAATAGAAAATTTAATCTACTCATTGTTAAATTTATTTGCTTCATTGAAAGGACTCAAAGATTGTTTTAATATTTCCCAAGTTATTCAACTCCATTATAAAGAAGTTGTTATAATTCTTTTAAGATCTTGTTCACAGTTCTTTTAAATATGAAAGCATAAAAGTTGTATATTATCACTGTTCCAACCCATCTAACTTACTTTCTTCTAAGGTTTGGTAATATTCTTGTCAAGGAAATACGACTTGACTAGTCTAAACAGACTTCTGCTGCTTTGGGCAGAAAACAGAAATTGCTGCAGCTATTTGTTAAGATGCTGTTTTGTATTCCAAAGCAAAAACAGTTGGCAGATAAACAGTCAGGTGGCCAATTCTGTGTGAGGTAAATCATTTTGTTTAACACTGGTAGACAGTGACTTCATTGCCAGTGATATTTGAATCATTTTATACAAAATCAACTATGCTGATTTAGAATATGTAAGTGATTTTGCTAGATTGGCTAGAATGTATGCACAGTGTTTGAAAATTGTCAAGAATTGTATGAAGTAAAATAGTATACTAACAAATAGTAGTGAAACTGTTAAATAGTCATGCAGAAATTTGTTCAAAAATATGTGTAATAGTGTTATAGTGTTATAGAAGAAAACATTTTCATTTGAAAAACAAATTATGTCTAATTAGTTAATTAGTTAATATCTTAATTGTCTATGGTAATGCATTAGCAAATTGCTGCTTGCCCGACTTCCTTTTGTGTGTGTCGTTGGGGCAATGCGCTAGAAGCTCCAACAGTAGTCAGCCATCATATGTATGTCCCATCTTTCTTGATATCTCTTCTCCATCACCCTCATATCCTTATGGAAACTCTCGCCTTGTTTCTCACTGAAGTCCCCAAGGTTACCTGGAAATTTGTCTAAATGACTGTGCAGGTAATGTACCTTGATGCTCATATTTGCTCCCGAGTTTCTGAAGTTAGCGAGCATATCTTGCTCCAGTTCTTCGTAATTCTATGCTCTGTTATTACCTAAGATGACGCCAGTCTTCGGAATGGTAGTTTTGTAGTCCCATTGGGAGCAGAAGTCCAGGGATGTCATTACCGTAAACAAGATCTTTCTCTTGGCTGAAATATGGAAGAAGAAACACTTCTCTTTTCCGATAAGATGTTACTTTAACTTCTGGTTTGAGAAAATTTCTTTCATTGAGCCTGGACGCTAAAATCTCAGATGCTTGCTTGGACATATTTAGGTCTCGTATCAGGTCATTGAGTTCTTCTTGACTGTATGGTTGAGGTGTTGAAGAACTTCCTTCATAATCGCTTCCACTGTTTTCACCTGCCAAAAACTCCAGATCTTGCCCCTCGTTGGATTCTGATGGTGAAAGCTCTAATAATCCAATAAACACTGGTATAGGAACTTCACTGCTATGTGGAATTGGTCTCCTTGCAGATTCAAGATCAAGATAATCCCACTTAGATTTCTTGTGGCGATTGAAGCCTTTAACATTCACAATACAAAAATAACAATAACCAAAATGGTCTTTCGGATCTCGCCACACCATTGGTACACCGAAACTTAGACTTTTCTTCTCATCATTTGTCCACTGCCGTAGGCTCTCCACACAGTTTTTGCTGACCTTATGGGGAGCCCAAGACTTGTCTTGTTAGTATGTTGTTTTCTTTTTTCTGCTTCTTTATGTTTAATTTTAAAAGACATTTTTGCCTTCTATATCCTGTTTTAGTAACTCAACAACAAATCTAAAGAGATTTTTGTCTTTTATATTCTATTGTAGGTTTTTATTCTTCGATTGTATATGTCATACTAGTGTTTAAGAGTGAGAAATCACTGGCTGCTATGATCAGAACTCTTTGCGACACTGGAGAAGGAGTATGGTATATTCTTAGCCAGACTTTCTTACACCACATTATAACAGTGAGTAGAACAGGGAGTAGTATACTGTCTTTTAAATTATTTTACAAGGAATCATAAAAAAAAAATTCAATATTAATTATCACTCTTTAAGATTTAAAAACTGCTCAAATTAATTTCTTTTTTTTTTTTAATATTTTAATTTCTGAAAAAAATTTCTTTTCAGAAAACAGAACCGGCCATACTGTATTAATGATCTGTTATTTTTTAACTTTGCCCTTTATGTCCTGTAAAAAATTGTGTTATTTCATCATGAAAAGTTTTCTTGTCCTTGCTGGGTTTTTTTTTCATAGAAACTCAACACATTTTGGACCGTCACCAAGCTGAAATGGCCACTTTAGGTGGACTCTTCCCACCTCCTCCACCACCGGCAACTAGCATTACCTTGATTAGAGACACTGCTAATGATCGCAAACCTCTGTTGGCGTATCCAGCACGGTATAATACGGTCCTGCCACATCACCAGCCCATGATATATGGAATGTACGGTGCCCAGCCGACAGTGCCCTATGCTACTGCCATGCACAACCCTCACCTCATACCTGGCTATCTGCAAGTCCAGCAGATGTTATACGCACAACAGGATATCAACAAGATGGTCAATTCTGTGGCTGTCCCACTTGCAAAAACACCAAAGAATTTTTTTCACAGAATGTTTTCTTTGAGACTTACACTTATCAACATAGAGACTTCCAGTCTTTACAACATAGACTCCCAGGCCTAAAGATTCAATAGATCTGCCTATACACACCAGATGTAAAGAAAAAACAAAACTAAAAGAAAGAAAATCAAATGTAACATTTTTTTAAACATTAATTTATTGCTTACTGTCATGATTTGAGGTAGTACTCTGGAGGCGTTTACTGCGTGTCGTTTACTTTCACATTCAATCAATCAATTAATGTAGTCGAGCCAATAAAGGTTCATATTCTTTATTTTGACGTCGCACAAAAAGAAATCATTAACACAATAAATCAAATCTAACTGGTTCTACACTGCCCGGAAAGATGTGCATACTGGTAAAGTTATGCATATCAAAACACAACTGCATAATAGCACACTTCTTTGTCTATGCTTCAAGTCACATAAACTAACTCTTATTAACAACTTTATAACACACTGTTACCGATCTCATACTCTACTGTCCTCTTCTCAACCCCTAACAACTTTTCAACTGTCCACCCTGCCCACTACTCCCTAACTGTTCTCCTTTCTAACAGTCTCTTCACTTAACTTTAACTTCACTGTCTTCCTGTTGCCAGACTCCCAACTATATGTTTCATTAAAACATCCCAGAATGCAAAGCCCCCCTACTCTTTTGATTGGTCCAGCTACTTTTTTTGTTAGTCCTTTTGTCTGTTCAGTTATCCATCTGATGGTAACAAAGAACGTTTGTTGAACTCTCTCTTCACTGTACGTATCCCCTGTCACTTGCCACAAAAGAATAATGTGTTTAACCCTGAACTTTAAATTTAAGAAAATACATACATGTCACTGTACTGAACTTTTGAACTGGTTAATTAAATGGAGAGGTTGTATAGCTGTACTGAAATATATAGTTAAACTTACACTTTTGAAATCAGCTGTGTATGGGTTTGTTGAGGAATCTGGAGAGGAGGAAAGGAGGAGGATGTAACTGAACCAACCATCAAGCCTTCATTAGATCACCCCATTTACCAAAGTCCTTGACAGGCCAAAAAGTCAGTCTTCTCAGGGATCAGGCGAATTCGTTTCACTTCTGGGAAGCGTCCAGCTGCATCCTACACCAGGAGGGTCAACAGAGTTTGTGCCTGGGTCAAACTACCTGTCATTGTCCACTGACACACTTTTAGATATTGATCCACCAGCTCAGCATGCAGAACAAGTATTGACATCTTCAGAAGAAACTGGTGCTCAAGAAAACACCTTCATCCCACCTCAAAACAACAAACTCAGCATGTATCATTTGCGCTGGGCTCATTTCGACAGCAGCCTACAGCTCATCACGATCACATTGGCAGCTTGGCACGAGCTCTATTGGTAGTTAAATCAAACTCAGACTCAATTTCTGAGGCTGAAACTTCACCCGCTCGAAATTAGACTGGTTTTTTTGCCTCAAGTTTGAGTGCTGTGTCAACTTGGTACCAACTGTATCTGTCTTCATCTGTGCGAAGCATTCCTCTACTTATTTTTTTCCCGTTCAATTTGACATGTAAATTAAAATCTGTGATTTTCAGAGGAATTTACTGAATACCATCACTTAATTTATATCTGAAAGGTTTTGTATTAAATATAATCTTTAATTGGCATTCTTTTGCTTATTGCTAACTCTGATTAATTTTTAAATTCATCACTATTATCAATCATATCAATCAGTTTTCATATTCATTCAGTGTCCATTGGTCATGGTTTCTATTTTTTGTGCTAACCCATTTATTTTTTTCTGGTC
This sequence comes from Bulinus truncatus, assembly GCA_021962125.1. Classification (NCBI taxonomy): domain Eukaryota; kingdom Metazoa; phylum Mollusca; class Gastropoda; family Planorbidae; genus Bulinus; species Bulinus truncatus. Next base: position 2,771,709 of record JAGDYQ010000002.1, on the reverse strand, counting down.
TTTACTTGGTCGCACTTCTATGTATCAAAACTCTGAACCCCTAATTATATAGTGTCCATTTCCCTTCATGACTTAAAATCCTTTAATCTATGCAAGTAATGGCCAAACCCCTTAGACCTGTTATCATGACTGTCATTTAATGGTTAGAACCATATATTTACAAAGAATCCTACACATGTTCCAAAAAAGTATTATTTTCCAGTGCAATAATCCAAATCTATTCTTTTTTCTCTTGATTCCATTATTTGTTTTACACTTTATACATGCTGTTCATATTTAAAACATTTTTGATTGTTAATTGTTTTGTTGACGTTTCCTCGCAGATTCTTGAATAAAGTTTTTTTATTGTTACATTTTTTAACCTGCTGTGAAACTGAATCTTTTAATGAATATTTACATACGAATTTGTACATATATCGGGTTTGTAATGTTGACATTTTTTTTTTTCATTTGATTTTTTTTTTCTAAATGCTAAAAATAATTTGGACATTTTATTGGACATGAACTGAGCTGTTAAAAATACATGTTGCAATTGTAAAGAAAAATATAATGGAAATCTATTGTGTTTATAAATAAAGGTTTCTTATGTATGTTTGGTATCTTCAGAATATGAAGGTGTTACACAGGAAATTACTGAATTTTTACAATACTATTTTTCCTTTGTTTCATTTTTCGTTGTAAAAAATGTATTTATGGTTTTTTCCTGTAAAATAAAATCTGTTTAAGTAAAGATCGTTACATTTTTTTTTGTAATGATCTCAATTTCTAATCCCATTTTTGTTTAATTCTAAGATGTTGTATCTAAATATTTAATTCTTAGATGTTGTTTCTAAATATTTAGTTCTTAGATGTTGTTTCTAAATATTTAGTTCTTAGATGTTGTTTCTAAATATTTAGTTCTTAGATGTTGTTTCTAAATATTTAGTTCTTAGATGTTGTTTCTAAATGTTTAGCTTTAAGATGTTGTTTCTAAATGAAAAATTCCAATGGAGACTAGTCATGTTCTTAGTTTCAAGTCACAGGCACTTTAGGGTCTGCTCACAGAGCAGTTCTTTATGATTAAACACTATATGGATTGTGACGTTAAGTTGTGCTTGCCTCAGAGTGCCCAGGTAGCGTTTAACCATTCGTGCTTATCTCCAGGTTAGACCCCCCCCCCTCAACCAGCGCGGCGCGCTGAATACGCCGCCGAATTTAGATCCGCCGTAAATCCGCCGAAAAATATGTTGCGCGCCGCCGTATTTAGTCCGCCATTAGACTAACCGTCACATTACTTAATCTTGCTGCACATGACATTGTCGATCATATCAGCTCTGTCTTGAAAAACTTTTCTGTTGATCACAAAATACTGTTCATAACTAGCTGCCATGATGGTGCAGAAAATATGATGAAAAATTCAAAGCTTTTGAAGGTCGACTCTTATCAGTCTTGAAAAGATAGATTCAAATTTACTCTCAAGCGTATTGGTCGAGTGTCTCCATGAAGATGAAATTGACTTTTAAGTGAAATCGTTACCTTTTTCGAAACCATTTCAAGACCTAACTGATCTCTTCAGCTTTTAGATGCCAACCGTATCAAATATTCCACAAGTGATTAGGCACATAAGAAATATCAGCACTGCATCAAAAGCTGATGATGACAAGATACGAATGAGCAAGCTGTCAGTTCTCAACCAGCTTGACCATCGATTTCCTGTAAACGATTACATCAAGCTGCATCAGCTGCTTGATCCAGGTTCCAAATCATTGATTCCACAAATTGAAGCAACCACAATTCAGGAGAATGCCATACAGACAGCAATGGCCCGTGGATTCATCATGTCTAAAGATGATGCATTGCATTCGCAGCTAGTCAGTGAACATGTTTCTGAAGAAACCCGATGTAAGCGATTGCGAATGGAGATGGTGAATTCAGCAGTCACCTGACGGCTTTACTAAAAAGGTATTCTATGTTAATTTATTGGCATTGAAACAGTTATATTTTGCTCTCCATAGACCGCTCAGTTTGCAGTAAAATATTTTAAAACACATATACTGTGTACTGTAATGAATTTTTTTTATAAACTAGCAGTTAGTACTGTTGTGTTTTGATTTTTTGAACCAGATAGCAATGGAAATTTCAAACTATTTGACGGTGCCTGTTGTTCAGTTTCATGATGCCCTCGCTTTCTGGCGTAGCAGTGTTGCATCATCCTCGTATCCACAACTTACTCAACTGGCTCGCCATCACCTATCATCAGCTTCATATGTACCAGTGGACTGAGTGGAGTGCATGTTTTTGGTTACTGGTTTGATAATGAACAGCAAACGATCAAGTCTAACAGCTGATAAACTGCATAGCGTTTGTTTTATTCATGACAATTATAAACTGATATTTTAAGTGCTCATCAAGGTATTGAGTGACAGAAACTGAATGAGTGTAATGTATTCATGTACTGTATTAGTAGGACAGCATATACAACTGTTTTTTTTTCTGTGTTTTAAATAATAAAACTATTCCCCAATTATAGTAACAGTGTTTTATTTCTGAAGTTTTATCAGTTCATTTTTGTCTAGGCTTCAGCCGAATTTTAGCCAAATATTTCGTAATCAGTCGCAAATGTCAATTGACTCAATTTAAGGAGAAATCCAGCTATCAGCCGAAAAATTATGTCAGCCAGCCAAAACTTAAAAAAAAATTCATTTGGCAGGTCTACTCCAGGTACTAATACGTCTTATTTTCTAACTTTCCGTTTGTAAAATATTAACGTGTTAAATAAAGACAAATATAACATCGTACAAAATGATAATATGTTTTGAAACTTTTTCGTTTCACCGTATTTTGTTATTGCTTTTTTTAATTAAATGTTATTATATGAAGAGAGCTCTCCTTAAAATGAAGGCTGTTTCTTGTAATGTAAAATTATACTGTTCATAAGCTAAACTATTATGAGTGTCATTTGCGGGAACTATTATGAGTGTCTTTTGCGGGAACTATTATAATTGTCTTTTGCGGAACTATTATGAATGTGATTTGCCTGAACTATTATGAATGTCATTTGCCGGAACTATTATGAATGTGATTTGCCTGAACTATTATGAATGTCTTTTGCCGGAACTATTATGAATGTCATTTGCCGGAACTATTATAAGTGTCTTTTGCGGAACTATTATGGGTGTCTTTTGCGAAACTATTATGAATGTCATTTGCGGTAACTATTATGAGTGAGTTTCATTTGCAGGAACTATGAGTCTCATTTCCATGAACTAGCGTGAGTGTTAAATCGGGGCATAGAGTCTTAATTCTAATGTGACACAACAACTGAAATAAAAGGGAGACAAGTGTATTTATATTTTCTAAAATATTTGACAAAGAGGATTTGATTGTGAGAAAATACAATTAAGAATTTAAATGTTTTTTTGTTGAGATTACAATTATTTGTATTGTAATTGTATGTTTATCGATCCATCAAACGCCTATAGCAGTTGGCAAAGTAAGTACATATGTACATGAGGATCTATGGTCATCTACTTAGTTCAAGATGACCGTAATCCATCCCCTCCATAGTTACAAAATATAACTTGGTAATTTCTTTTTTAAATATGTGATTTTAATTATAATTTATTAGCTTTAAAAAAAAAACAAGCAATTAAGCCTGTTCCATTCTGGACACAGGACGTGTTAGCGCATTTTCGTGTTATGTATCAGTACGTTTGTTAGCTTTCAGTAAATATTTGTAAATTTTGGAAATGTTTATAAATTCAATTGTGTAATGCATATATTTGTAAAAAAAAAAATTATAAAGACGTTTCTTTATATTTGAAAAAAATTATTGTCTCTTAAATCTAACTACAAGTGGTTTGTGGTTACTGAAATAGGACTCATAATTGAAAACATTCTAAATTATAGTCATTTAATCGTCCGAAAACTTCGTCAATTGTTGCATAGCTCTGATACTTTCAATTAAACTCAGAACACAAGCTTACTATTTCATTTGATGAGTTTCTTAATAAATCTTGGTGAAACTACGTGCTGCAGTATTTCGCACCAAATGAACGGGTTATTGAACGTACAAGGTGTATATATAATATATAAGCCCCTTAGGAGCCCTGAAGCCCGGCCCTCAGAGATCCTATCGCAAAATGAACGTTTTATGTACACATGGCAGGCCAAGACCTACAAAATGATATATACATCATGGGTCTAGGACTTATAGTTGCTGAGATATAGCGCTCCTTTATTAATATAGCTTATATTGTAAAAAACGGTACTAAGGCCCCGTTTACGGCCCTGAGAGGTCAGATCGCGAAATGGAAAAAAGTCATTTCTTGGCAGGCCAAGACCTACAAAATGATATATACATCATGGGTCTAGGACTTATGGTTGTTGAGATCTAGGGTGATGACGGACGGACGGACGGACGGACAGACAAAACGGGGACAAAAACATAAAATAATAATTTTGTTTTGATTTTTTAACACATTTCAAGAGGAGTTGGAAATACGATTTCTGCTACTCAATTACCTTTAGGCTAGAAATATTTCAACAGAGGTACCGATAGCGTTGCTGAATGCAGTCTCTTAAGGCGGGTAGCCAGGAGTAGATGCACTAGTCGTCACCCCCAAAGCTCGATGCTGGTTTCAATTGTCAAGTGGCACCCTGTCGTGTCCGTTAACTAGGGGTACATTACTAGCATAGTATAAAGCTAACACAGCACTTATAACTAGGGTTACACTACTAGCATAGTATAAAGCTAACACAGCACTTATAACTAGGGGTACACTACTAGCACTGTATAAAGCTAACACAGCACTTATAACTAGGGGTACACTACTAGCATAGTATAAAGCTAACTCAGCACTTAACGCAATAACACAGATATTGTCTCATAAGGAAAAATTTTAATCTATTTATTCAAAAAAATCAAACCATATTCCCAGCGTAGAGAATTCATTCTGTTCATAGCCTAAAAAATTTTTAATTTGTTGACATTTTTCTTTCTGTCCTGTTTGTTTCTGCTATTGGCGATTGCCTGTTTGGCTTTCTCAACCAAAACACCCGCAAACTCTATGTAATTTCCACAATCCAGGACTTCCCGATTTAGATAGTCTTTTAATGATGCTACTCGTGCTTGATAAGATAACCCTTCAATGAATTCCTTTCTTTTGTCTGCGTAATATGCTTCAGTGAACATCTTAACAACACACGCAAAACCAAACCGTAGTTTATCATTTAAAAATGTCAATCTTCCATTTTCTATTTCGTCCATATATATGTCTTGAAATGTAGTAAACAAACTTTCCACCCATCTTTCAGCCACTGCAAGAGTGTCACTCAAGGCATGAACTAAATTGATTTGGTCATCGTATGGGTGACTGAGTCCAGTGTCACCTGAGCACCTGACATTTTTGTCTCCCTGGAAAATAAATTTTCACAGAAATGATTCGACACAAATATACAATTATATTATCATGTTTCAAAAATACATTTTTTTTAAATATTCAACATTCTGGTTTCTTTGTTTTCTTTTGATAAAATAAAATAAATACCAGCAGAATCTGAGATTTATTTAATATTTTTGAAGGAATTTAGTATCGATACCGTCCCACTGACAGTGAAGCTGCATAGTGAAAAAAAAACCATACACCCTTATGTAATATATACCAGTGTTTACCAGAGCAGAAATCATGAAATATAAGTTGTGTACCTGGTATATACTATAATATATAATGTGTACATGGTAACTATATATATATTTCACAATTTCGAGAACGAGCAAGACGTAGGTCTATTTATAAATTTTGGAATTCCTGATCACAGACGACACCTCGCGAGCCGGAAAAAAAAACTATAGTGTGGAGACGGGGCAGGGGGGGGGGGCTGGAACACAGCAAGCGTGTTGTTAGAAAAGACGCAGGACTATTTATAGATTTGTGGAATTCCACAGCAAGCGCGTTTTTTTATTTCTTTTATAAAACCAGATTATTTTCATTTCTTATATGACGTTTTGTCCTTGTATTTAGTGAAATATATTAAGCAATATGAGCACGATGGTGGTTGTATAATACTATTTCATGTCTACACGACTCCAGTAATTTTTAAAACAGTATTGTTTGGTCGTAATCATGTTTTATGTGCTCTAAATACGAAACTATTTCATTTATCCCCCGTCGCGGTAAATTCTGTATCCGTTTAACCGCGGAAATAAGGGAACGCTGTACATTAAATAACATTATAATGTCAACTGATTATTGTAAAAAAAAACACATTTAATAATACAATTATGTGTGAAGAATAAAGTAATATTGAACTATTTTCAATTTGAGAAAAAATGGTGTATTAATATAGATTACAAACAAATGGTAACGGTTTCAGAATATGTACGCATTACACAACATCTATCTGTACTGAATAGTGTAGGTACTGTAGGATGAGGGCTTTACTAAAAGAAACGTAAGCTGGGTTGAGCAATTCTAAAAAATAACACCATAGTGTGCTGGGGGAAGGGGTGTATTGAGGCAGACACAAATGGTAACTGTTTCAGAATATGTACGCTAGGGTGATAACAAAAAAATATTTTTATTAAACCACTTGCAATCGAGGAACTTTTGTGTGTAATTTAAGAATATCAATCGCATTTTTGATTTTTTTTAAAAAAAGTTCCCCCACCTTCCCATTTTTCGGAAGAAAAAAGTGAAAAAATATTTCTTTTTTCAAAAAAAAAGTACAAGATTTTTTTTAGCTTAATTCAAAAGAGTAATAATAATAACAACTAATCAACTTTTATTAACAAATAAGATACAGAACAGTTAGTAATATGTACAGAATGTACAAGAAATGTGTAAAACATATTGTTCATATGAACTTCAGGTTCAAAAATTCAAATTTTCTCGATTTCGTTTTTTACAGCACGTTTTTGCATTTTACCCTGATGAGTGAGGTAAACAGTTCATTGAAGGACGCTTTATTGTAGTGTTGCACATTGAATCAAGCATTTGTCCATTCATAGCAGATGAAGTTGCAAGCAGGAGCGAGGATGTTGCGCCACTCTGGTATCAGAAATAATGCTATAATAGTATATATCGCTTGTGAGTTCCATCTTGCCTAGTGTAAATTTGGTAGTTTCTTCCAGCTGATGCGAGGCCAACGTGAAGTTGTTTTGTAATGACGATATGCCTGACATAATTCATAAAAAGAACTTGAAATCATCTCGCCATCAAGGGTTCTCGCCTGTGCTAACATCATCTGTCACAATGAGGTGGTAATCAACCTGAAGAGTAGCATAGTTTTGCGTTAATTTGTCAATGAAGGACTGGTTGAGTTCTTGTTTGCTCGTTGGTTCTTGAATAAGAAATTCATGACATGTTTCAGAAGGAGGTTGAGTACGTAATGGTGCTGCCAGTCAATATATTGTGGCTTCTGAAAGCCCTTGCTCAAGACATCACATTTAAGAGTACCGGGTTTTATTTCGGTTGTCATATTTTCAGCATAACTACTTGATACTCTTCCCCTTGCACTCCTTTACCATCAAACTGGAGACAATAGGATTCTTTGCTTTGAAGTTTTGAAAATGTTTGATTTTCATTTTCCGTCCTTCAGAGATTACTCGTTTCCAAACACCCGACTGACTTGGAACCGGCACATCATGGTCCTGTTCAGCAATGGTTTCAAGAACGTCATATGCTTTATGTGTAGAAATGTTGCTTTTTAGTACTAGCAAACCCGCTGTTGTAGTGCTTGCTCTTTGGTATTTCGGTTTGCATTCAGAAGATGACGTGAAAGAATAGGTTGTCGAGTTGGGTGAAGAAGTTAGGGTTTCAGAATCCGAAGATTCTGAGACAGTGGTATGTGTTTGTAGGTTGTGAAACAGTGGTATGTGTTTTGTGTAGGTTGTGAAACAGTTGTATGTGTTTGTGTAGGTTGTGAAACAGTTAGTATGTGTTTGTGTAGGCTGTGAGACAGTTGTATGTGTTTGTGTAGGTTGCGATTGAGAAGAGCTGGCTTGAGATTGAGTTTTGGATAGTCGGATTCGTTTTCTTGGGTGGATTGATTCTAAAGGGGCTTGTTTGTCCATTGAATAACCAATCTTTCCTCCACTCTTAACTTGCCTCTGGTAGAGCTCTTTATCCTCCTTGCTTTTCCATTTTCCATTTACGTTGGTGACATCAAATAACTTAGAAAGTGTTGGAGTAAATTTATCAGACGGTTTCTTTTTGTTTTTGTCATATAAATCAAACAGACAATTGATTTTCTTTCTGATTAGTGCGCTGGATAATATATAACTTTTTTTAATTCTTGTACAAATTATGACCCCCACCCCACTAATATAAAAAACATGGTTTACAATTACTTAGGTGCATACAGTATATATATACAGATAGTGCTAAAAAGTCCTCTATTTAAATAATACCACCATTAGTGCTATTTTTCTTTTTAATAGTGTGAAACCCAAATATATACAGAGAGACATCTATACTATATATTGATTTATACCATTGAAAAATATACAAACAGGTCGACTGTTGGGGGAATCAATTAAATGTGTATATTTTGTACTCTGTGAACACACGACATTACACAAAATTGAAATTAAAAAAAAATAGTAAAGAAATCACAGATAAACTAAATATTACATACATTGTTCACAAAACCAAATAAATGCGGTTAACTGCGAGTGTCTTACAAATTCTATACTACGAGCCATTTAAAAATGTTCCACTAAGTCAATACATTGAGTAATAAACACCACTTATTGTAAATTCAACCTGTTCATTTAAATTTAAATATTGTATCTATAAAGGTGGGTCCGCGCCTAGGGAATTAAAACTTGCATACTTGTACGGGGCCCCGGAATCTAGAAGGGTGCCCACTTTCAAAAAGTTGTTGGTATGATTATTATTTCCAGTAGCACGGCTCTTAATTGGCCTTGTTAACCACCCCCAAGTTTTTCTATAACACTATTGACTTGGACCCTTCTGTGAAGAGACCCCTATTAACATTTTTAATTTTGCCAGTCACAGGGTAGAGCATGTCTTATGAGCCCTAGGGCAAAATGATTTAACGGTTGAAGGGGGGGGGGTCAGAGGGAAACGCAATACAATTTCTTTAATCTATTTTACATATAACGGAATAACAGAACCCAACTATATAGCCAAAGGGGAAGAAGAACTTAAAAGTATTACAAAAGCTGAAAATGACAAGTAGACAACTTTTAATTTTATTTTTAAAAAAAGTTTTTTTTATGACCCAATTTAACGTATAATCTATTTGTAACATCTGGCTAAATGTAAAACAGGAGAAGAAACTAACATTACTTCATAGTTTATACTAGTTATACTAGTATTGAATTAAATCACAGACTAACATTACTTCATAATTTATACTAGTTTATAGTATTGAATTAAATCACAGTCTAACATTACTTCATAGTTTATACTAGTTTATAGTATTGAATTAAATCACAGACTAACATTACTTCATAGTTTATACTAGTTTATAGTATTGAATTAAATCACAGACTAACATTACTTCATAGTTTATACTAGTTTATTGTATTGAATTAAATCACAGACTAACATTACTTCATAGTTTATACTAGTTTATAGTATTGAATTATATCACAGACTAACATTACTTCATAGTTTATACTAGTTTATAGTATTGAATTATATCACAGACTAACCCTAACAAAGCCCCAGGGCCCCCGAAGGGCCTATGTTCGGCACTGATACTTCATAGTTTATACTAGTTTATAGTATTGAATTGTATATCACAGACTATGCCGGCTGCTACAATACTTTGCAGAATGTACGGGACAGCCCAGTGATACGTCTCCTCAAACAGTTGCCAATGACCGCAAGTGGACACTTTCTTCTTTACACCAGGGACAGACGGAGACCTGCTATCCAGGTAAGTGCCACTAGGTCAATATTGACATCAATCTGGTCATTGGTCGTCAACACCTCTCACCTCATCCCATTGTATTAGATCTAAAACTAACAGTAGGCCCTGTACAGATCACCTAAGTGGGCCCTGACAGATACCTAAGTGAGCCCTGACAGATACCTAAATCAGGCCCTGACAGATATGTAAGTGGGCCCTGACTAGAGTGTACCTAAGTGGGCCCTGACTAGATACCTAAGTGGGCTTCAAGAGATACCTAAGTGGGCACTGACAGATATGTAAGTGAGAGGCACCGGACAACAGATATGTCAGGCATTCTGATGCAGATACCTAAGTGGGTGCCCTGACAGATATATAAGTGGTGGACTGCTAGAGTACCTAAGTGGGCCCTGACAGATACCTAAGTGGGCCCTAAGGATACCCTAAGTGGGCCCGGACAGATATGTAAGTGGGCCCGGACAGATATGTAAGTGGGCCCTGACAGATACCTAAGTGGGCCCGGACAGATATGTAAGTGGGCCCTAACAGATACCTAAGTGGGCCCGGACAGATATGTAAGTGGGCCCTAACAGATACCTAAGTGGGCCCTGACAGATATGTAAGTGGTACCTAACAGATACCTAAGTGAGCCCGGACAGATATGTAAGTGGGCCCTGACAGATACCTAAGTGGGCCCTGACAGATACCTAAGTGGGCCCTGACAGATACCTAAGTGGGCCCTGACAGATAACTTAGAGCCCATACATGCCTCAAGAAGTCTCTATCCAGGGCAGAGTAAATCTACCATTAAGTGACCCATTTTGAACCCCAGATTTATTATTTTCTCCCGGACCCCCCCCCGACCCCCTCCCACCCCCACAGGTCAGTGAAAGTCAGCGGCGTCATGATGACGTACAACGGAGAGGGTGACCTGATCTTCAAGCCTATCCCTGCCACGGGTATGGAGATCCGCAGCACAAGCCTACAGCTTCGGTTACGTCCTGGTCTCAGAGGCCGGCGCGGCCATTTGTCGACAGCCGCCGCATGCTGCCCGGACCACGGGCTCGTCCGACAGGTGCTGCGGCAGTGAGGGACCACCCTGACGTGGATCGCAGTGATGTGGCTCATTATTTCTTGTTTAAACTGAACACATTGCGTGGTGACCTGTCAGTTTGGTGGAGTGGTAAAATAGGATCACACAGGAAATACATGCGTATGTCAGTCAATCGTATGTGTGTGTGCGTGAGTGTGTGTGTGTGTGTGTGTTATGTGTGTGTGTGTATGTGTGTAGGTTTAAATGGAGCAGGTTCAATACATTGAACATGTGAGAGTGAAAGATAGAGAGAGAGAGAGAAATAAAGAGAGACAGAGAGAGAGAGAGAGAAAGAAGATAGAGAGAAAAGAGAGAGAGAAGAGAGAGAGAGAGAAAAGAGAGAGAATAGAGAGAGACAGAGAGAGAGAGAAAAGAAAGAGAGAAAGAGAGAGAAAAAGAGAGAAAAAGAGAGAGAAAGGGAGAGATAGAGAGGGAAAGAGAGAGAAAAGAGAGAGAGAGAAAAGGGAGAGAGATAAAGAGAAAAGAGAGAGATAAAGAGAGAGAGAGAAAGAGAGAGAAAAAAAAAGAGAGAAAGAAAAGAGAGAGAGAGAGAGAGAAAGAGAGAGAGACTGAGAGAGAGCATTTTATTATTTTCAATTTTTGTCTTACTCAAATCAAAGTACATAGTGAGGTCAGGTTGATGTATTCTGATTGGTCTAAAACTAACACCTGTAAAGGTCGTTACGAATCAAGTTGTTGTGTTCTGTAATGTCTGTCAGCGTCCAATGAACGTAATTTGTTTTAGACACAAAATAAATGAGTAAGTTTTCTTTTGATTGTTGGAGTCCATATCATTGGTACAACAGTCACACCATGGGCATAGTATGGGTTTGGGTGAATGTTCTGCACCCTCCACCTTGATTAAACCGAATGGACAAAATCAACCACAATATGGTGTTTGTTACACTCTTTATTTAATAATCTTAGTTGTTTTAGTGGCATTCCCAGACACATGCGCGCATGCACACAAACAAGCAAACACACCCACAAACACACCCACAAACACACCCACAAACAAAATACTATACACAGGCCCACCGACAGAAATTTCTTTGGGCCCCTGGACAGAGCTGTCACGGCCCCCTCCCCCGTGCTGATAATACTATTTTCAAAAGTTGATTGGCCAGCTCAGTCCTGGGTCCCTAAAACTCGCCGGGCCCCTGGGCACTTTGCCCCCCCTAACTCCTTCTCGGCGGCACTGCCCACACACACACACACACACTCACAAAGAAACAAATAAACACAAACACAGTGAACCAGAAACAAACAAACACACACACACAAAGAAACAAATGAACAAAAACAAACACAGTGAACCAGAAACAAACAAACACACACACACACACACAAGTTAACAAATAAACACAAACAAACACAGTGAACCAGAAACACACACACACACACACACTAATCCGTGCGGATAACAAGGCTGTTAAGGAGTTCAACCGGCGTTAAGTGTGGACTTAATCAGAAATCAAATGGAGGGTTGGGGGTTGGTTAAGGAGGGGGAAAAAGAGAGAGAGAGAGAGATGTGAGATGTGGATGGGGTGTTACGCATTATTACTTTCAAATATGTAACGTTAACTTTCTAACTAATAAATATATCAACGCCAAGGCTTGGTATATGAACACAACAGATCTAACTTTAATTGCACCTAAACATAGGTGAATATATATATATACATACAATATAAGTCCTTTGTCTAATGATGTCTACTTATAACAAATGTCTACAAGTTTTAACTAACTCTTAGAATCTTAGAACTGTCTACACTACTCTAACATGTCTCTAACTGTCAGCACCTTTTTCAAGCTCAGAGCACCTTCTTAAAAAACAACTTCTACTATTCACGCCTTTTATAAGGTTGTGGCGAATATGATTTGGCAACGTTTTGGGAAGAAAAAAACGACGAAGTCTGTCACTGAAACGTTTGGGGGGGGAGAACGTCAGTGAAACGACCGGAAGGCAAATGTCAACGAAACGATTCAATATGGCGGCTGCAACATGACCGGTGATGAACTGGGTGAGGTCAAGTGTACACACCCATACCTCCCTCCTTTCCAGAGTTTACATAAGTAAAATAAACTAACAAATATTGTTATAAAAAGTCTAATTGAACAAGTATTATCTGGAAACTAGTTATGGATCATAATCAAACTATGTCTAGACTACTTGTCAAGCATCTATGCATAAAGTCAATGTAATATAACATAATACATTTTAATAAATTACAAAACTTAATAAAGCACGAAACAAAATAAAAACATAATGAATGCAATGTTCTAATACAAACAAGTTCATTCTGTTACAAACATATTGCTCCTTGATGGCTTGGTTCAAATAGGTGGCGGGGCATACAGGTCAGTTTTACACAATCGTGTCAACAGGAAGAAGACGAAAACGTTCATTGTCTGTAATAGTCACTCGCTGATGTGAACTTGAGGTCTAGAAGTGACATTAACAACACCTCTTGTATAAACATGTCAATCGTATGAGGCGTGGTTTTAGTTTTGTCTGTTTCATTGATGTAAACTGTTGATGACGTTCTGCATATCGTTGGTAACAGGAAATTATTGAGTTGTGCTGAAGCTGGGTTTACGCTTGTGTGAGGGGGCTACACGTAGAACAAATATAATGAAGTGAAAACATATGTTGAGAATTAGATCGTTGGTGGCAGATAAATGTTTAGGCCCTCACAAAGGTGGCGACTTGAACTTGTAAGACGATGTGTAGGTATTGGTCTTTGTTATCAGCCTGTGAATAACTAGCTATGAAATTATAAGGGCATATTCTTTAGAGGGGGGGATATTGAACATATTATCTCAGTATCTTAATGATGCACGAGTCAAAAAACAAAACATCTAAACTTACCGTGTAACTTCTGGACTGATCATACTTAATTCAGTATATCTATCTATTATGATCTATCACTTACTGACTCCGCACATTTTGCATATATTACTTAGCCTTAGCAAACAATATTCCTCCTCTGTTGTTATGGTAATAACATCAACTTATAACTTATGTTTATTGACATTCTACTTAGTAATTAAAGCTATAAATTCATAATCTCATACTTAATCTGGTCAATTTGCCTATTTCTGGCGGTAATTCTTATTATACTCCGCAATTGTTGAGCAAGACTGTTTCTCTGTGACCCATTTTACAACACTGTCTACACATAACTTCATCTACACACGCTTTGGACAGGCCCTAGACTTGTGGATTGTGTAACCCACAACGAAAACAAATGATTGGCTTTACACTACGGGTACTAATGTGTATGTAGGTCAATGAATCTAACTCTGGGCTTTTGTTTGTATTTTGTCCTAGTTTGCCTGTTATTTCTATCGTCTTTGATCTCCATAACACTATTACCTATAATAAGGTCTGTAATGAGCCTGTCAACTACCTGTGCTTCCACTCTACCATTAAAATAGTTTGTCTGTATGTCTATTTCTGCTATTGGGGAGGTTTGTTTGTCCGTCAAAGCCTCTACATCTACCAAATCTTGCCAGTGTATTGGGAAGGTTGAACTAAATATTTCTTAACTAAGACTGTATTACATCCTGAATCTCTTAGCACGTCTACGCTATTATGTCCTACTCTACCTTTTTGTTACTGTCAGAGCTTGGATAATCTAATGAACACATGGCGTCATGAACCTGTCTCTTGAACTACTTCTACTCTTCCCTGATAATTGTCTCTGGTTGTCTCAGGTGACCTAGATTGTCTATTATTATGGTTCAAAGGACAGTCCTAGCAAATGTCCTTTTCTGTTGCAGCTTCGACATATTAATTCTGTCCTATATGCCGGTCTATTCTCATTTATCTGTTTCTGACTATGTCTGTGATGGGACCTGCTTGTGTCACTACCAAAACATATAATGTCCTGTATACCATTTTTCTACTTGTAATAATGTTATTTGGCACAGATGGTTTAAAATCTGGCCACTTAGCTTAGCGGAAGTAGAAGTGATTTTATTGATAAGTTAGAGCAGACGATAATCGAGATGACGACTTGAGACCTTATTAGTGTAAGAAGATATTTATCACATCATTTGTATTGTACTATGTAAAATAAGAAGTTCCTTTATATGAAAATAAATATATGTACATATATACACAGAAGTCTACTCAGTGATTTTTACATGTAGTTCGCCTATTAAATATAATTATATACACCAAATCAAGTTAGTTGATCTGAAGAGACTGAAATGATTTACAGCTACCAAAAGAAACTGATGTACCAGAAGCAGAAGCAAACATAAATTATACATACAACTTATACACAAAAAACTAGCTGACATAATGGTGGCAGCGGTGGGATATTCCATCCACCAACATACAGTTCTTAACTGTATTATATACAACTGCCTTAGCTTTACTTCAATTGTTGGACTTTGTATTTTTACATAATTTATTGCTTTAGAACCATCGCTACAGCATAAGAACATTTCCATCAGTTCTTTTACTAAATCCTCGTGTGGGTGAAAAAGAAGGTGATCCGAAAAGTTGAACCTTACCAAATTGGCAGACCTTACCATACCGTAACCATACCAGGAGAGCCATGAAATGACTACACTCTGACCTTACCATTTACATCTACCAGAAGTGAGTCTACACCTTCCAGAAACCATGCTTTTACAGCACTCTACACCTGAGATCCGAAGTCCGAAGTAACAAGAAAGGTATTTTATAGTGATTTCACGTTGTTTAATTATAATTATTGTCTTATTTGCAAATTGTGTCAATTTTATTATATTAGTATGTAATGTTTAGAAACAATTTTTTTACATCCTTAGTACATAGTTAAATATCTTTTTGAAAAGTTCTAATTGCAAAATTAGTTAAATTAAAATAAATATATATTGTTTTCATCTAGATATTTTACTTGAAATATTTGTTTAGAAGTAACTGTTCGTATCCTGTATAATTTTTTTTACAAGTAATCTTGTAAAGTTGTATATTTGTTTTCGCTCGTCTAACTCTAAATTTAATTAAATAATATTAACTTAGTCTGTAAAAAAAAATTTTTTTACATTTTTTTAGTGATAAACATATTAATCTTAGAAATATTTTATTTATTGTATGTTTTTATTTGTCACTTATTATTAGAACTATTTTTACATTGGTAATTTAATTTTGTTTTGACATAAAATTGCATATAGACTCAAGAATATTGAATACTGAAATATACTATATATACAAATATACAATAAGAAACCAATACAGCATAAATTAAAAAATTAAGAGATCAATTATATAAATAATTTAATAAAGAATAATTAAATAAATTCTAGAATGGCTGAGGAAACCTCTGATGCTTGGGAAACATATCTTAAACAAGGCAAAAGTGCAGGTCTAACAGGTGATAAACTAGTAAAATTTGCTAATGATAAAATGGAGCGAGCAGATCAAATTAAAATAGAAACAGAAAAAAGATTAGAATAGAAGCAGAAAAAAATAAAAGAGATGCAGAAATACAAGCAGATAAAATAAAACAAGAAATAGCTTTACAAAGGAAAAACTAGACAAAGAATTTGAACTTAAAAGATTAGATCTAGAAACGAGAGCAGACATGGAGCAAGAATTAGATTCACACACAGAAAAACTAGGACTAAAACCCATTCACAAAAAGTCAGAAAAATAGAAAGTAATAATCTAATAATAAATAAAAGCCTATTATTAAATGCAATAATTGCAATAAAGAATTCGAATCAAGAAACAAATTATTTGTTCATTTAAACAATGAAGTACGTCATAAAGTAGATACATTGAACACATTAGAAAGCACCAGTTTAAAAATAAATGACAATGATCACAGTCCTGTTATAAATTCAGATCAACAAAATGAAGATTCTATTTTAAGAAAAATTGTACAAGATCAGAGTCGACAAATTCAAACATTAATACAAAGTTTAGAAACATTGACAAATAAATTTGACAAATTTGAAAAAAGTATTACAGCTGATGTGACTGATTCATATAAAATACTACATGAACAGTCAAGCACTATAAAAAAAATAATAACAGAAATAGCAGATTCACAAATAACAAATAACAATAACAATCAAGTAAACTTAAACAAAACATCAATAAGCAAAACAACAAGTGAAACTGAAACAAAAACAGATGCACCTTTGATAAAGAAAATTCATTCAATTTCAAAAACTGCAGAATCATTTTGTTCTGTCAGTACAGACACTAATAAACAAAATAGAAATAAAATAGATTCAACAACACAAAATAGAGACAAACCAATGTGTTTTGTAAGGATTTTGGACATAAAGCTAATAGATGTACCCTCAAACTAAAAAACATAACTTGTTACAAGTGCAAGAATTTAGGGCATAAACAGTCATTTTGTCCATTTAAAACAAAACAAGATATTGATACACATAGACCAAACATTAAAAATAAATACCGAACACAGGATAACAACTTTAGGAATAGACAGACACACAATTACCATTCAAATAGGAACACACACAAACCAATAAATAATTATCAAACTATTAGATATAAAAGAAGTAGAAGTAGACAATATTATGATGTACCTACATGTACATTCTGTAAGAAAATTGGTCATCTTAAAGAGAATGTTTGAAACTAAAAAATATTTGTTGCTTAAAATGTAAGATGAAAGGACATACTCAATCAAGATGTAAATCATTTAGTGAGAATTGCAGAAATTTAAACAAATTCAGAAACATGATGCAAATAAAAGTCATGGATTTTATAAGGAAAACACATGCAGTTTAGAAGAACCAAGCAAACCAGATATTTCATCGAGACTCAGTCATAAATAAATATTTTGATAAAAACTTATCGGATTGTTTAAAAATGGAGAGTGCTGTATTGGAACGACAAGGATAAATAAAATGAATATTGGGACAACAAGAATAAATATAATTAATTGAAATAACAAGTATAAATATATGAATATAGGAACAATAATGAAATATAAATTTTATTGGAACAAGTAGCAATGAAATATAGTAGAACAATAAGGATAATGACTCGAATAATAAAAATATTGGAACTATAAGTAAAAATAATATGGATATTGGAACGATTAATACAAATAAGAGTTGTATTAGAAAATAAAAGATTTGTATGTATTGAAAATATAATATAATACATGAATAATGATAATGACATTTAAGCTTGTCAAGTACACTATTGTATTGAGTATATTGACTCAAATATTTTTTTTTAAATCATGTATATTGAAGAATTCATATTGATGATTGATGCATAATGTATTTAAAATAGAAATATGCATACTTAATTAAGATGAGAATGAGGAGAGATTGTGTTTAAAATAAAACACATACACTAAACAAGTATAATGTACATCAGAATATGTTGTAAGAATGATTAATTACTCATTCATTTCATTCACATTGATGAAAATATTATTGAAGTTGATGCAAAGATTTTATTATGCAATGATTACTAATGCATATTTTATTGAATTTGTTCATTGTTTGAAGTTAATTGTTCAATTTTTTATAATGATTTTAAAAAGTTAAAATTGTGTTAAATCCAATCAAAGGATTATTGATTATGACATTGATTATTGTCAAGAAGACTTATTAGTCTCAAATATGTAACTTGAACAATTATTGACTAAAGAAGTCAAAGGTATGAAGATTGTAATAATATATGAATTTTATTAAAATGATGTTTAAATATTTTTATATTTCAGAAGACATAATGAATTGTACATGATGATATTGAATATGTCAAGATAAAATTGACACGGAAAAGTGCAAAGTTAATATATATTCACACTATATAAAATGATGAGAAAGACATAAGAATAATGTCTTATATAATTGATGAGCACAAAATAAATATTGTCAAATCACTAAGAAAAGTGTTATTGACAGAAGACAAAAGAAAAGGTCTTCATAATAAATGAGAGAAAAATGACTTGCTAGATAAAGCAAGGTAAATAATAAGTTGAACAAAATATTGTTGCAACAGAAGATGTTTGTCAAAAGACAAAATAAAAAAATATATTGTACTGAAATAAAATGCTCTCATACAAAAGAAAAGAATGATAATGATATGAAGAAAAATATGAAAGTGTTGAATATTGAAAATAAATTCATTAAGTGAATATGTACAAAGAAATGACAATTAAGTCATAAGGTGATAGAAAATAATCACTAAAAAAAAAAAGCGCAGTACTGATAAAGAGGGGAGATAACAATGATAATTAAAAATGCACTTAAAACTTATGAAGAAGTTATTTTACTTGGTAACAACCTGAGTGAATAATCACTTATTATTGTATAAATTTTATTTTTTGTTTAAAACTGAATTGATAATAATATTTTTGAAAATTGAATAAATTTTTATGTCAATATTATGATATTATGCTATAAATGCATTTAAAAATTGAAAATGAGATATAGTATTGACAAGAATATTTTTATTAATAAATTTTGTATCCTAACTGGTTTGATATTTGTATCATAACCATTTTGTTTGACATTTGTAAATACATTGACATTTTTTTGATATAGATTTCTAATTGATGTGATGTAATACTACAAAAATTTGTATTTTTATTTTGACAAAAGTAAATTTTATTAAGTTAATGACAGTAATACATAGAGATTGCTAAAAAACTAAATGTATAACATTAGTTTTTAAAGGGAAGGGGATGTTGTAATAATGTTATTTGGCACAGAGATGGTTTAAAATCTGGCCACTTAGCTTAGCGGAAGTAGAAGTGATTTTATTGATAAGTTAGAGCAGACGATAATCGAGATGACGACTTTGGAACCTTATTAGTGTAAGAAGATATTTATCACATCATTTGTATTGTACTATGTAAAATAAGAAGTTCCTTTATATGAAAATAAATATATGTACATATATACACAGAAGTCTACTCAGTGATTTTTACATGTAGTTCGTCTATTAAATATAATTATATACACCAAGTCAAGTTAGTTGATCTGAAGAGACTGAAATAGATTTACAGCTACCAAAAGAAACTGATGTACCAGAAGCAGAAGCAAACATAAATTATACATACAACTTATATACACAAAAACTAGCTATGACACTACTGTAGTTGTGGGTCTATCAGGGTGAGCGGTTTTATATTTCCTAATCAGGTCCACAGCTGTCTCAACTTTCTTTGGTCCCCTTTCTAAAATGAATGACTTCAATTCAGGGTGGCAGGAATGAATGGCCTTGTCTAACAAGAAAAATGTCCTAAAGGCTTCGAATGTCCTTTCTACCTTAGCATATTGTAGCCATTTATCCAGGGCAGTACATAATTTGTCAAAATATGTCTGGGGGTCATCGTCCTTTTGTAAAACTGTCTGATGAAACGCCTTCCTAAAACTAGCTTCTGTCTGTCCATATGTCCTTAGAAGCTGTTCTCTAGCTACCTGGTAACTGTCCTGGTTTAAACATATCCTAAGGGAAACGTCACTAGTAAAAGATTTGCCTAACAAGTACGTCCATTTGGATTCGGGGAAGTCAAGTTCTCTCATGTCACGTTCGAATTTAGTAAGGAAATTGTCGATCGTTGTCTTCTGTTCGTCAAATAGATGGTATTTATAGTGAACTATTCTATTTGCAAGACTATGATCTATGGTTGACAGTGGGGTAGGTAGAGGGGTAGGATTATTGAGCTGGCCATCCCTTAACTCTTTCTCTAATTCTAACTGCTTGATTCTTAACTGGCCTTGTGCTATGCTGTAAGAATGTTCCTTATCTAACCTAGCTTGTTCCTTCTCTAACCTAGCTTGTTCCTTCTCATGTTCCTTATCTAATCTAGCCTGTTCCTTCTCTAACCTATCCTGCGCCCATTTCTCTAATTTTTTTGTCTCTATCCCTAATGTTTGTCCTAAGGTAACGAAATGTTCGAATGATGACATTCTGAGTTATGAATAATGATTTACAAACAAGTTGAGTTACCTTGACTTACCTTAATATTAACTTCAACTAAATAAGGATAATGAAATACTTATTATCTACAATCTAACACACAAACTAAGTAAATTTCTGCGGTACAAATACAATACAGAAATAAACAAGACAAAAGGCAGAGAAAACTGATAGTAACAACAAATAAAACAATACTGTCACATATACACAAACTAGACAGTAACGATCTAACAAATAAATGTTATGTAATCTCTCCGAGCACCGCTTTTAAACACTCCGTTACAAAAGTAACAAAGATGTACTCAGTGAGAGACTACCAACAAAATATCTATAAGGATTCAAAATAAACGAGACATTTGATTGTGCACTAAGATAAAATTTAAAAAGAAAACTTATCTGGTTTAAAGAATATATTAACACAGACTGACTGACTCCTCTTGTCACCTTCTCTGCTCTCCTAGATTATGTATGAGTCAGTGTGACTCCTCTCTGGCTGCTACAGAGTCAGTGTGACTCCTCTCTGGCTGCTACAGAGTCAGTGTGACTCTTCTCTGGCTGCTACAGAGTCAGTGTGACTCTTCTCTGGCTGCTACAGAGTCAGTGTGACTCTTCTCTGGCTGCTGAGTCGGTGTGACTCCTCTCTGGCTGCTACAGAGTCAGTGTGACTCTTCTCTGGCTGCTACAGAGTCAGTATGACTCTTCTCTGGCTGCTGAGTCGGTGTGACTCCTCTCTGGCTGCTACAGAGTCAGTGTGACTCTTCTCTGGCTGCTGAGTCGGTGTGACTCCTCTCTGGCTGCTACAGAGTCAGTGTGACTCTTCTCTGGCTGCTACAGAGTCAGTGTGACTCCTCTCTGGGCTGTTGTTGCTGACTTAGATGAAGATTCCAGAAATATCTTTGGGCAGGCTCGCCAAATGTTACGTTATTATTTTCAAATATGTAACGTTAACTTTCTAACTAATAAATATATCAACGCCAAGGCTTGAAAAATCATGGAATAAGCTATAGTCTGATAAACGAGATAAAACGAGGGCCAATTTTCGTTCATGGTCTGGGCTATAGCCTTGTTTGCCTAATGTTTCAACCAGCCCTGACCAGAGTCGTAACTAGGGAGGGGGTCCAAATTCATAAGTCCTCCGGCCCCAGCTTGAGGGGGGGGGCCAAATTATTTTTTCACATCAAATATTATGTACATTATTTCATGTCGTGGATGTCGAATGTCAAAATGCAGTTGCCCCAAAATCCCTAGGTTCGGCACTGGCCCTGACAACTGAGCAACAAAAAAAAAACATTTAGGCCTAGACACTAGCACATCATCGAGAGTATAGAACATTCATTATTACGAAGTGATGATATCACGATTCACGAATCAATGAATCATTTACTGAGTTTAATAGTTTTAAAGTTAAACGTCTTAGTCGAATTTCAAAGTTATTTGAGAGAAAAATTGAACATTATAATTGATAGCGAAGTAAATTAACAAACAGGGTAGACTGTTGAATAAATCAGTACTAAAGCGATATTAACCATGTAGGTGACAATCTAAATCATTGTCTTACAATTCAAGCACTTGACAACAGGGCCAAACTCAAACAATAGTGAAATATGGCCGAAGGATAATGATTTCTTCAATTTAGTAGAATTCGCTCCAAGGCATCATTAAAAAAGTTTTACTTTAGTATAAAACAACATTCAGTCGTATGATAATAATACATGGTCATGGAGTCGTATTAAAAAGTCGATGCAAGCCTGCAGCCGCTTGTAAACAACAGTTTGGACAGATGATAGACATAACACAACGCTCTACTAAATACAATCATGCTTACTGCTAAAATTAATTATGACTATACTTACAATCAAAATGATAATATTCAAAATGGTCAACTATTTACAATCCAAAGTGAATAGATAAGTATGTACACACTCAGACGACCAGACTAAAGAATGAAAAAGAAAAAAAGTTCAACACCACGGACTACGACCCAGATCTGAGTTCTTATCGTGCGGCGGACCTGCCGTGACCTAGTTTCTTTTTCTTCTAAAATTAGAAATTATCGTACAGTTTGAAGGTCACTGTCATTGGATTAATAGAAGTGTATACCGTGGACGGGAAGTTGTGTGGTAAAGCGCTTGACTGTAGACCCGAGGGTCCATGGTTCGATCTCCGGTGAGGTTCAATGGATACTTCAGGTTATGGCTTAATTTCCCGCCATATCTCCCGTGGTGCCTCCATGGCCATTGCACTATCGACTATGAAAGAAGAGCACCATAAAAATCGTCCCATTAGTGGTTTATAGGATCTAAGAGATTTAATCTCATCCTTACAGGGACTTCATACGCACACTGACAACCATAATCATGTTTTAAATTTCAAAACTATTTAGGACCGTTCATAGGCTTTCATGGGCCCTAGGCAGAGACGTGGAGATATTTGGAGCAGTGCCGAACCTAGGGATTTGGGGGCCTGAGGGGCTTGGCCTCTTTGGGGGCCATAGCATTTGACATTAGACACCATGGCATGAGATAATGTACTTAATATTTACTGTAAAAAAAAATTGGGTGAGGGGTCCCCTCAAGCTGAGATCCGGGGGAAGGGAGGAATTTCGCATATGGACCCCCCTGCCCACCCTCGGTACGCCTCTGATTTGGAAGTTCTAGGAAAAAGTGCATTGCCACTATATGTATGCATTAATCTATTTGTTTTTAATTCTGATAATTTTATTTAAAATATTTTTTGGATTAGTTTGTTTACTTAACCATTTAATTCTAATAGCTTTAAAAAAATGATTGCATTCATTAATGTATTTATTTGGACACTAGCACTACATCTAGCACGATACCATGAGGCCTTTCTAGGGACGTGCTGACCTAGGACGACGCGACCCGCATTCATCATGAGCCCTTTGGGTTGGGAAAAACATAATTTATCTAAAAAAAAAAAGTTTGATTAATTTTTTTAATTTTTTTTTTTAAATTAAATAACCAAAGGCTATTAACTGCAACTATATGTGAAACGCAATAAACATTCAACTAATTTGTAGCATAATTTCTCGATCCCCTTCAATTTAGACCGCATGGATACATTTTTAGTTTGCTCGTCTATTTCCAGGTGAGCTATGTGCGGCTGACCTTTCTCTGACATTGGGAGATCCACTGCCGTAATCCATCTGCGTAATATTATCAGACGGCCATCTCTATTTACTTCTGGTATTTGCTTGACAACTCCTTTTTTCCCCCCATAGATCTTCGTTTCTTACCCTGCATATACGGGGGCAGAGGGGGGGCCGGGGGGCCGGGGGGTAGGGGGGCCCTGGGGGGGTTTATGTGGGGGGGGGGGGAGGGGGGTAGGGGGGGGGGGGAACGATCTTGAGAAGGCTGAGTTGCTCAGGTAGTGAATTGAAGCAGCATCTAGTGGCATTAGTTATTAGGACATCACTCAGTAATTTTTCTTATTCATGTTTAAATTTCAGTGAAAATTTAGCTTTCACTGAACACCGTTGGCTGATACTATTATTTATCCACATCGCAGTTTAACTTTACTTCGTACCATACGAATGTATTGAGGCTTTTAAATTTATTATATATGGCTCCTAAAGAGCTTATTGGGCCAAATGTTGGATGTTAATTTTATATTATCTTAGCGCATTAAAATAAATACTAATTTGTCTCACACGGTGGCGTGTTTTATAAATTATAAATCTCACACATACAAAGTAACTAACACCCACCTACCCTGACACATCTGGCTGACTTATAGGGTGGGAACTGGAGCAATAAACCCAGGCCTCCCGCCTGATGCAGCCCGTGAAATTAGAAATCTATCTATCTATCTATCTATCTATCTATCTATCTATCTATCTATCTATCTATCTATCTATCTATCTATCTATCTATCTATCTCTATCTATCTATGGGGGGGGGGGGGGGGGGGGGGGGGGGGGGGGGGGGGGGGGGGGGGGGGGGGGGGGGGGGGGGGGGGGGGGGGGGGGGGGGGGGGGGGGGGGGGGGGGGGGGGGGGGGGGGGGGGGGGGGGGGGGGGGGGGGGGGGGGGGGGGGGGGGGGGGGGGGGGGGGGGGGGGGGGGGGGGGGGGGGGGGGGGGGGGGGGGGGGGGGGGGGGGGGGGGGGGGGGGGGGGGGGGGGGGGGGGGGGGGGGGGGGGGGGGGGGGGGGGGGGGGGGGGGGGGGGGGGGGGGGGGGGGGGGGGGGGGGGGGGGGGGGGGGGGGGGGGGGGGGGGGGGGAGGCATCTATCTATCTATCTATCTATTCATCTATCTATCATTCCATTCTTATCTATTCATCTTTATATACAATAGCACAAAAAAAAAAAAAAAAAAAAAAAAAAAAAAAAAAAAAAAAAAAAAAAAAAAAAAAAAAAAAAAAAAAAAAAAAAAAAAAAAAAAAAAAAAAAAAAAAAAAAAAAAAAAAAAAAAAAAAAAAAAAAAAAAAAAAAAAAAAAAAAAAAAAAAAAAAAAAAAAAAAAAAAAAAAAAAAAAAAAAAAAAAAAAAAAAAAAAAAAAAAAAAAAAAAAAAAAAAAAAAAAAAAAAAAAAAAAAAAAAAAAAAAAAAAAAAAAAAAAAAAAAAAAAAAAAAAAAAAAAAAAAAAAAAAAAAAAAAAAAAAAAAAAAAAAAAAAAAAAAAAAAAAAAAAAAAAAAAAAAAAAAAAAAAAAAAAAAAAAAAAAAAAAAAAAAAAAAAAAAAAAAAAAAAAAAAAAAAAAAAAAAAAAAAAAAAAAAAAAAAAAAAAAAAAAAAAAAAAAAAAAAAAAAAAAAAAAAAAAAAAAAAAAAAAAAAAAAAAAAAAAAAAAAAAAAAAAAAAAAAAAAAAAAAAAAAAAAAAAAAAAAAAAAAAAAAAAAAAAAAAAAAAAAAAAAAAAAAAAAAAAAAAAAAAAAAAAAAAAAAAAAAAAAAAAAAAAAAAAAAAAAAAAAAAAAAAAAAAAAAAAAAAAAAAAAAAAAAAAAAAAAAAAAAATATATATATATATTATTCATTGGAACCATGCTGTTATTCTTTTTAAGCTCTAGGCACAGTTAATGACAGTTACCTTGCAAACTGTCAAGGACGCGTCTGCTCACGCATCAACACGTCAATTACTCAGTGCGCTCATACATTTAATCCTCATCATGCATGCCGTCTTATTTCTTGCTACACATGCATCACTCTTGGCTTTACAACGGCTTTTTACACACCCAAGTCAGTCCTATCTGTGCAAAATCAGTCGTCCTTTTCCAAAGGCTCTAGATGTTCAAACAGAGCCTACATTTTATACAGGTAAATGTTCTGCAAGAGTTAAGGCTCGCCCATTGAACAGCACATTTTTTTTTTCAAAGCCAACGCAATTGGCCCCCGGCCCGGGCGAGGGGGGGGGGGGGGGGCCTGGGGCGGGGCCCCCCTTTGGTAGGGGCGCCCGCCCCCCCCCATGCTGTAATTTTTTTTCCCACTCTTTTTTTATTTTTGGGGCCGGCATGTTGTCCCCTCCGGGGGCGCTTTTGGTGTCTGGGGGCCTCTGGATCATTCCCATAAATCTGTACTTTTGAAGGCACATATAGAAAATTGTTCTGGTGTGAAGAAGCCTCCCCCCCCCTCGCCCATACCGGCCACACAACCCCTACTTATTGCGAAGTCATTAAATACTGTGAGCTGTTCACTATCGACACGATTTTTAACACGCCAGAAATCATATACACCAGCCCTACATAAATAGTAATATCACATATAAGTTATATTGAAATGAGGTGGAAATATGTGACTGGAGAAGGGAAGTGGCAGATCTGCATTTTTCCGGTTCTTGTCAGTTCAAGAGTTACGTTTCTAAAAAAAAATATTTAAAAAAGAGCTTAGAGAACCGGTTGTAATATTTACCAAAAAAAAAAAATAAATACATAATGTATTTAATTATTTTTTTATCAAAATATTGTCATCAAGATTACAAGCTTCCATTGTCAATATATAATTGGTTATTTGAAACTGAAAATGCCACCACAGCCTAAGGTGTGTGTGTGTGTGTGTGTGTGAAGTCCCTGTAAGGATGAGATGAAATCTCTTAGATCCTATAAACCACTAATGGGACGGTTTTTTTATGATGCCCTTCTTTCATCCCCACCATAGACGATAATGCAATCGCCATGGAGATATATCAGGAACATGAGCCAAGACCTGAAAAATTTCTGCGTTTTGTCTGCCCCCCCCCCCCCCCGCTTATTTGTTCTACTTAGTAAAATGTATTACCTGCTATTGCCTGGCTCCTGCTGTAAAATGCATGGCCCCTGCTGTAGAATTTTCACGCTACGGGGCTGCCTAAATGTATCGCTTTCAAGGAAGGATAACTCTGCTGAGAGATTCGATGTAACAGAGATCTAGATTCAAGATTGTACTATTCTGTTAATTTGTTAATTCGACGAAAAATAATGAAAAGAAAAACACTGCATGACAATTTTGTTATCTCTTACGTTACAGATAACAAGGGAGGCTAATACTGAATCATTGATCTGACAGAGTCTGTGACAAGGGCAAAGTTTAAAGAAATCCTTCTTCACTGATAGACTGTCCTGAAGATTAATTTAGTCATACCAAGGTTTATAAGTCAGGCAAACTTTTTTTTTTACTGCTAAGTTCCAGTAATACCGATGTTGAAAACATTGAAATCCAAGTTTGTCTTCAGGCTGTCAAACACACAGATAGAGGTTAGGCCAAGTACCAATGTTTAGGTAGGGGGAGGAGATAAATCCTTCATAATGTAAACGGAAATAAAATTTAAAAAAAACACACACACATACACACACAGATAGACCAAGAAAGAGAGAGAGAGAGAGAGAGAGAGAGAGAGAGAGAAAGGAAAGATACTCACACAGAGACCAAGAGGGAGAGAGAAAGAGAGAGACATACATACATACACACACAGAGAGACCAAGGGAGAGAGAGACAGATGCTAAATAGTATAACAACGGTTTTGGGTTTCTTCGAGTCCATCGTTATTGTTGTTTTTAATTGATTTCTACAAAAATCCTAGGCTGAGTGTCTTTAGAAAGCTAAGCACACTTTACAAAGACATGTATTTTATTTACACAGACACAGTACTAGTAAATGTATGAAGAAGTAATTATACATTGATACTATACTACTAATTGCATATAGGTGTAAGTATTTTTATACACTTGAGAATATATGTTGAGGTAAGAATCGGTGTCCCTTGTAGAAAGATGGCTTTCTTTCTACACAAGTCGTTCAGTTGAGGGGGGGGGGGGCGGCTACCTGCCATCTCAGCACTTATTGCTTGTTTACAGTGTCGTAAAACCTCATTATACGAATTTGATCCGTATGAAACTGTTCAAATTCCAAATCGTTCACGTTTCGAATTATCTCCCCCCCCCCTCCCCACCAATTATAAATGATTTCAAATGAGTGAATTCCCACACACATTTTTTTTTCAAAACTTTTTTTTTTTTTGCCACCGGCCAATGTCCGGTACTTAATTATAGTAATCACTCCGTAATCTGGCTGTCCGTACAGGTGTACAGGAGTGTACAGGGCGGTTTGGTATTTAGGTCTATGTCTATGGGCGGCTGATGTATAGGTCTATGTCTATGGGCGGCTGATGTATAGGTCTATGTCTATGGGCGGCTGATGTATAGGTCTATGTCTATGGGCGGCTGATGTATAGGTCTATGTCTATGGGCGGCTGATGTATAGGTCTATGTCTATGGGCGGCTGATGTATAGGTCTATGTCTATGGGCGGCTGATGTATAGGTCTATGTCTATGGGCGGCTGATGTATAGGTCTATGTCTATGGGCGGTTGATGTATAGGTCTATGTCTATGGGCGGTTGATGTATAGGTCTATGTCTATGGGCGGTTGATGTATAGGTCTATGTTTAAGGGCGGCTGGTGCATAGGTTATTCTATGGGCGGCTGGTGCATAGGTTTCTCTATGGGCAGTTGCCACTACCGAAGGTGTCACCGAAAAAAGTCAAGCTTCACAGAAGTCCTACTGCCGCTGTCAACATTTGAATAACTGCTGCGTCAGTGCAGACTTAACCACCCCCTTCCCCTCCCAATGTATTCATAGTGTTAGCATATCTTTGAAATCGCCTCTTCACAGGTCAAGGTCAACACTGTCCCCGATGAGGGACAGAAGTAGTAGAGCTTTATTTTTTTTTTTAAAAGACCGAAATGTATCAGAAATACGATCTCTCCGACGACTATGGTGTTCAACTTAAAATCGATCATGTGAAACACGACTCTCTCTCTCTACCTGCGGCACATTGTGTGTGTGTGTGTGTGTGTGCATGGGGAGGCCCTTGGTACAGGGACTGGTTGTCCAAGTCGCCAGTCAACTTCAAAATCAATCTACTGTTTGTAGATATAAAGATTGGGCGTCATTTCATTTCGGGTCGACTCTTTCAAGCATCCCTCCCGTTTTGTGTGTGTGTGTGTGTGTGTTGTGTGTGTTGAGCGCGTGTGTGTGTTGTGTGTGTTGTGCGTGTGTGTGTGTTGTGCGTGTGTGTGTGTGTTGTGTGTGTTGTGCGTGTGTGTGTGTTGTGTGTGTGCTGTGTGTGTTGTGCGTGTGTGTGCTGTGCGTGTTGTGTGTTGTGTGTGTGTTGTGCGTGTGTGTGTTTTGTGTGTGTTGTGCGTGTGTGTGTGTTTTGTGTGTGTTGTGTGTGTGTTGTGTGTGTGTGTTTAGTTTCTTCACTCTAGGCCGGCATTTAATACATTTCTAATAGTTTTGAATGCATTCACATATTAAAAAAAATCTTTTATTTGACATAATTAGAAAACATGTTGTTATTGGGTGATATTTCTTGTGCCAGATAATGGAGTTGATTAATGGTTACAGAAGAAAGTAACTAGAAATAAACAAATACAATTTTTGAATCAAGTACAATGTAATCAGCAAAGCTTGTTATTTTTTTTTTAAGTGTGTATGTGTGTGTGTGTTTGGGGGGAATAGTTCTTCGATTGAGGCCATAGTACTGTTGCTATGTATTTTAGTATTATTATTATTATGGCGAAGAGGGTGATATGTGTCACACAACTCCAGGATTATAGCGACAGTTGGCAGAATTGTGACGCGTGTAGAGATGAAGCAGCAGATATTACTATATTAACGCAATGACTGTATTAAAAAAAAAAAGAAAAAAAAACCCTCTAGTATTGCCAACTCGTAGAGTGTGATTGAAAAGAGATTTTTTTCCTACAAACTGTAAAACAGTATTTAAAAAAAAAATAACACATAAACACTTAAAATATTTTACTGCAAATACAAAGTGGGTGATCATAATGGCAGATCATAATGGCAGATCATAATATAATGGCAGATCATAATGGCAGATCATAATGGCAAATGGGATGTTTTCCAACATGAGGATACAAACTGTATTGAATCTGGCAGTGATCAAAAGATAAACTTGTAGAAAACATACATACATCAACAAGGGCGTTTCATATTTTTACTCTGAAAAATTACCCCCCCACTTCCATCTCTGTCGTTGAATTACAGTACACAGCTATCTATGGCAAACTAAACCGTAACAGTTGATATTTAGGATTCCAGCTTGGTTTCTAGTTGCAGCCACTGACTTGCTAACGTAACACTGTAACAGTACCGCCGCAAAGGGGCTGCAAGCCAAATACTCGTCAGAGCCCCCACCCCTAGGGGCACCGACCGTATAGTTTTCTGCTATTTAATGACTATGCCATTGGTTGGTGTGTGTAATCAAAATGACCCCGAGATTAACTAACAACAACCCTAACTGCAATTAATAACAATCAACTGTAGCAGGCTGGATGTGTGTACATGGTGAATAATACGTTCTTTTTTTTTAGTGTTGTAGCTGGTCTATCTAACTACTACTTGATCGTAGACTTGTAGGTCACCTTACCATTTGTGTGACCTCATTATTCGACAGGTTATGTGTAACAGTGACAACTGAGTGTGTTACAATCTATAACTATAACAAAAGTGTAAAATATCGGAACAATAAATATTTTAAAACGTTCCCTTAAGCCTCTAAGGGCTCATCGGGACAGGTGAAGTGCAGAATGTATCTGTTTCAGAAGCCAGGGCACATTGAGGGATTCTGTTGTTATCACAATGCCATGGTCGACTTTACTCCACCAACTGAAATTTAGGTACCCATTTAAAGCTGGGAGTTCGAACCCGGGACCACTCCGGTCAAGATTCGAACACTCTAAACAACATAATTAATTTGAATGTGTAATAAATTATATTTAAAGTAAAGAGAAATGGACGCTTGAATAAAACAAAAATAAACATCAACAATAAGCCGATTCTGTTGCGTTCCAGTTATCAAACTTCATGATCTTTAATGTATTCTACAGATGAGCTGTAAACTATAACATTACAAAATAAATGAGCGAAAAGAAAAAAAGACATAGTCGGTTACATTCGTAAATTATTAATTATTTGGTAATTAAATGTGTATAAATATGCCTTTTCAGGGGATATTACTATGTTTATAGCAAAAAAAATGTTAAACTTAAGTTATTCCCCCTTAACACATATTGAAATTTCTTTTTTTTTTTCAAATTATCAATAGTATCATTCATCATAGATGATTATTGTAAAACAAGTTTTATTCAAACAAGATTTACATAGGCTTCTTTTACGGATGCGGTAACCAAACAAGCGAATTAGTTAATTGTACAAGGAGATGACCACATTGTCGTTCTTTTTATTTTTATTTTTGGGCCATCGGTGTAGACTTCATTAGATGTTTGGGGGTTCTAGGCACAAGTGCTCGAGGATGCCCTCTTCGCATCAGATTTAAATTTAAAAAAAAACCTAAATCTTGAAAGGGCATTTTGTTGTTGTCACGGTGGTTTTAGACGATTGTCTAGTCAGCCTTTTCATAAGAACTGCACTGTGCGCATGTGCGGATATTGGCAAAAGGATAT
The DNA here is from genome assembly GCA_021962125.1 of Bulinus truncatus. Taxonomy (NCBI): domain Eukaryota; kingdom Metazoa; phylum Mollusca; class Gastropoda; family Planorbidae; genus Bulinus; species Bulinus truncatus. The sequence goes on along the minus strand of JAGDYQ010000002.1, from coordinate 2,739,923 downwards.
AGACATCATATGGTATTCACTTCTGTTTAAATTAACAGGATGGCTCCCCACGGAAACAATGAGTACATTAGGGAGCCCCAAATCAATGGACATTTGTAGGCCCTATGAATAAAAAAGAACTATGTCAAGGCCACCTCTACTTGATCCCATAATAATGTTTGATACTTGGAATCGGTGCTTCTAACCTCCCAACTGTTTAGTCATTTTAGCCCGGTGTCACTTGGATTCAGCGGTGGCTTGCGTATAGAGGTATTGTGGAACTACAGCACAACAGAATTCTTCTTAATGAAATCGATAAAATTCAATAGAATGAGTCCCTTTTTTTTCGTTAATTCTTTCTTTGCAATTGTACAATGTATAATAATTAACGCTGTAGCCATCCTTCAGTTTGTCAAAAAGATATACACATCTTTGTATGGAATTGTGCGTTTAACTGTTCCAGAGGTTTAGCTTTGCCCTCGTGCGCATGCCTAGTCGAAGCTCAGATAGGAATTACATGATAAGTTGTGCCTCAGTGCTGTCCCATTTTTTTACGAAAATAGATGAAGCTTGAGCTGTAAAAATTTAGGTTAAAGTACTTTAAAATATTTTGATTTAGTTTTCATTGGATTTATCAAGTATTTTTTTTCTTTACACAATTTTAAAACAAAGGCTGAACATTTTCTGGTGCAGCAAACTCACACATTTTTAGTTTAGGCTGGTGAGGAAGGCATACAACACAATGTCATGCAAGTAGTGGCGCGCAAGGTGGTCCTCGCAGGTCTAGGCTTGTCTATTGGACATCGGTCGGCTTGACCCCTTGGATTACCCCAAAATTTGGTGACTCAGGTGCGCAATCAGTTGCGTAACGGGACTACGTTCGCGCAATCTCTTGATAGGAACATGTTTATAGAATGGGTCATTCATGGCGCACATAACATCTCATTCAAACAATGACCTTGTAGAATTTTATATTCTAGGCCAGTCCTTTATGGGAGATCTGATGGGGAGAGGGAGGTATTTGTCGAGGGGACAACGATTATTGAGAACCTCCCATGAGTGCTACTTGGCAATGTTTATTACATTACTTTGATTTATTGTTTCCCAGGGGGAGGGGGCATAATGTAAGACAACTCTTGGCGAACATTTTTCCCAATGTCAGTATATTTAATGAGTTACACAATTTTACTTAACAAATTCAACTAATAAATATATATTGTTATTATTGTTTTCATAGACAAAAAAAAGCCCGTCATAATGTAAGAAAAAAAAATATAAATAGAACTAAATGTTATTCGTGAATACAGAAATTAATTACGGTAGGCGGGGATGAGGTCGGCGCACCGATACCTCATCCTTCGGCACTTTCTGGTGTACATTAGCAACAGCTCTGTTTAATAATGTTGCATTGCCATGTGTTTACACACAATGTCCATTTGACAGGCGTTGAGAAGTTCTAATAACACAAGATTGTTCCAGTAGAATCATTGCCATCTCAAGTCGTTAACCTAACCGTTTTGACTGCATTTCACACAACTTGCATTGAGTGGGGGATCCGACTCTGACAGCGCCCCCAGTTCCTCATTATGGCGGGCTCCGTGTTTACAGCACTACGCCCAGTGTGTTTGGAGCCCAAACCGATGCGGGCTAGAAAAGTGGGCACCGACTCCCCTCCCCTTCCAAAACGAAAGTCCTATACAACTCGCTTGTCTCTCATGTTGAGCACCCGCAAATGTATTTGCATACGCGTGTTTTTCTGACAGGAAGTGGGCGGGACTTTGACAGAAAGCACGTGCCAATATCCTGGTGCTTTTGTGGTTAGATTAAAACCGCCACGTTCTGTGAAGAAAATCAGGGATGAATAACTCCTTTAGATGTTTATAGTTCCCTCCCCCCCCCCCAAGCCACTCTCCGTCTCTCGCTATTTCTCCATTTCATTGAGCAACGGAACTAGTTGATGGTTGAAAAAAGGAAAAGACGAGCGTCCAAACTGGCATCACGCTTGCTCGATGAAACCAAGGCAACGAGAAAAGCTGGTCATTACAACGAGACGAACGTGTGTTTAGAGAAAGTGAACGTGCAATCAGTGCTGATTGATTAGTCCATCTTGTCCACCTCACTAATTAACCCTCAGACGGAAGAAAGAAATGACCACAATATTAGTGCCGTCCCGTTCTAAAATGTGTCCACGTCGCATGTTATTGCTTCCAACAAAATAAAAATAAAATTATAAAGAAGACAGTCATTACCTCGATTATTTCGCCTGTATCTATTAGCAGAAGCAGCAGCAATCTTTAACAGTTTCATTGGAAACTTTCTCGAATGATCTCTGATTTTATTGAGTGTAATCCAAATAAATCACTGCATGGACCGAAAAACACCCGAAAACTTGTTTTTTTTTTTTTTAAACTCTGCAGTCATTTATCTTTCCAGTATTAATTTTAGTATTAGTATTAAAAGTTTTGTAAATACGAGTTTGCTTCGTTTTCTCACTAAATTAAAAAAAAATATTATTGTTTATTTCAGTCCTATAACGAAGTGAAAACTATATATCGCTATGTGACTAGAATTTTAATTGATTTTTTTTTGTTGTTGTTTATTTTAGCATTGGAATTGATGCTCATAGGCTTTTTCATTTGTAGATTGATGCATTATAATTACATCAGTTCACACTTATATTATAGCATTGAACTTTGAACTGGGAAAAAACTAAGTATGGTTGGTTAATGGATTGTCTGTTTAAATGAATGTTGTTGTAAAAAAATTACGTAATTATAATATAACCACATTCAGTGTATACTTTAAGGAATTTAGACTGAGTGATATTTGAAGAGGGGTGAGGAGGGGGACAAGCTTTAAACAATCACCAATTTTGCTTTCTCTTGGAAAGGGGGGGGGGGAAGGCTAGACATAATGCACAAAGCTAGTATTAATATTTTTGAAAAAAATCATGAATAAAAGTAACAAAACCAAGCTTTTATCAAACCAGTAGAAACTTGTAGAAAAAAACAACAACAATGAGTATTAGGAACAAATTATAAAAACAAATTACAAAAATTAAATGATATTGGTTGTAGTTCAGTGTCTGAATTACGAGAGAACTACTCGACATACTGTCTGAAATGATTATTTAATTTGCGAAACGATCATAGCATTAAGACAGACAAACGTTAAAATAACTAAATTCACGTCATCACTTTTATTTGCCATATCAGAATGAAACGGTGTTGTGATACATTAAAAAATATTTTATTCAATAAAATTAACTTGGTTTTTACCCAGTGCTTGAATTTTGAGATTACTGGGAGATACATTTTCTTACCTGGGCGACGCAAGTATCAATCTCCAACAATTGCCCCCCCCCCCTCAATCCCCACTGATCACAAAAGGGAAGGTGTATGGTCGAGCGATGTAAGGCGTAGGACTGTCTCATGGGTTCAGTTCTCGGTGTCAACCGAGGACACAAATGTTGCCCAGTTATATTGTTGAAGTATTCCCTGATCTCGTAAATGTAGTAATCTCTCCTAATTCAAACGCTTAAAAAAATTACAATCCGAAAAACAAAATTCGTCATGTTTTTCTGCGCCAGTTGTTAGCATTTATTTTATTGCTCTTTGAATGTTATTACTATTTAGTTAGTTATTTAATATTAGAATTGTTTATATTGTTAGTTATTTAATTTTAGAATTGTTTATATTGTTAATTATTTAATATTAGAATTGTTTATATTGTACCTTAAAATGTAGAATGTAACAATGACATCAGTAAAAAAAATATTGGGAAAATATATTTCATTGGACTCACTTTGTATTAATTTAGTAAGAAAATAAATTGTCCCAGAACTCAAACGATTTAGAAGTTTGTATTAGATGAAAAAACGAGTTGAATTCGGATTTAAGAGTAAGACTACTAGGGGTATGAAACTGGGCAAGTAAATCTCTTATAATTCCATGGTAAATATGTTGTTTAAATGTTTAAAAAAAACAACTTCTTGTTATTAATAAATGTTTAATATTTATCGTCATGCACATATATACGATTTTAAGCCTCCATGCTAATTTACTAAATTGAAACACTGCTAGCTCATGATGTAGGCCTAATTAATTCGACAGTAAACATTGGCTTCATTAAGATTATGATTTGAATCAATTAAAAATTATGCGTGTGAAAGTCAACGAAGAACAAAATCAAATTATTATAATAATTGTATGTTGAAATGAATGTTGTAGTTGAAATGAATTAGTGGCTGATCGGGTGTTCCCAATATTGGAATTAAAAGCCGTGTGTGTTTTTTGTGGATTGGTACATTGTACGAAAAATAATAAATTTGTTTATAACTCTTTTGTTTTGTATCTTTTTCGAAGATAAGAGTATTTTAGATTTCACTTAAGCTTTTTACGTTCTTCATTACTTTTGTTTAGATCTATTTAAATACCTTTTGAATGTCTCTGCCACGAGTCACCAAAAACCTAAAAAATAGAGTTGCTGTTCGATTAAAAAAATTGATCGCAATTAACGCATGATTAAAATTTTTAATCGCAAATTAACGCACTTTTTAATCGACACAATATAACATTTTGTTTCTATTCAAACATGTAAGTTAGAATATCATAGCATAAAATTGGTATAATAAGCAATTCAGATTAATTTACGAAAGAGGTATGATTAATTGTAACAGATTTATTAAGCATCAGCACTAATGTCTGTTGAATTAGTTATTGAGGCCAGTTTATGGACATGTGTCAATCACGTCAAGTGATGCGAGTTTCTTTTTTTAATCAACAACCATGCCAAACAAGTCTTTTTCTCGTAGCGTAGATTCCGAGATAATGACATATTTCAACCCCTCTCCTCTCTATCCCTATCATATTTTGCTACAATTTGCCCCCACGTATGTCTTGTTTGCCCAACCCTCCACTATCGTACTTACAACCTTCACTTCCCATTCCAAAACAAAATACACACGTCATTTATATCTCATATGTGCCTTTTCCTTCATAAAATAACAGTAGCCTATAGCCAGAAAGTACTTACTTGCTCACTTTTTATTGACGCGTTTTTTTTTATCCCCCCCCCCTTTCCCACCCTGTTAGATTTTTGACACTCTTAGCATCTTCTCTCCCCACAAAGATGACGTTACTACCAACCGTACCGTACCGTACCCCCCCACCCCCTCTGTCCCATTTTTCCAAATCATGGCACCTGTCAATCAACCAGATGTTCACTAATGGTATCATTGAGTGTCATAATTATTATTAAGAAAAGACAATCCTATTGCTTCAAGGTCATGTAGCTGCTATGATTTTATGTAAGCATGACAGTTTCTGTATTCGGTGGATTTTTTTTTCTTTTTTTAAAATCTTGTCTGATCTAGTTATGGTTATAGAATTGGATTATTTAATGATTACTGAAATGACAACATTTGGCTAAAATTTAACGCATTTAGGTGTTTGCGTTAAAAATGTAATCGCATATGTTTAACGCATTAATTACGCTTTAATAGCAGTTAAAAAAACAGCCCGATAAAAAATATTGAATTTAGCACAATGTCACAAAAATTCTGAAAAATACAACCACTGTCTCAAGTACAGTCTAGACCTTGATTGACAGGTGTCATGTATATGAAACTATTAGTACAGCTGTTGCAGACGTGACCGGCCTAATGCTGTATTATCAAAATGCGATAAAAAATTTCCGCAAAAAATGATGATACAAAATCTCTAACATCTCGTTATTTTGATCTAGTTTTAACCTGGCTCATTATACGCTTATTTTTTTTTTACCTTCAAGTTGACTTCAATAATACACTCAGTATATAATGTAAACTAGTGAATGAAACTTTTCTCTTTTTACATCGACCGGGAATGGAGCAGGAGATTTACTTGTCGAAGGGCTGCCGCTATGTAACAAAAACATCTTCATTTATATTACAAGTGGGGATTTTGTCGACATTTCTGGGGTAGAGGGTGTATGCGGATTGCAACAGGGTGGGGTGATAGATCTACTTAATAAGTGAACGAACCTTAACTTCAAATTTGTTGAGTGAAATACTGTTATTTATCGATTTCTTGAACTTGCAATATTTTGGTCAAATTAACGCATTTAGGTGTTGCGTTAAAAAATTTAATCGCAAATATTTTTTGACGCGTTAATCGCAAATTAACGCAGTTTAATCAGCAGCCCTACTAAAAAAGGCTCTGTAAACACCTTCACAGTTAAAAAAAAAACAGTACAAAATTATATTTGTTTATGTCCAGTGATGTCCAGACATTACATAAAACTACTGTAATTTTTTTCAATAAAATTAAAGAACAACGTTGAAAGGCACTATGTGAAAATCAACAAATTTAAGAAAAATTGAGAGCCACAAGTATAATGTTCAATCTTTTTCAGGCTAATTCATTTGTAGCACTTTTTGATTAGACGGTCATTTAGACAGAAATCAAAACAAGAACTCAATAAGGAGACATTCATCATTTATTTAAGTTATAACGATATTGAAAAACACGTACATTATTAATAATGGAAACAAAGAAACAAATCATTAGAGTAATCTTCGAGCAAAACAATTATGCATATGTCACCAATTAGGAAATTTTGAATTTAAAGCTCATTAAGGAAGGCACTTAAAAGGCGAGAACAATAAAAAAAAAGGGGTAATCATGTCATGGCAAGCATTAAAACTACACTCACAAACAATTAAAACCAACAATCACACAGTAGCAAAGTTAGGTAAATTGGGGTCTCAGACGTAGAATAATGTTTGGGAGCCCTTCACAAAGAAGGTGATTAAGACATTTAAGTTAACAAGGGCAAAATTAGGGTTTACTGGGCTCTTTGGAAGTGCACCCGTCGTTAATCCGACTCTGCAAACATACAAACACACAAAAGGGATGCATTGACCACATGATGGAATATGGTAAAACCACACAATCTGTTCACACCAGGAGCATCCCACCTCTGATTTCACTCCCAGATAGAAATGTCGGCGAAGGTTATTGATACATAATGTGTGTGTGTGTGAAGTCCCTGTTAGCAGATAGTGCATGACTTTGGAGGGAAATATAGCGAAGACTTTAACCATGACCTGAAATATACATTGGTCCTCACCTGAGATCGAACCAGGGACTCTCAGGTGGGCAGCCGATAGCTTTACTTATTCGGTGGTATCGACTCACAGTATTGAGTAAGAAATCAAAAACACAAATGTATTTCATATATATATATATATATACACGAGGCAAAATTAATGTCCAATAAATACTAGATACACATTTTTTGAAAGCTGTGTTTGTGACGAAATTTATCAAACTAAATATATTCTAGTTATAAAGCATATTATTATTACTATTTTTATTTATTAATATTTTTGTACTTAAATTCAAAACATCCACATTATGTGGCAAATCACTCTTTTAAAACAAAATTTCTATAAACATGAATAAAAGGATGTCAATTTTATTAAATCCTCAATTTAACATTTACACATTTTGTTATTATAACACCACAAGACATCGATCATCAGAAACATAAAAGTACTTTGAAATAATTTATGTACAAGTGCCAATATGAGTCGTGCATAGTCTTGAACACTTTTGTAAATTATCTTCATCAGTTTCTTTTTTCAAGCTAAGGAAATGTTTTTTTTTAAAATCTCCAAATACATGTTCCAATATCGGAAATAAATAGTTTGTGTCTTAGTTATATCGATAAACAAACGAAGCATCTGTAGTTTATTGCAAATGTATGGGGGGGGGGGGGTGTTACCCGGATACGTGTCAGTGGCCCTTGGTGGTATTTCGTGATCAGCGAAAAATGTTAAGTTCCCTTAGTCTTATGATCATCGGGACAGTGTAGAATTCATAAGTCTTTGTAGCGACACAGGATATTAAAGTAATGTGTGGCTAGTACAACGTCCAGCCTCGTTTACTTCCCCAATTTTAGTCAGGTACTAATTTAAAGCTGACTGACATGGAGGACTTTCAACCAGCTTTTTCACCAAGACCTGGGGAAATTCTCTTGGCTCTCACCAAGGATAGAACCTGGGACACATTATACAGCCTTACACAGCTCGATGATACGTCCAGACTTGTGATCAGTGGGGAGGGGCAATGTTTGGAGATCGTGAATGGCCCAAGAATAGCTGGCGGCTGCCCCCCTCCCCCCCCCCCCAAAGTGAGTGTCCCAAGATTAGCTGGCGGCTTCCCCCATGAAGGTTACAAAAAAACACACACACATGTAATAGTTTAATTCAATCCAGTAAAAATGCACTTAACATGTATATTTAACTTTGTTTATCAAATAATTTGCATATGGTTGCATTAATTACTGTTTACAAAAGGTATGACGAATCGATCTATTATCTTTGTTGTAGAGCAGTGAGTGGTTCTCAAACTTTTTTGATTCGTGGCCCACTGAGAATGATTTTTAGATTTCCGCGAGGAAAAAAAAAGGTAAAAAGAATGAACGACGAAAATTAATAATATATATATATATATATATATATATATATATATATATATATATTCTCATTTACGTACAAATAATTATTTTAAAAAAAAATGTGGAGGACCATTTTATATCAGATGGCGATCTCACTTTGAGAATCATTGTTGTTGAGCTATTAAAGAGTAAATAATGGCAATGTTTTTTTTTTCCATTTCTGAACCCACTGCTTGTCTACTTCATCTCAACATTAACATTTCCAGAACAAAGACTGACAACAATATCATGACTTATATGAAATTATGGTTTTTGAAAAAAATCGGAAATGAACCGTAATTATTGTCTTTTAAAATGGTTCTTTCTTATCATTTCCATTTCAGTCATTGTGTCAAGATGCCAATTAAACAAACAAATATATTTCATTGGTACTGTCAGATCAAATAAATGTCCAGTTCTGTAATCAGGAACTAGCGTAACCAGTTTCATCGGAAATATCCGCTCCTTCTGTAAACTTTTGTCTGCTTGATAACTCGATAGATCGATTTTCTGTCTTGCCATCGGTGTCTGAGGAATCCGATTCTTCTTCGTCGTTGTCTACATCCCTGTAAAGGTCGCCCTGTGCCAGCTTTGCCTGCTGCTGCTCCAAATGCTGTTTCCGCCATTTGATACGTCTGTTTTGAAACCAGACTTTCACTTGAGCCTCGGTGAGATTCAAGGCAGCGGCCAGATAATATCTATGAAAAATAACAAAAAGAATTACATGATTATGTTGTCTCTAAGTTTAAATGGTTGCATTATTTAGGCCTAATTAAAATGTAGTGAGCTTCGGTGAAGCGATATTATATAAGATGCTGTATGTTGAATGAAGCTGTATGAGTGGTGTGTGCAGTGTTATGTAGCAAGGCTAAATGATGTTTATGGCGGATGATATTGTATGAGATGCTGTATGTTGAATGAAGCTGTACGGGAGTTGTATGCAGTGTTATGTAGCATGGCTGAATGATGTTTGTGGCGGATGATATTGTATGAGATGCTGTATGTTGAATGAAGCTGTATGGGTGGTGTGTGCAGTGTTATGTAGCAAGGCTAAATGATGTTTATGGCGGTTGATATTGTATGAGATGCTGTATGTTGAATGAAGCTGTATGAGTGGTGTATGCGGTGTTATGTAGCAAGGCTAAATGATGTTTATGGCGGATGATATTGTATGAGATGCTGTATGTTGAATGAAGCTGTACGGGAGTTGTATGCCGTGTTATGTAGCAAGGCTAAATGATGTTTATGGCGGATGATATTGTATGAGATGCTGTATGTTGAATGAAGCTGTATGAGTGGTGTGTGCCGTGTTATGTAGCAAGGCTAAATGATGTTTATGGCGGATGATATTGTATGAGATGCTGTATGTTGAATGAAGCTGTACGGGAGTTGTATGCCGTGTTATGTAGCAAGGCTAAATGATGTTTATGGCGGATGATATTGTATGAGATGCTGTATGTTGAATGAAGCTGTATGGGTGGTGTGTGCAGTGTTATGTAGCAAGGCTAAATGATGTTTATGGCGGATGATATTGTATGAGATGCTGTATGTTGAATGAAGCTGTATGAGTGGTGTATGCAGTGTTATGTAGCATGGCTAAATGCTGTTTATGGTCTATGATATTGTAAAGTCAGTGCCGTAATAAGAGGAAAGTGGGCCTGATGTGGGGGCGATGAACATTTGGGGGGGGGCCATAAGCGAAGATACATTTAGGGCGGGGAGGCTTTTGAAAAACGCGGCCAAGAACACCGATAGCAAATCTCGGGGTCCTAATAATATCTGACTATTGTCCCAATAACTGATCCTCAAACTGTTAAGTCATTTAGTCCATTGGGGCCCCGAAAAACGTTCAGATTATCCTTTTTTTAAATTTTTAAATTTTAAAAAGATCTCGAAAGATTATCTTGACTTAGTATGGATTTCCATATGAACGGCTCTAGCTTGCCGCAATTTATCAGTCATCTATTTAAAGAAATGACCTTTCACCTTTCCATGTAATCGATAACAACATGTTTAGCAACACTTAACATTAACTTGCAAGATTGTCTTTGTACATGAAAAATTGTTTCTGTAAGATTGTGTGGTGCTACATTCGGTTAATTGGACTATGTTACATCCAATAAATGTGTTGTATGTTTTACAGCTGCATATGTTTCCGGTGATTCAGAAAAAAACAAACAATTCTTCAACAAAAGTCGTGAATGATGTGTATTTTATTAATTCCATACACACTAGCAGATCATATTTTAAGGAATTTTTTTTTTACTAAGCAACATGTGGGGGGGGGGGGTAAGATGGAGAGAAGCTACCAACATTTTTTTTTGTTTCTTTAAGAAAAATAGGAATAAATAAATAGACATCATTAGAAGTTAATAGGCGAAAAACTTTCGGCACTGGGCAATATTAATGTCATATATTTCTAACGTTAACATGTGGTCTGCACACCAATAAGCACACATACACAGGTACGCACACATAAAAGAAGTGTTACACGTGAATAAAAATGATTAATCTAGTGGTCCACGTCAATAAACTCATGAATTTAGTGGTCCGAGGGGAGAATAAAACTAACAAATTCTGCGGTCCAAGTAAAAGAAATTAATCTACTTCAGTGTCCATCTTTCATATATTTACATCCAAGAATATTCAAATATATACCGAACTTTACATTCGTGTAGATAACAAACTTGAGATAAATATAGATATTAAACTTTACATAAATAACGATACTAAACTTTGCATACATGTAGATACTAAACTTTACATCCACTTAACGCCCAACAGATAACAGTTTAAATATACGGTGAATTTCTGTAATTGACCTTCATAAATATTGGAAGCGTGAGAAAATAAAGACAGTCTTGAAACACTCTCTAAGCTGACCGTTTTCCTAAAACTGGAAGCAACAATAGACGGCTTCATAATATTTTGACTTCTGGACAAAAGACCCCACTGGTTCGTTTTATTATATTATTTTATTAAGGAACAGATAGTCCAGGAAAGGGGTGTGGGTGATGTTTGGGCTGATGAACCACTCAATGTCAGAATATTTTTACAAGCATTAGAAAAGACACGGGGACACTAGACGTCCGATGAACAAAAAGCAATTGACCTGTCATACGGTGGTCATCACCTTACGAGACGGTTGACTTCCGCAACTGGTTTCCGGTTATTAAGAAGTGCTTAGAGTGTATGATTTTGGGACTAATTCATGTTAGATGGCTTGTTCGTGAAATGGAGGAGAAGTATTTTTACTAGTAAAGTTTGAAATATTTTCCGTTTTCTTCAAATGTCAAAATATTTATTGAACATTTCGATCTGCTCATTAAGAACAGTTTACTTTCTTTGAAAGCCTTTTAAAATTGATGAAATAGGTTTATAGATGATTTATTATCTATACATATTGTGAAGGGATGATGATCAGAATTTTACACCTATTACGAAGTGATTCTGTACTCAATGTCAGTGTGCAGAACCACATATGTATATATATAGCCTATATATATATAGTGTGGGTGTGTGTGTGCGTGTATTAATTAGTATTATGTGTGTATAACTAAACTGATTCGAAAAAGGGTTTGATAAATAAATAAAATAAAACAAAGCATAAACCAAAGTCAATAAAGAAAGAAAGAAAAATAGTAATTTAAGTTTTTAGCGTCTAAAAAGACTTCATATAGGCCTACCTGTATTAAATGCATTAAATTTATTTACATATAACTGTACTGAGACCCTATTATTGGCATTATTTTATTCTTTCTATAAGATATAAAAATTAATATAGCCTACATCTATTACTAATTTAAAATAATTCAGTTGGATTTCTTCAGGGACTGGAGCAGTGTATGAGATACTATTCAGTTTACTTAATCATATCAGCATAGATTTGAATTAATTTTTCTCTTTTGTATTTTTTAGATTATAATCCGTACCAAATCACATTGTTACAAAAACAAAATTATAAACTACATGGTATACAATGAACATTTAATCGTAATTAGAATTACTCTCAGGCTACAAATCACCCACCTTTCAGTGCCGACCATGTACTGTTGACGTTCAAACTCCACCTCCAGTTTCTCCAGCTGTTCTGGTGTAAAGATGGTTCGGATTCGCTTTGGTTTCCCACAGGTTTTTCTTTCAATTTTACCTTTTAAAAATCAAACGGTTGATAAGTTGTATGAAAAGTTATCTTTAATTAATCCATAAAAATGTTAAGTTGTCAAGAATTCTGTATCAACATCTTCATTATATATGTGCAAGGGGTATAAGTATTATCACGGCCGTCGTTATACGGGGTGAGGGGCGATGGTGTACTTTAGGGGTACTTTAGGGGTACTTTAGGTGTACTTTAGGGGTACTTTAGGGGTACTTTAGGTGTACTTTAGGTGTACTTTAGGGGTACTTTAGGTGTACTTTAGGGGTACTTTAGGTGTACTTTAGGGGTACTTTTAAACGTTACGCTGCAGGTCTCCCAAGTTATTATCAACGCCACCGCTATTTCAGCCCATGAAGTCGTGAAAAAATTGACATGGTCGGGGCGGCCAGGCCCCTTTACAGATGCGGGCCCCCTGGCAATGAACCCCCCTGTCCACCCCCTCTCGGCGTGTCTGTATACGTGCACTCGTTCACAGAGCTTAAATTATACATTATGCTCATCGGCAATTTATTTGATTTTTCCGAAAAGCCGCCATGTTTATTTATTTATGCTACGTGTTTCAATATTTATGTGCTACACTAATAGCAAGGAAAAGAACATATATAGCGACCCCCCCCCTTTTTTTTAGTCATTGTTAGAGGTTTCATTTTAAATAGCGAGGAACTTTCTGCATATTGTATATTCTGTGCACTAGTCTAAGTATTTCTAGTGATTTAAAACTGTTCAGCCCTTTTCCATCAATGTTAGACCTGAGTGAAAAAAATAATCTGCGAGAAGCTTGTGTGAGTATGTGTTTTAAAGGTGTAGTGTGAATTATTATACAATATAGGGAACACAATTGTAAAATATGAGAATCTAATAAAATGGAAGTACATACATTATTTTCTAAACACGTTTTTTGTGTGTGTTTTAACAATATATTATAATTGTAGAATGCATAGACATTCGGATGATTACAAAAAAATATTAAAGCATGGGCTCGAATCTCGAATACCAGCTGAATTCCTTTATTTGACAATTTATAAATCAATGACATTTATAGGAATATTACTTAACGTATACTTTGTTAAATTTTTCAATGAACTCTTTTTGGAGACACACATCTGAATATTTTGAAAATCTAATTATGTCATGTCGTAAATAACAATCCACAAATGGCGCCCACGTTATTGGTTATTGTTTTTTTAGTCACTCAAATGTTTATAGATATTGGTATCACCTTTAGATTTAGTACATTTTAATTAAATAGCACTTTAGAGAAGATTTTTAAAAAAATGTATATATATTTGTCATTTTATGCTCATTATCGTAGAAAAAACCCTCCCACTCCCCCCCCCCGCCCATAACCATATAAATATGTTTACATTTATGTAATGTATAGAAACTATTCTTGACATGTGGCGACACTCGAGTCAGGATATGTATCATTAATCGCGAGACCCCCAAAATGTTTAGATTTTTTTATAACTTCACATACACATGTAGAAAACCAACAGCGTCATTTTTTTCAATTTGATTTCGACCCTTATCTAAATTTTCTCCACTGACATATTGGACACTATATTATTTTATTTTTTTACTTAAAATATTTATTTTGCACGATATGGGGTGACACGCTGTACCTAACGCCTTATAATCTTTTTCTGCATACCCCCCTCCCCGTATTAAAAACATATACAACCATGCAATTTATCTTCATAAATTATTTTAAAAGATGTTTGACTTATAAACTATCTGTATACAGTTATAGATAATAAAAAAAACATATAATTAAGAAATATATAAAACTATAATTTATCATCAGTATTGTTACAATGTAAAAGTAATCTTGTATACATCCAATATAATTTATCAGTATTGTTACCATGTAAAAGTAATCTTGTATTATTACCATGTAAAAGTAATCTTGTATTGTTACCATGTAAAATTAATCTTGTATTGTTACCATGTAAAAGTAATCTTGTATTGTTACCATGTAAAAGTAATCTTGTATTGTTACCATGTAAAAGTAATCTTGTATTGTTACCATGTAAAAGTAATCTTGTATTGTTACCATGTAAAAGTAATCTTGTATTGTTACCATGTAAAATTAATCTTGTATACATCCAAAAGAAAACGATTAATTAGTTTAATAAATCAAAATTCAAATTATAATCTTAAACTGAGATTAAAAAAAATTCTCGATAAGGTAACACAATTTAAAAAATATTTTAAAAAAATTGAATTCTGAAAAATATGACGCAGCAATTATAGTAGGCTGTACAACATTAACAATATTAACTCTTTACAAATACACAAGTACGTCAACGATATGTGCGCACAAACGAATATAACTATAGCCTGGCTATTGCCTACACCAGTGCTTCTCAAAGTGGTGGGCCGCGGCCCCCTAGGGGGCCGTGGACTGTCCGGAGGGGGGCCGTGGAATTTCGGAAAATGTGACACATAAAATATAATTAACCTAATGTATTGTATGTAAACAGTATATGTTTAAAATAAAATCTAGTTTATCTTATTTTATATGTTGCATCCTTTCACTCTTTCATTGTTAACATTAGAAAAAGCATGTATTGACTAGTAAAAGTTTGCATATTGAAGTTTAAAATTATGAATTTAAGCAATCTAAACAAAAAAAAATAGGGGGGGGGGGAGTGACATATTGATTGGCGTTCCAAGGGGGGCCGTGACTTCGAAAAGTTTGAGAAGCACTGGACTACACCACAAACTAATATAACTAGGCATATAGTCTGGATATTTCCTACACAACAAACTAATATAAAAATATAGCCTGGCTATTGCTTACATTACAAGTGATTTAATGTACTTCTTGTGTGACTGTGCGAAACCAATTTGAAAAATTAATGTAGGCGTTGTGTATTCTGTAACTCAATATCTATCTATCTATCTATCTATCTATCTATCTATCTATCTATCTATCTATCTATCTATCTATCTATCTATCTATCTATCTATCTATCTATCTATCTATCTATCTATCTATCTATCTATCTATCTATCTATCTATCTATCTATCTATCTATCTATCTATCTATCTATCTATCTATCGATCTATCTATCGATCTATCTATCTATCTATCTATCTATCGATCTATCTATCTATCTATCTATCTATCTATTAATCTATTAATCTATCTATCTATCTATGTATCTATCTATCTGTCTATCTATCAGTCTGTCTGTATGCATGCATGTCTCTCTTTGTCTATGGTGTGTCTTTTACTATGTCTGTTTATAAATAGATAACGGTGTATTTTTATCTCTCTAACTCTCTGTCGGTCGAACCCAACAATGGCCTGAGTTTAAAATGTAAGATGAAGAAAATAAATGAGAATGATATTTACCTTTGTGTGACAAAGGGTTTGTCTCTGGTGAAACAGATGTAGAAGACACAGAGGAGAGACTTGACAACGAGGACAGCGGTGACGATGTAAGATTGGAACTACCCAGAGCTTGTGTAGGAGTGTATGCCGGATTATGTCTGCTCGGCACAGAATCGTACTGATGGAACAAATAGGGCTGCCCCAGCTCGTATAGCCGGTCGTGTTTCCTCTCCTGATCACACGGCGTGCTGTGCATCAACGGCTGTCCGTAATATTGTCCAGCAATAGGTGAGCTGCAGCTGGGAGACGCCGAGCTTGACCTCAAGGGCGTGGAAGATTGCTCAGTCTTGACAGAGACCACGACATTGTTTGTCGTCGTATTGGTAATGTCTTGTTGAATTTTGAGCTTATCATCCTTGTTCAAGATGGCATCTATCGTAAATGAAGAACCCTTAAACGGTGAAACGCTTTTAGAACATTTGTTCGTGGATGCGATGTCTTTAGTGTGATTCGCCGTTTGTGCACTTAATGAATGTCTTGTGTGACCATTATACGCTATTCCTGGGCGGTCATTTCTGAGTTTATGGTTAATTTTCCTCATGTTATTTTTCGTACATCCGAAGTCATTTTGTAAAAGATGATTCGAAGACGTGCCCGCCTGTCTGTGGTAGGGGTGATGTAGTAGCTGTTGATGCTGATGCTGATGGCGGTGGTAATTGTAGCTGCTCACGCTATGCTTCGAGATGCACGAAGATTGTTCTGTCGTGTAAGCTGTAGTTGGATGAGCAAATGCAGGATGGAGGAGGTAGTCCGACTGCTTCAGCACGTGCATGTACTGCCACAGCATGTAGGGCGAGTTAGCATCCGGCTGCATTGTTAGTAGTATTTCTGTTGTTATGTTTCTAATAATTACTTCACAAATGTATCAGTCAGTAATGTTTGCGAAATCGACTAGCTAGTCAACGGATTTTGAAAATATATTTCTAGCACTTAAAATTTAAAAACACTTTAAAGTTTTCATATCTAAAACATACTAATGTGTAATATTTTTAAGAGCATCTGTCAAAAGACTAAAAACTGTATTGTGAAATAAATTGTGGTCTACAAACTTTTTTAAAAACTTAATTTAAAATTTGTCCCAGAATTTTTTTTTCTTTAGAAAATCCTTTGACTGCTATGATAAAATAACACGCGCACCATCGTGATAAAATATATGAATATCGAACACTTGGTATAATTACGAGCTATATCCACATATCCTCACTAATGTCCTGATACATCACTGTACGTCATGATGACACCACCTTTACTATGATTTCCGTTTGACGTTATCTTTTCCTCTCTTTGGATTTCACTTACTGTCTATTCATTTGATTATGCAAAACAGCCTAACGATCAAGAAATGGGCGGAGCTTCCAGACAAGGAGCCTCCACCCCCAACCCCCATCATCCTCCCTCTTCCTCTTCATTTGAAACGTTAAAAAAAAAAGCGTGAAAAGGGACTGACCACAAGGAGCCGTCATGCGGACAGCCAATAAAAGTGTCCATCTCTGCTTGAGCTGTTAATGCGTCAACTCGACCCCATGACGCGTGTACACAGAGACCAGACAACGGGGGTCTGATTACCGTTAGGTTTTTTTTTTTTTCTTTTGGATCAGGAGCGGACGAAATGAGACAAGGGGCCGGGACCATTTATCACGGGATATTTTCCGCCCTTTTGTCCAGATCGGCTCTCGGCAGTTCTCGGCATAAATCAGACCATCCTTCAACACCCCCACCCCCTCCACTCTATACCCTTCTCCGCAACCAGGAGGCCTGGTTTCGCTGCTGATCGCATGGAAGAAATTACTGTCCATATAGCTATGAGGGGGGTGGGCGAGAAAATTGGAAAGAAAAGGCGGAGTGTGGGGGGCAGGGGGGGAGGGGTGATGTCGTCGAATTTTTTTTTATTGTTTCTCCCTCCTACATTGTTTTTTTTTTCTTTTTGTCCGTGATCTAGGCACTTAATTTTGTCACTTTGTTACACGGGGGGGGGGGTCCATTGAAGATTTATGCTGGACATTTCGTATATGGTGGTGGATAATAACTGCACAACACAAACAAGGCACACATTTCCAAAACAACAACAACAACAAAAAAAAAAACGGAAATGAGTGACCAGGTCAACTTGAGCTTTCATCCATCATTACATCATTACGTATACTAAAATATTTCTTCTCCGGCCCCCCTCCCTCCCCCCCCCCCCGCGCCATGTTCATCCCCTTCATGCGGTGCAATAATCTTTATTTTATCATTTTATTTCTTCAATGTCCAAATGTTTCTGCAAACATCGGAAAGAAAAATGACTTCTTTTTATTAGAAAAATTCTGCCGCCTTCTCGGTGACCCTCCCATTCACGATTGACTGGAAGGGACATATGTAATGTGAGGGGGAAAGGACATTGTCCCCTACCCCCCCCCTTCCCTCCCATTTCTTTATTCCCTGGTTGAATCTCGGCAAACCGATATAAACAACCAATGAGTGAACAGACTGTTGTTATCAATGAGACGATGTCCACTACTTGTAACAGTCAATCAATCAACATTTACTAATGTCTTTATTTTTTTAAAACATAAAATTGTTATAGGTGAATATAACGACTTCATTTATTATTGTAGAGAGTTTTTTTTTTTTTTGTTTTTAAAAAGAGAAGTTGACTACTTTAAATAAAAAGAAATTATTGATAGGAGATAAAACTTTAAAAAAAATAATAAAAAGATGTTAATGTCTATGAAAAATAAAATGTTCAGTCTACGGACATTGTCGAAAGTGAATGTTCAACTTTTAGTTTTAAAAATACAATTTATGGTTTCATTTAACCATTACATATTATTACATTATAAGTCTTGGTATTACAAAAAAAAAATGTTTGTTATTCTAATAAAGTGTGTTCGTTAAAATTAGTTTTAATAAATTGCGGTGATTTGTTCGAAGCCTTTGCGCTGCACATTATTATGTCTTGGGTTCATTTATTTGTCACGGTGTGTGAATCAATGAAGTATATAGCAGTAAAACATAAGCTGTCAGAAGATGCGTCATACTTTTAGGATCTCACCAAGTCAAACAACAGTTTTTGGTCTGATAGAAGACAGTCTATTGTCGCCTTTGTTGTGTCTCCATGTTCCCTGGCGCACCTTTCAGAATTAAAATGCACCAAAAGTAATAATTTATTATTATCATTAAGCAAACAACAACAAAATAAAACCCTTTGATGCAGAGGTCGGCAACAATTTTAATCTCACGGACCACTAAATTTAATATTTTTCTTTCCGTGTACCACTTTCACGTGTTTAATTACCAGTGTGAATCTTCCATTTAAAACAACAACAACAACCACTAAAGGACTTAATTCTAGAGTAGTTTTTGTTTATTACTTTCTTTAGTATGCTTTCTTCTGCGGACCAGATAAATTTTCTAGCGGACCACCGGTAGCCGACCGCTACATTAATGTATATCCTTATATATTTTTGTGTACAGTTAAACTAATTGTACATGCCGTGGGCGAGCAAGTCTACGACGACCATTCTTCAGTGTAATTTCGGTTTGAAAAATTAATAAATGGTAGTGTTGTTTTCGTCGACGAAAACTAAAACTAAAACCTTCGTTGACGAAAATGTTGACTTTTCGTCAACGAGAACTAAAACTAAAATTAGCAGCAAGACTAAAACTAGACGAAAACTGAATTTATTACAGAAAAAACGAAATAAAAACTGAAACTAAAATATGACATGGGACTAAAACAACACTAATAAATGGCATAGTCATAAAGGAAGTTATTGAATTATATTTACATCTAAAATTGTACATTTACAATACGTAAATTGAATAATTTCATCGTGTTTCATAAACTGTGTAAGTTGAACTGCTATGTAGGTGTTTGAATCATATTGGTTTCTGACTACACTTGTTTCACTACTGTTTGACAGAGGTTTTTATACTCAATAGGTCTCTGGCTTATGGTAAGATGTATTGTCAGAAAAACATGGAAACATAAAAAAAAACACGCTCACACAGTCGGTAACCAATTGGACCCTCTACAAAATGCTTGACTATTGTCCCTGTATGCGGGGGGGGGGGGGCTTTTAGTCCCGTTGGCCCCATGCCGCGGACCCTATTTAGAGGCAACTGCACGCTCATGCACCACCTAATATTGACAAGAAGAATACACTTTCGTTTCAAATATACTGGACACACCAATCACAGATTCCGTCGGTGTAAATTAAGTTGACCTAGCAATCGAGGCAAACTAAAAGACAATCAGACAAAATGTCTGTCAATGCTACTTTATAAAACAATATTTACAACGTCAAACATATCTCCGCTAAGCCACAACTAATGTAAAGAAATCAGATGTCGAGACATCCAGATCTCCGTTATAAACTGTTCAATCCACTGTACGACCTACATGTACAGAGGTGCTGGCATGAGTACAGGGGACGTCAGTGATTTGATCAATATTTGTTTAGGTCGCGATGACACAAGTAAAGAAGATACCTGTAGGGACAGGACACAAAAAGAAAGTGTAAAATGAACTTTCCATTCAGGTATTGTGTTACATTCCATTAAGTCGATGAAGTGTAGCGACCATTCAGCCAAAGGCAAGACTACGTTATAATATATATGATTTTTTTTCTTCGTGTTTCGATCCTAAAAAAAACTAAATGTGAATATTAAAAAAAAGCTTTTATTATTATGCAATATAACGTAAAAAAATGTCCCAGACAACACAATTATTGATATAAGTTATCATTGTTATAAATGTAAAGTTGAATGACCATCTAGATCAATAGATAACTTATTTATTAATTTCATTTTTTGCTATGTATCGAATAGTATCAATTAATGTAAAAAGAAACTATTTATGTTCACTATATTGTTTTCAAGTTTAAAATACAATGAAAGATACAGAATACTCTGTCTAAAACAATTTATTTTCTGTATTTTGTCATGCCGTAAATTATAACATCAAGAGGTAGCTTAACAGCACCCACGCTTTTAGCAATTATGATTTATACAAAATATATGAATGATTCTAACAATTCTAGTTTTAAGATAATTAAACTTTGACCAGATTTTGTATACACTTTTTTACCAATGCTACCTCCGTATTTACTTCCACATCATAGTTTCCATCCGTATACTTTCTCATTATTATCATTACTAAAAGAAAAGATGATAATTTACAGACTCGAAATTATTAAAATGGTGCATTGTCATGTAGAATCTAAACGTGTATGGCCGATTTCTCACTTAAACAAGTTTTACAAACTCACACACACAAACTGAAGTTAAATAAAACCTTATAAAAATGGATTCGCCTATCTCATTTGGATATGACGTATGCTTATTTAAGTTGTAAAGGTTGCCCCGAGTGATAAACACTATTGATGATTAAAGGAAAAATTCTCACCTAGAGCCGTAGCTAGCTATTGTGGCGCCCTGTTGCGAGTCACATTTTTTGGCGCCCTCCTCCCAATATGAAAAGTGCAAAAAAAAACATTTAAGAGCTCACTTTCGGCGCCCCTTACCATGTAGCTGCCCTGTGCGGCCGAACTACGCGCACTACCCTTCATACGCTGCTGTTCTCATCCATATCCACCTCTATTCATTCTCACTAACAGAACTGTTTTGTTGATGTTCTTTTATTTGGTTCCTTGGGCAGAAAATTTCAGAGATATTTGGGAGCCGTGAAAGCAATTAGAGATCTGATTGGATTCTACTCTTGAAGCTGGGCCCTACGACTGTGGTGGTCTTAGGAAGTCCTTAGTTTTCCTGTTGATAAGAACGGCTAAGTCATCGAATATTTAGTGTTTGTCCTCGAAACACAGGAAAGGAGACCAGATTATTGAATTTAACAAACTGAAAAAGTAGTCATCGAAAAAACTCATTTAGACAAGATCATAATGCAACCAACCTCGTTGGTGATATCCCGGAAGTTCTTAAGGACATGCAAACTAGATAGTCGCCTGTTGAGGGGGCCCCATGTAGGAGCTTTTTCCAGCAGCAATGAAGGGCTACATGAAAGCTTGTCAAGGTCACGAGCTAAACATGGTTTAAGAGTCAAGAATCGTCTAGGGCCCCAGATATCAAATATTATTAGTGGCCCAACATTTGCATATGACAGCCTTAACAGCCCCCAAATGACCCTCTAAAACATTTGTACGGTTCTGATGGCAACAATTAACTGAAGGCACAAGTAAAGGAAATTGTCTAACAATTATTTCTACATGCACATGTTGTATGTAAGTTCTCCCAAAAAACTGTCATAAATCTGCAATTGTCCCTTAAAACATTCAGGTTTTATTATTGTTGTTCTTGTGTTGTGCACCTCGCTTTGTGTACAAATTTATAACAGCAGAGTTCCAGATGGTATAGATAGGGTAGATAATATATATATATATATATATATATATAGAGAGAGAGAGAGAGAGAGAGAAATAGATAGATCGATCGATCGATAGATAGATAGATAGATAGATAGATAGATAGATAGATAGATAGATAGATAGATAGATAGATAGATAGATAGATAGATAGATAGATAGATAGATAGATAGATAGATAGATAGATAGATAGATAGATAGATAGATAGATAGAATATTTTCTCACCACCCCACTCCCTCATTTATTTTGTGTTGATCTTTTCCCTCGCCTAGGGTCAGCCATGTCCAGTCGATCACACGTCATTGTTGCCTGACCCACTCAATTTTCTAAGTTCAGAAGACCAGAGCATTGAGTGTCCACTGCAATTGTTCTGGGTGTTTTGTTGTCAACACAAGGTCTGCGTGTCTGTCAGCATTCTTGACCCCTTACAAGAAGAAGACCACTGGCGAGTGAATATTAATGAAATGACCTTTCTGAGGTAATAGCACCTTCGGTTGGTTGAGAGGGGGAGGGGTGGAGACTTGTTTAGAATTATATCAATGTCTTTATTCTGTCTGGTCAGAAATTAATTAAGTCGACGTAAACCCGCCTAGGCTGCCCGAGGTTCACTGGCAGTTTAATGGGTTTTTAATGACCAGTCGATATAACCAAGTAACTGAACGTCATTGACCAGCAAATCGATATACGTATCATACTAAGATATTTACAATCAGAAAATATTTTAACAAAGTAACTGAGCAACATTTCATGTGCCCCAATAAAGTATGTCGCCTAGTAAGTTAGTAATTTAGACAGTGCGTGATATCCAAGATCACTTCATGATTAACTTCTATGCTTTTCTTCAATAATTTATTAGCATGTTTTCTTCGAATGTCACCCAGTAAAAATTTTAATAAAATTTGCTTTGCTTACAGTAATGACCCTAAACTTTCAAACTCGCGTTAGCTACACATCACTGAGTACTGATGAATCAAATCGTTGACACATCACACAGAGAATCATGGGCTACACCTCATTATTTAATACCCAGTATAAAAGTTTTCATTTATTATGTTCATTTACGAATTTGATTTTTAGAAATGTAAAAGACGATACATCTGAATCAGTAATCTGAAATATTGGAATAAGACTCGGATTGTTTTCACACCATTATTCATTTTTCGAATAGTATCAGAAGTTTATAAAGATATCAGCCTTCCACTAATTATTACTATTTTATTCACTGCTTATTTTCTTTTGCTGTTCTTCGCTTGACACTTTCAATCAGACATCTTAATATCTATATAAATAATAGCGGTGTGGGTTCTGCGTTAAATCGAAAGTAACGAATTAATACAACAGTATTCCAGTTTAAAATCGTCAAACGTTAACAAAAGTAATAAAAATCATGAAAAAATCGGATCTGTCCGAAACCAAAAGTAACCTACTGATCAAACCTAAGGGAATATAACTCTATATGTAATGGTTTTGCAGGGCACAGCTAGTGTACAATAATTTTTTCAGTTGTATTAAGCAGTTACTTGAAACTAACTTTAAATTCATGTGCTCTTTGTTTAAAAAAGTTTTAAAGATTAATGACGATGAAAAATAATCTGTATCGCTTTTAGTAAACATTCATTATAGGAAACTTTAATAAAAACAGCTTACTGAAGATCTTACAAATAAAATAAATAGCCAAAAAATTTCAAGGTAGCAACATCTACTGTGACGGTCTTCTAACAGCAAGTGGCTCATTAACATCTCGATTAACACATTCTCGGCCATTTCTTGTGTGGATATTTTTCTTTTTTACATTTCAAGCGTATTTAATCGACATCTCCCACCACGGGCTAAAACTATTCGGGACCCCCCCCCGGGGTCTAGACTTAGCAAGTTTTCTACTCACAAATAAGTCGTAATTTACCCCAGCAAGACTTTGTGAAAGATAAATAATACACGCTTCTCAATATAAAGGAGCCCACATTGGACAAGCGAGATGATGCTCTGATGTAGAAAGGTGTGTGTCAAATAGAATCCCTCAGTGGCCGACCAGGAGCGTTATAATCGACGCGTGCCCTGACCGACAAAGTCTTTACCAGTGACCATTTCCTCACATGCAGAGATGAAGATCTTTAGATCTTGTAAGGGTAAAATGGGAACAGAGATTTGTGCGGCTCCTCCATCTAAAGCCTAAATGGGTTAACTCTATTGTTCGGGTGTTGGGTCATTTGCAAGTTCTGTGATTGTGTTGGTTTAGGTTGATGTACTGCCGGGAGCAGAGGACGCCAGATTTTTGTACCTTGTGGATTTTAGTTAGTGAAAAAAAAAACGCGTGTATTATGTTATGACTTATAAACACACAATCTTGTACAGGTTAAAAGTAGATAGACCGACATATATATATATATATATATATATATATATATATATATATATATATATATATAGATAGATAGATAGATAGATAGATAGACAGACAGATAGATAGATAGATAGATAGATAGATAGATAGATAGATAGATAGATAGATAGATAGATAGATAGATAGATAGATAGATAGATAGATAGATAGATAGATAGATAAATAGATAGATAGATAGATAGATAGATAGATAGATAGATAGATAGATAGATAGATAGATAGATAGATAGATAGATAGATAGATAGATAGATAGATAGATAGATAGATAGATAGATAGATAGATAGATAGATAGATAGAAAGGCAGACCGACAGACAAATAGATATATAGACAGACAGATTGACAGATGGACGGACAGAAAGACAGGCAGACCTACAGTCAGATGTAGATGTAAGTTATAGTTAGATAGGTTGGTAGGCATGTAGGTAGAAATGTCTTTTATATAAGCGGCGCTTGTGGGGAGGGCCTGTTTGTTGGAAAGTCCTCAAGTTGTTTTTGACGACCCTGTTGGGTAGATACTTAGTTAATTAGCATTATCTGATTGGTCAGTTATACCGTGTTACAAAATATGAACGTATAAGGATTTTATTTTAGCATTTTTAATGTATGAATCGTATTATCAATATGCTAATGTTTCGTAGTGGAATATTTCGCTGCAGTAAGGCTGTAGGAAAAAAATAACTAAGGTTTATTTGTGTATGTACCAAGAACTGGTCTAAAAGGTAATTAAAAGTACCAGTTCCAAACATTTTAAACGGCAAAGCTCACATTTATGTGATTTGTTATGACATTTTCCACATCAGCACTTTTTATTTGTCAGTGTTGAGCTTGACCATTGTCCACAACTTTACGGACCACGAGTTGATAAAAGTAATTAAGTGGACATTCTCGCCATACGGAAGACATGACAAGGACACAGTGGAGGTGGGGTTAAGGGGCATAGAAAAAACAACAGCCAGAAATTCTTTTATGGCTGTCTCTGGATTTCCCCATAATTCGGACTTTGTCGTTTAGTTGGCGTAGAGAGTAGAGTAATTCTACTAAAGCTTGTACAAATACGAGAAATAACACTCGAAATATTTGTTCTAACATTATTGCCTCAATACAATTGTATCCAGTTCATTCAGTCAGTGAATCATTTTTTGGTATGAGCGTGGCTGGAGGGTATTTTTTAAAGTAACCCTCCCCACTGCCCCGAACATATTTTAATGGTTGACACTTCGTTTTTAAAAAAAAAATGTATTCTATGTTACAATAGTCAAAATCATCTTTGAAAACATTGACACACTTTTTGTCGCTATGAAAGATTGTCTACAATTAAATGTATGTAAGCAGAACCGTTCTTTTGGAGAGGCAAACTGGGCAGCTGCTAAAGGTTCCTTCTCCTAAAACATTCCTGTCTTGACTTTATTGTTCCAGCCACAAGAAATGGAATTTGAACATTTGTCAGCGCACCCTGGTTTAAGTGGAACCGTTAGGGGGTGGGGCAGTAAAAGGCCCAATTTTCAAAGATTATATATCTATGTAATCGCAAGCGGTGGCCTTAACAACAATTTGTTCTGGGGTACCCCACATTTACATTAGCCAACTGCCCATAAATACACATTTGTCTAGGGTAAGA
This sequence comes from Bulinus truncatus, assembly GCA_021962125.1. Taxonomy (NCBI): domain Eukaryota; kingdom Metazoa; phylum Mollusca; class Gastropoda; family Planorbidae; genus Bulinus; species Bulinus truncatus. The sequence goes on along the minus strand of JAGDYQ010000002.1, from coordinate 2,713,517 downwards.
ATGGCTTTGGAGCAAGGAACTTTTTTTAACGTTAATGTAATGAGAATTGACACTTAAGGGAAAAAAAAAATTACCCAAACTTAATGGATGCTGCAACGTGCTGGTTTAATGACAGAGACTGAGGCAAGAAACACTTTGAAGCTGGAAAGTATTATGGTAAATGACAATCAAACATTTGATTTACATTCATACCTCGCTATACGGCCGCTCTTTATACGGCATTTCGCTATAACGGCCTTCATCAATTCAGGCACGTTTTCGATTTACGGCCTAAAATGTTTCGCTATAACGGCTAAAAAAAACAACACTTTTGTACAGAAGTGAAAAAATATTGCTAATTTTGGATAATACACCAGGGCATCCTACTTAATTTATCCGAACTATCTGAAGATGTCCGAAAAAATACAACAGCACTGATCCAACCAATGGAAAAGGGTGCAATAGTCACTTTTAAGGCACATTACCTACACCGAACTTTCCGTTAACTCAGCATAAGGGAAACCAATGATGAATCTTCAATTTTGGAAAAAAACTATAACATTAAGGATACTGTTGACAGCATCAGTGAATGATGGATGGAATTAAAATTGACAACAATGAACCATATATGGAAAAAATATGGCTAGAATGTGTAAAAAGTAGGGCTGCTGATTAAACTGCGTTAATTTGCGATTAACGCGTCAAAAAAAATTTGCGATTAAAATTTTTAACGCAACACTTAAAATGCGTTAATTTGACTAAATGCGGAAAGTTCACCAAAACGATAAATAACAGAATTTCACCATTTGAAGTTTAAGTTCCGTCCACTTATTAAGTAGATCTACCACACCCACCCTGCCGCAATTCGCACATACCCTCACCCCCAGGTATGTCGACTGAAGCCCCACTTGTAATATATGATGATGTTTTGGTTATTTAGCCCTTCGACAAGTAAACTCCTGCTCCCTTCCCGGTCGATGTAAAAAGAGAAAACTTTCATTCACTAGTTTACATTATATACTATAGTGTATTGGTGGAGGTATAACGAACCCGTTTATAATTAGATCAAAATAACGAGATGCTAGAAATTTTGTATCATCATTTTTTTTGCGCATAATTTTGTATCGTATTTTGATAGTATAACATCTTGCTAATACATCTGTACACGAGACAGTGGCTGTATTTTTCATAATTATTGCGATACTGAGTTAAATTTTATATATGGCTGTTGATTTACTGCAATTAAAGCGTAATTAATGCGTTAAAAATATGCGATTACATTTTTTAACACAAACACCTAAATGCGTTAAATTTTACCCAAATGGTGTTATTTCAGAGTTGCAGATAAATAAAAAAAAATCAGTAAATAACCCAATTCTATAACCAGATCAGACAAGATTTAAAAAAAAAAGGAAGAAAAAAAACCCGAACACAGAGTGTCACGTCTACATAAATCATATCAACTATATGACCTTGAAACAATAGGATTGCCATTTCTTAATTCAAACTTATGACCCTGAATGATGCAATTAATGAACATCTGCACGTGTTATAGTTTGATTGACAAGTGTCATGGCTTTGAAACTTGTGGATGGTAAGTGACGTCATCAACCAATATTAACATTACCCACCTCCCCACCAATACAACCACAGTCGGCGAGTTGATGGACAAATTTACGTTTAATCTTCTTTTGAAGTTTTTGCTTTGCACGTCGATGTATATAAATGGTATTCTTATATTATTTCAATCATTTACTTTCTTACTATCAACTAATTGTTCAATGTTTAAGTGAACAATAAAAAAGAATTTTTTTTATCGGTCTGTCAGTTATATTAATAAAATAATATTGTGTAAAATGACACTCTTTGATGTTATCGGTCGGCTTTCATTTTTCATCTTCTGTTCTTTCTTTCCTGTTGACGACACACTTTATAACAAGTCGCGACCCACATGTGAGACTGAGAACAAATGAACAAGGATGGTTACTTGCTCGCGTCAAAAATGAGTCGAACATTTCAAGGTCTGGCTTGTCAAAGACGTCACACACACACACACACACACACACACACACAAAGGTTTAATACTCTTGCTTAGGCCAAGTAAGTGCGAAAAAAATAACAGGTTGTTATTATTTTAAAATGACATGTTGATATAATAAAAAAATGTTACAATTAATAAATAAAGTATTTTTTCGATTAAATATACGTTAATTTGCGATATTTTTTTTAAATTATGCGTTAATTTCGATTAAAATTTTTAATCGAACAGCAGCTCTAGTAAAAAGTACTGTTGCAGACACAAGCGTACCTAGGGTGGGGGAGGGGGTCCAAATTCAAAAGCCCTCCCCGGCCTTAGCTTGAGGGACCCCCCTCCCCAATTTTTTTTTTACATTAAATATAAAGTGCATTATCTTATGTCATGTTGTCGAATGTCAAAATGCAGGGGCCTCCAAAGAGGGGCCCTAAAATCTCTAGGTTCGGCACTGGATACAGAAGTTAATTTTCTTCCTGAAATTAGGCAAAATATTTTGGATCTAGTAGAAGATTTCAGCTTGGAAGGTTTAAACGAACGTGATGTGCTTGCTCTACTTGAAGCTGATAGGGAACCTCCTTCTTGAAAACGATCCTGACGTCAGACGTAGCGCACAATTTCTCGAGGAATTAACTCAACCATTAGCTGTTATAACTCATTGAAGAACGAAATAAACAAGAAGGCAAGACAAACAACGTTGGATAATTTTTGCAAGCCAGGCCCATCCTTACCAGCGACAAATGATGACGTCATTGATCTGCCCGTTACCATTATACAGATTCATATTTTATGTAACATGAAATTGTTTCATTTTTGCTTATAGACTACTGTTGATTGTTGGAGTTATTATTTTATGTACAAATATATGTAGCTTTAATTTAAATGAAATAAAAAGAGAAAATACAATTTGAATGATAAACCATGTTACATATTTAAACAACTTGGAACCGATCTCGTTGAATTTGTATGGATTTGTACTAGAATAATTGATTCATTATACGGCATTTCGCTTAGCGGCCAAATTTCGTGGAACGTATCTAGGCCGTAAAGCGAGGTATGGGTGTATTCCCTTCATCGAATACATTCTGCTCAAGATGAATCAGCCTTCAGTTAGTTGTTTAGTGTATGTTGGGTACTTGTGAGCAGGTGTGCTCCCCTGTCTTTCATAAAAAAAAATAATTCACGCACAATCAGTTCGGAAAATTAAGGCTTAGCTTTATGGATCAATAGATATTTTCAGCAATCACCTTAAAGGGCTGCTACGTGATGTAACAGTATTACAACTTTGAAGCCTAACCGGCCTGGTGAAGGTAAAAAGTTTGAATCCAAGAACGTCAATAGTATTACACCGTCATAATGGCTCAGTGGCCCTTTGGGGTCATACGTGAATAACTTGAAGGGGTAATAGTTCATGTTCTATAATCATAGTTCTCCCATTCGCTAATGAACAAATGCTTGGGGTGAGACAGATCGTCAAGACGACACTGTCCTCACTCAGAAGCAAAAGTTGTTCAATACAGAGTCAAATGATAACATTTGTAAGGAAGCACTTTCTAGAAACCTGATTGGTAAAACGAAGTATTTATTAACAGCACAGTTTTCTTGATAATAGTTACCATTTCCGTTCGGGGGGGGGGGGATTATAATTTACGGCTCTTTCTGTAATCCTATTGACTGGTATTGACCAGCGGTCATCGTATCTGAATTAGTGTGAAGAACAAATCAAGACCTCCCAAACTGTCCCACCCACATCCCCAGCCCCTTTTTATTCTGGGGATTGTGAAGACCACCGGTGACACTAATTCTCTCCCCTCCCTACCCCGATTTAAACACGAAAAGAGGTGTGTGTGTGGGGGGGGGGTCTGAAAGCAAGATGGCGGACGATTCTATTCCACAAGTAAATTAAGGGCGGGGGGGGGGAATTTAGACATTGTCACTCTGTTTTGGAGGCTTCATCGGGGCAACTGACAATGATGTTGTGTTGTTGTCCTGTCCAGGATTATAACCGCGGGGGGGGGGGGGAGAGGGAATTAGCGTGACGACAGGTTAAATAAACTTAAGTGACGCAACCGCTCCACTGATCCATGTCCAGCAATGTCCAGACAAGTTAAAATATATTGATACCGTTCTAAGACACCCCCCCGCACGCACACACGCACAAGCATTATGCTACGTTTTTTTTTTGTATTATGTTTCGTTTTTCATTTTGCAGCTCTCCGTTCCTCCACTTTTACGTCTGCTGTGGTGATGTCAACTAACAGTGAAACAAAATAAATTAATTGCCTTTTAGCCGCCAATTTAAGTAAGTCATAACAGAAAATATACCAACTTGTAACAGTCAATCAATCAACATTTACTAATGTCTTTATTTTTTTAAAACATAAAATTGTTATAGGTGAATATAACGACTTCATTTATTATTGTAGAGAGTTTTTTTTTTTTTTTTTGTTTTTAAAAAGAGAAGTTGACTACTTTAAATAAAAAGAAATTATTGATAGGAGATAAAACTTTAAAAAAAATAATAAAAAGATGTTAATGTCTATGAAAAATAAAATGTTCAGTCTACGGACATTGTCGAAAGTGAATGTTCAACTTTTAGTTTTAAAAATACAATTTATGGTTTCATTTAACCATTACATATTATTACATTATAAGTCTTGGTATTACAAAAAAAAAATGTTTGTTATTCTAATAAAGTGTGTTCGTTAAAATTAGTTTTAATAAATTGCGGTGATTTGTTCGAAGCCTTTGCGCTGCACATTATTATGTCTTGGGTTCATTTATTTGTCACGGTGTGTGAATCAATGAAGTATATAGCAGTAAAACATAAGCTGTCAGAAGATGCGTCATACTTTTAGGATCTCACCAAGTCAAACAACAGTTTTTGGTCTGATAGAAGACAGTCTATTGTCGCCTTTGTTGTGTCTCCATGTTCCCTGGCGCACCTTTCAGAATTAAAATGCACCAAAAGTAATAATTTATTATTATCATTAAGCAAACAACAACAAAATAAAACCCTTTGATGCAGAGGTCGGCAACAATTTTAATCTCACGGACCACTAAATTTAATATTTTTCTTTCCGTGTACCACTTTCACGTGTTTAATTACCAGTGTGAATCTTCCATTTAAAACAACAACAACAACCACTAAAGGACTTAATTCTAGAGTAGTTTTTGTTTATTACTTTCTTTAGTATGCTTTCTTCTGCGGACCAGATAAATTTTCTAGCGGACCACCGGTAGCCGACCGCTAAATTAATGTAGACTGAACCGGTCCTGAGATGGTGAGACTCAAAGGACAATTACGAAGTAAGGAATTGTATAGCGAACATTATAATAGTTGAATTCTTACGATCAGAGAAAATTTTTCATCCCTCAAGGATTATTATATCTTCAAATACATAATCTTCTAATCTATGCGTGTATTCCCTCAGGTAGTTTTCATATCGTGCGGTGTGAGTTGTAATACTGTAATAGAAAATAACATTTGGCTTTTATTGCCATGAACATCCTTAAATACAACGCATACACCGCACGATATGAAAACTACCATCGCTCGGGGAATTGCAAAACTTTTCGCATCAATTACAGTATAAGGAGACGACTAATCACTGTATTAGTTAACTCTTCGGGGAATTCCGAAACTGGAAATTTTCGCATCCGTCATTCTAAACACAACAAGGATTTCTTATTATATGTCTTTGTTATTTCTGTTCATATCGTATTCTGTTCATGGCAATAAAGGCCACATGTTCTTTTCTATTGCAGTATTTCGTATATTTCTTTGTCATCCCTTCTGTCGGATTTCGTTCGGCCAGCTTCAGCAGGCTTTTCTACTAGTTGTGGTATAAATGCGCTCCCATTGGCATGTCATACAATAATTTATCGCTAAATATTTAAGCTTTAACGCTAAGAATGGTTTGATTTTTTAATTTAATGACCGCACAATGAATACAAGCATTTTATACCTTCGTTTATTTTCTTATGTTTTTTTTTTGTTTACTCTTTTAGCCTATGCACGTATTTGAAAAGTATGGTCAACTTATTACGTTAGCTGCATTTTAACTTTTTAAGTAATTCCTGTTTGTTTTTAAATTAACTAAAGTGTCAGCAATAAGATATTCACATTGCCTCATAACCTTAACCAAGTGGTTCTAAAAGTTTAGATCGTCCAATTTTTTTAATAATCGAGAATAAATACAATAATATCTAGCTTTTTTTAAAAAAAAAACTTTTTTTCTTTATTTGTAAAGGAATCGCGAGCCCCTCGCTTGGATCCCCCCCCCCCCTGTTTCTATCAAAACTAAACTCTTGTCTCAGGCCCGAATAAGACATATGTCCCGCGTACTGTCGCCTTTTTTCGTGCACCATCTGCGTCCGCATCTAATGAACAGACATGGAGCATGGTCAGTAAAGCATCTCTATTGATGTATGCCCACTGGCTAAGATACTTGACACAATTTACTTTTTTTCCTTCCTTCTAAACGGCTGGTTTTAAATATTTTTCAATAATTAGATGTAATTAGGTACTCCGACTGGTCAACGAACTCAACCGAGTGGAGTGAATGGACACTCATCGAACTTATAGATACGAGAAAAGTAGTCGCAAGTTTTTATACAAGTACAACTGCCCACGGCTTACACTTATAACTTATTAAATATCTCATCAACTCATATAAAATTGTAAAGGTTTAGAAAACAGCCATCGATTTTGTTTATGTTAACTAAAAGTGCTTGGAACTAATTGTGTGGAAAGATTTTTTTTATTATTATTATTTTAATTTCACAATTTATCTCTAGTATTGCCCTGTCAAGACTCGGAATGACCAGTATCCACGGTAGATTACTCTTGTTATTTGTTCATCTGATGATGTTATTTTATCATTTAGAATTCCCTGTCGACAACACCTCGCAGAGTGGCTGCCCCTATTTAGGATGATTGTAAAATCATTTCTCCAGCTAATTCTTGGCATGGTGAATGTGGACCATTGTCAAGTTTGGTCCACGCGAATAATTCAGCCGCGACCTTCCCCTGGACCTTAATGACGAGATTGTCGTGAAATAACTAAGAGTGGAGTTGTGAAAACACTGAATATGGATTCACGCAATGTATGGATAGACGCAATGTATAGATACAATGAATATAGTGATTTATTCAATGCATAGGTACAATGAATTTGTGGATACACAGTTTGTGGACACAATAAACCCATGGAAACACAGAAAATGTGTGGAAACAAAGAATTTATGCGTTTAAATCGACACACTGAAAATATAAATTATAAGGAAATGTGAAATATTTTGGAAATTGGGATAGTGAAAACAATTAACATTGTTATGATAATAATGAGTGACGGGTTTGACCCCCAAACCTCTCTTTGGCAATAAAGTATAACAGGTATAAAAGTATAAAAGGTTGTCGTATCTCCTCAGAAGGCGTAACTTATACTTCAATTATAGTGAAGTTATTATCCTCTAGTGTCCTCATTACTTAAAATATAATTAGATTGACATCACTAGTCTAACAGAAATGTCCAGTAATAAAAATGAAATTTTTTACCATTTCATTAATAATTTCTTTATTAACACAAAATGTCGAGGCTGACGATGGTGGTTTCTTTTATTTATTCACTTTACAAGTATGACATAGATTTTCTTATAGAAAAACATCTACCTCCAATAACTGTCAGTGTTCAGCTTCCGTATTTTATAACCTGTTAAGCCAAATAAATTCCAGGGAATTTCTAATGATTATCTCATTCAAAAGACTAGAAACCAAGCAACATGCACTGACTACAGTAAATATAACAGAGTTATTAAAAAGCATAACAGGTACAAACACCGGCGGCGGAACGGAAGGAAATCATTTTAAGGGGGTTAGGGAAAATTGCTGGGGCGACGCCCTCCTTTGAAAAATTTATGGAGGGGCAAGACAAAATATGACCGAAAGACAAATTTAGTTCCTTAATCTTCCTATAATAAAATATAGCAAATCTCCAGCAAGTATTTAATCGATATTATTAAAAAATAATATATTATAAAAAAAAATAAAATGGAATATTGAGTACTTCTGCTCGTCAACTGATTCGTACGTCATATTGCTCATACCAATAGTGAAAATAGATCAGAAAATGGGATATGGGGCCCTTTATAATTCCAGAAATTAAATGGCAGTGTCAAATATTTAAATAAATATGACAATTGCTCACTCTAACAATTTTTGGGGGCCTCCTAAAAAAGTGGGGGTGCTAAGCTATAGCTTGTGTAGGTTATATATAAATCCTGCACTGTTGATCAGCATCATTCCCTTCTTTTTTTATTTCATCTTTCAATACCTCTCATAGTAATAAAGTTTTATTTCCGGAGCACATCTGTTTTGTTTCAATTCATGCTTACTTAGAGATAAAGTACTGTTTTCTTGATCATTTAGTGATTTTAACTCTAAGTTCTTCTTTCATCTACTATTTCATCAAGGACATTTTTTTCCAATGATTGATCCTACCATTAAATGTTTTATTATGTTTTCATCTATTTCTCTGTTATTATTTGTTTATCAAGAGTTTGAATGTCTGTTGTTTACTTAATATAATAAATAAAAAATGAATGAAAAGTTAATTAGTTAATCTCTGTAGTTTTGAAAGAACAGACTCCTTCAGGGGACTGTGTATATTTCTCTTATTCACTCTAAAAGTTGCAAGGCTTTAAAATATATAACCCACATTCAAAATTGGTCCAAATAAGTTACATAATATACTGCTGATATGGTATTTAAACACATAAAAGTCTTTTCTATGTGTTACTTAACTTGATTACCAGTTCTTTTTTTTTTTTTTTTTTTTTTGTTGTTTTTTTTTTTTTTGTGAGAACCATGTTTAATTAAAGTAAAAGATGTTCAAACGACAATATATTCATAATACTCAAATTGAACTAATATTAATATTAAGATACTTAATAATTATAATTTATGCATAGGGCTGATGGTAGACATAAGAACTGAAAGTCTGCCTGAAGTGTAAATAGATAACTGTCAGGGTATGGATGCGGTGGTCTCTTTTATATATTTATTTTCTAATTACTTTCTTTAATTGCACAACTTATACAAGTTCATAACACCTCCAGTTATTAACCAAAATCACTTTATTGAATAATCGTAAGAACTAGTTATCCAATAATGAACATTAACCATTAAATCATGTCTCTACGATAAATACCAGATGTCCATTCTTTTAATACAATAAATACTTCTTCCTAGCTCCTCCGTTCCTTCCTAATTCCCCTACCTTCTTCAAACTTAAAACAAAACAAAAATAACCAAAACAATGTTCTATCTCTTTCCTCGTCAACCGTTTGTGTCTTTCCTCGCTTTTCTTTTCCCCCCGTTCAATAACCCGTTCATTAGGTGCGTCACCGTACTACAGGGAATTCCCTCTAACATCTACATTAATACAATAATTAATTGTCTATCTATATAACTATCTAACAATGTGTCTGTCTAATTATTTATGACTATGTCCTTACAATAACTAATGGTACATATAAAGATGCAGCATATCTATGGAGAAATGAAAGTAGACAATGAAAGTATTTATAGATATGAAAATAGATACAGGCCCATAACTAAAGTTAGACATTGAATTGATAATAAATATAGAGCAGAAGCTTGTATCTGTAAGAAGACAATGATCATGTCACAACCGTGAAAATCATGAATTAATGGTGGAGAATTACACATTTTAAATTAATACATATGTTTATTACCCTAATTTGTCCCAGAGAGTTGCTCATAATAAAAGAACACTTGTGCCATTATAATGAATATAGTTCAATATATTTATTTTTTAAATTTAAAGTCATGAAATTTAATTTTTGTGTGGGACGACATCTTTTATTGTAACTAATGAAATCACTGCTGTTTGCTGATTGTAATCTCTTTCATTTTGTTTTGTGTTAAAACAGAACATATCCACTGACTTTTGCCTTCTTTGTAAGGATTTAATAGAAATGAGTTATGGCATTGTTATTAAACAGATTTACCGCATGCACTGCTACATCTTACAACAGTTACATTAGTGAGGAATGTATGTTCAATAAGATTAAAGCACACACTAAGTGAGATTGAATATACAAGAGATGAACCATCAGTTCAGTAGTTATAACATAAAGCAGAAAAGACATCCCTCATATTTCTAGTTATAATTTATTTTTATAAATTTTGCTTGCCTTGCAAAACACTTGTAAAGTAGTTTACTCATAAATACTTGTAAAGTAGTTTCCTCATAAACTGAGGTTTGAATGTATATGTTACCGGCAAAGTGTGAAATGCCGGCATTCTATAGATTTCCTAGGCAATGTATAGAATGCCTGGTCGTTTTAGGCTAAGTATAAAATTTTAAAATTGTGCATACTTTTCCTAGGCATTCTATACAATGCCTAGGCATTGTATAGAATGACTAGTGTCGTTTTGGCAAAGTATAAAATTTTTAAATTTTGCATACTTCTCCATCATGGTTTGCATCCTCATGCATGTCTTCTGCAGAAAGGGCTGTCTCTTGCATTCCTTCATCTCTGTCTATCTGCTGTTGTGTTGTTTGTATGTTCTGTATTCTTATTTCGAGGTCTTCCTCTGTTTCCATATCTTGTAAAACATCGTCAGGTAGGGACGACGTTGTGAGGCCTATTTTAGCTTTGCAGCCAAAGAGTGCTTCGTATAGTGATCTTTTAATCCCAGAATGAAAAGCTCTGTTCTTCAGGAGTTGCACGAACCGTAACCCCTCACTCCAGCAGCCAGTTTTTCCATCTTGCATTCAAACACACAACTTATTTTCGATGTCCTGGTTAGCTCTTTCGACGCTCCCCTGGTTTTGTGAGTGGTGCGGCTTACCATGAACGATCTTCAAGGTGGGGCAGTACTCCTTTAAGCTGCTTACCACACTGTTTGCAAATTCTCTGCGGTTATCAGACTGTAGAATTGTTGGAGCACCAAGCAACGTAAATATGTCTACTAGCTGGTAGGCTACTTCTTCTACCCTCTTTGTCTTCAGGGCCCTGAGAACCACGAACTTGGTGAGATGATCTTTATACACCATTATAAACTTGTATTCCCCATCAGGATGGGATTGAAAATCAATGAGATTGACCTGACAACGGGAGTTGAATTCAGAAAAAACCATTGGCTTGACTACAATGCCTTTTTTGACGCTTTTTGTTTTTTCTGGCAAGCTTCACAAGGTTAACATACAGTTCAATATCATGACGTGTAATTTTCTTGTACTTGGGTGATAGTTCTTTCAACATTCTGTCCCGTCCTCCATGACCAATAGCCAAATGGGCATTATGAAGTACGTCAAATAACTCGGAGTCCGCGAGGTAAAACTGAATGGCACTCACACCTTCTTTTTCCACCATCATGACATCATAGTGTTTCACCAGCCAATAGTTACATACTTTGCCGAACGGGAACTCAGCATTCTATAGAATGCCTAGGCAATGTATGAAATAGCAATTTATTTTATACTTTGCCTGAAAAATTCTATAGAATGCCGGATTTCACACTTTGCCGGTAACATATACATATTGTTTGAAAAAGCTGTAAAGTCTTATGTGTTGTTAAGTTGTTTTTTTTTTCAGAAATATCATAAAATTAGGTTTTAAAAATCAGTAATTCGAGATAGAGTTCTTGCATTATGGTAGGCTCATGCCAACTGTCTGTGGACTATTGTGAGTTAATAAATGTTTTTTTTTAAAACCTTTTTGATTAGATTGTGGCGGAAACTTAACAAAGTCATCGGGAGTCATTACATCTCATCCATTTCACGGAAACTTTACTGGTGTCTCTGAGTGTTTCTGGTATATAAATGTTGACCCAACTAAAGTTATTCAATTAAAGTAAGTTCATTTCTCCATAATTTTTTACCCAATTAAAGTTATACAGTTAAAATAAATACTGTCATCCCTAGCTTTTGAACCAAATTAAGTTATATTGTTAAAGTAAGTTTATTGGTCCATAAATCACAATTAAAACAAGTTTTGTTGTATATAATTATTGATCCAAGTAAATTGATACATCATGAGTAATTTCAATGGTTTACATCACAAGTAATTTCAATTGTTTACACACCAAAAAAAAGTGTTGCAGTTCAATGACATTAAGTTTATTTAGCTCTTATTTGCAATTAAAAAAAATATTTGTGTATAAACTAAATAAAATTTAAAGTTGCCTTTTTTTTTCCCCTCATTAGGTTCACTGCTTTAAGTATTTCTTCTGATGAATATTGGTACAACTACATAGAAATTTATGATGGTCTAAATAGTTCATCCCCCTCATTGGGCATATTTTATAATCTATTAACTGCCACTGATGTACTAAGCAGCTCAACAAATAGTTTGACTCTGAAGTATAAAATAGGTTTGGGAGGCTATCAGGCCCTTTCAAGCTGAATACTGGTCTACATATGGTAAGGAAAGATTTTTGCAGTAGTTTTGCAGTAGAAACAGTCAAATAAATAGCAACCTTTTGTTTTTTTCGGATTACAGCTTCATAAGCTCCTTCAAAAATGTAATTGTATGAGCGCAAGTCATTATGAAGCTGTCAAGTAAAACGTCACTGGTTAAGATTCCTGTATCACTATTATGAAAGTCTCAATGTAAATGGATTAATGAATCTCTTACGGGGCCAGGAGATAAAAACTCACTATCTCTTAACACTTACACACTGCCATCCTGTTTGCAGGTGGCGTATGAGTCACCCCACTTCTCCAACCTGTTTTCCCTCTGTCGAGGACAGTTGTGGCTCATGGCCCACCAAGTCCTAAGCATGACAGTAGGTCCAAAACATGAGATTACATTCTGTCTTATCTTCCTAAATAGGGCACCTACAGGACATTGCCCAGTTCAGTGACACATACAGGACATTTCCCAGTTCAGTGAGACCTACAGGACATTGCCTGTCAACCTGAGGGTCTCTGGTTCAATCTCCGGTGAGGGCCAATGGATATTTCAGACTTAAGTCCCCCGCTATATCTCCCGTGGTGCCTTCATGGCCATTGCACTATCGGCTATGGTGGTGATGAAAGAAGGGCTTCATGAAAAACCATGCCATTAGTGGTTTCATCTCATTACAGAGACTTCACACACAGGGCACACACACTAAAAAGGGAGCCATATTTGTACATACTGTATAATTTACAGCCGTAAAACACAGATAGCATAATTTTCAATTCAAAAACTATAAACTTCTTAGCTTTTTGTTATCTTTGTCAGTTTAAAAATTTTGTAAACAAAAACTAACAATTTTATGAACTTTTCTTAACACATGGATAATATTTATCTTTTAAAATTGCCGTTGGCAATAAACAAGGGAAAATTGTATTAATATAGACATGGGTAGTCGACATTTCTGCAGCCCGTTTTTGCACCTTCTATGATGAAAAAAAATGTAGTGGTTTCATTTAAAGTTCCATTTTCCACAGCCTATTTGATACATAGTTTTGTCTGTACAGGTCCATCAGCTGGCTGTGGTGGTAGGTTCAACCAATCTCAGGGGTCATTCACATCTTTGGATATTGACAACAACAGACGCTATGAGCCTGACATGAATTGTTTGTGGTACATCACAGTTGGTAATAATCATTGGAATCATTTGACGTTAATTGTGCTGAAAAAAATAAAGCTTTAACTTTTTTTTTTTTTTTTATAACTGTTGAGAACAAAACATTTACAGTCATAATTTCAAATCTGAATTAAACACAGAGGTGGCATATGCATGGCATGCATGCTAAAAAGAAATAAATTATATTATAAATGCTACATATGAAAACTCAAGTTACTTGTATGCGCTAAAACATTTCAATTTGATTGAATTTTAGCACTTTGATAAAATCGTTTTTTCCATCCCTGAAATAACATGTTTCTGCATGAAGTTACATATCAAATTATTCTGAGCTTCTAATTGGTTTTCCCTTTGAAATAAATTCAAATGAATTACATAATTTCCCTTAAACTCTTGTAATAAATATTCTTGATTAGTAGACGAAATGTGGTATATCAGAATGGGCAAATATATATACTTTTTGTTCAGAAAATGTCTAAAAAAGAACAGCTAAAAATGTATAAAAACTACAAGAGATTCTTTCATCACATCTGATCAGGACAAAGTTTATGGTAGGCCATAGTCCTGGGTTTATGGTAGGCCATGGTCCTGGTTTTAGGGTAGGCGTAGTCCTGGGTTTATTAGGATGTTTTAATTTCAAAGTCGTGAGATTCTAAGGCTACACTTTCTCAATATTTGAATTAAGTTTCCAAGTATTATGCGATTCGATTGAGAAAATTGGATATAAAAATATGACATAATATTAAATTTGAGAATTTGTTCGCTTTAAAGTATTTGATTATAACCCAGAGTAAAAAGCAGTTAAGTTCCCCTAGCTGTAACATTCCATAAGGGCAGAGAGAATTCATCTGTTTCTATATCCTCTGCATACCTAGGGATTGTGTGGTTTGCACAACACTTAGCTGTCTTTACTTCTCCAACTTAAGTCAGGTATCCATCTAAAGCTGGGTGGATTTCACCTGGAAAAATTTCCACTGTTCTTACCGAGGATCGAACCCAGGACTCTCAGGTCAACAGTCAAGTATCAACTTCACTCTGTCCCACTATGAACCCAGACTCTTGACACTAAATATTAGTTACTAGCTGTACCCTGCATAGCCTTTGCATAGAGTTATATTCCCTTAGGTTTGATCAGTAGGCTAGGTTATTTTTGGTTTTGGACAGATCCGATATTTTTAATGATTTTATTACAAATGAAAGTATGTTGTAGCAATAAAAAAAATTAAATAAAATTATTTCACATTTTGGCCTATGGGTTTTTATGTTAAAAAACTGCAGAAACTATTAAAAATTGTAAATTGTAAAACATTTATCGAATCAAGACGCCATTTTGAAGTCTTCATGTCTGCTTTCGATTTAATGCAGAACCCAAGCCGCTATTATTATATTATATAATTACATTTTAATATATAAATTTAACATAACAGTATTTTTCTTATTGTTAATAACGAGTTGTATTTTATTGTATTATGACTATTTTTAAAGTTAAAATGCAATGATAATTCGAATGTTTACAACACATAATTAGCTCAAGACAAGGTCATAAGCCTGAACATCACAGAGATCAATATTGACGGCCAAACACCTTGTGTAAATGACTATCTTGTGGTAAAATTTTTTGTTGAAAATAGGCTTTAAAAAATTGGTCATATTTTGTGAGTTTAATTCTTTCAAAGATTAAGAAGGATAAATCATTTTTTCCTAATAAAATGTATACTGTTAATGCAGTATCTCTATTAGTTTAAAAGTTCCTGATTTAATGAACACATTTTATTTTCAATTATTAGACATTGAATAAAAAAAAATGCATTTTATAGCATGTATAATTTAAATTTATTTTATAAAGGTGTGTGTTTTGTATTTAACAAAACCATTAGCGTGTTATATTTACAAGTCATGTTTTTATTAACAAATACTTTATGGTGCTTTCTGGTGTCACTTTTCAGATTTGGTCCTTATTTTGTTGAGCCAGTTATAGCAGGACTAGATTCCAAGACTGGTGAACCTTACATAGCTTCCATGGACTTGATTGGTTGTCCCATGGAAACAAATGATTTTGTAGTCAGTGGTACTTGTTCAGAACAAATGTATGGCATGTGTGAATCCCTTTGGGAACCAGACTTGGTAAGGAAAATGTAATCTGAGACAGATACAGCAAAATGTCACTATAACGAAATTGATGAGAATTTATTGTGCCTGTATTCTCTACTGCTCCTACTTTTTGCCTTACTCCTCACATCCCTGTTCATTATCTAGAAAAAGTAAAGTCTTTGAACTCTAATTTTATCTATAGTGGTGGGGGAATCAGCAGATAGCTTTTTGGTGACATTTTTTAACAGATGTCATAAGTGAAGGGGAAATGACGGGGGAGAAATTAGAAATTTATAATCTTTTAGTTTCTTAAGTAATGTTAGCAGCCTTTAAATTAATTTATTTTATACTTTTGAATCCCTTATGCAACTATTCAATACTGGATATTATCAGTGTAAATAGTAATACTGTATATGTATTGTATTTTGTGCACACTGAAATGTCCAGTGTTTCAGCTGATCATTAACATTAGCACTCACTCTTTTTGTTAACTGTAGATACACATTTACAGAAAAATATAATATAGTTTATATCAAAATTTTGCATGTTTGTTTTTGAAGAATAATTCAACATATATTTATATCTATATATAAATATATTTAATAATTTCCAAGTGTAAAATCAAATAATTTCCCTCATATTTTATATCATTAGGGGCCTGTTTTTATATTAATTTTCTTAACTCATATTAGAAATTTTTTGATATGTTTTTTTTATACCCTTATCATACATTGAAAACATATTTAAACGCTATTTAAGTACTAACATAAAATAAGACTTAAATTATAACTAATTAGTGGCCTTTTTTTTTGTGTTTATTTCACTGAATATAAGTAGTAGGTACTTTACTTTAATTGTAAAAAAAAAATATTTAGCATAAAAAAAAAACCAAAAAGCTTTATTTGAACCACAGAAATAATAGCAGCCAGAGTGAAGAGAGAAATGTTTAAGGTTCAGTAATTTTCAAAAAAATTTATCAGACTAGTTGAACATTTTTTTGTTTCCCCTCAGGAACCAGACGACTTGTTTGAAACTATATCTCAGGCACTTATGAATGCATTTGATAGAGATGCTGTTTCTGGTTGGGGCGCAGTGGTCTATATTATGTAAGTGCAATATTAATTTTGATGCTGATACTGATATATTTGGCGGTTCTTTGTGCATTAGATGCCTTATAAAAATGACATTGTATTTTGTACACACAATAAAAAATACACTTTTTTTCTTTGTCTAATTTTACTTGTCATTACCCTTTGACATATGCCAGTTTGCCTTTCATTTTATTAGATATTTAGACCAGATTGCCTCGTGTATAGTCTCTGAAAAAATATAATGTATAATAATTTTTATTTTTTTTGTTTTACAGTGAAAAGGACAAAGTAACTAAAAAGTTTTTAAAGACAAGACAAGATTAAAAGTTTAAAAAAATGACTTTGCTGGCACTGTTTGATATTCATCATTTTTTTATTGTTGGTTGAAGAAAAATTGCTTTCTTTATCGTCATGTTCAATAATATGTCACCAATAAATGTAACACATTTTGTCATTATTAATAATTTAATAAAATCTTTTTTTTTTTTTTAAATCAGTATAATGTTGTTTTTTTTTAAAGTTAAAGTCATGACAATTTTCTGCACTGCATTAGATGCTTGTAAAGTATAGTCAACAATTTTTAAAACCATAGATACTCACAGTGCTTTTATTGTAAAGAAATAGGTGTCGGTACTCTGTGTTGGATTGCCTAACTTTTTAACTACCAGTTCGCACCTCTTTTAATTCTTATTGCGCGTAATTTTAAAATAATTCAATTTTAACAAATTAATAATATAATCAATTAATAATAAACGTTACAATACAAGAAAAGTAATAATTTTTTCCCCACATTGAAAAAGGTGCTGGCACAAAAAAAGCACTGGATACACAGATATTTAACCAAAAACTACCTTACATTTTTTTTTGGGTTGCCTTGTAGCTTTCATTGATTCAAATTTAGTTTAGCCATTTATATTTTGAAGTTTTCATGATTATCCTGTGATCTAAGAATAAACAACCCCCAGGCCCAAATTTGCAGCATTTTACCCAACGGGTCTCTAGGTCAAAGGTCATGAAGACTCTAAGTCAGTTGGGGGGCTAAAACAACTTTGAGAGAAAAGATAATTTTTTCGTTAAACATTTTCTCGTTATGTTTTTTCACTTAAAGTTAATGAATTGCGATTGCCCGTGTTTGTGATTAATTCGAAGCACGTCAATTTGCTTTTAACAAACTCGGTTGACAGGGAGATAGAACTGCGAAAAAAACTTTTTAGATTGACCTGTGTCCAACGCAGAGAGATTGAAAATAAACAGTCTGATTGGAACATTAAACTGGAGGCAGAAGGCATGGCTGGCTAAAATTATTCACTGGAAATTGTGAATTGAAAAAAAAAACAAAATAATAAAACACAAAAACAAAACTACGTCAATAAATTAAAGGGAAAATCAGACACCATCTATCCAAGTCAGGAATAAGATTGTATGAATAGTATTAAGAATAATTTTGATGCATTCCACAGACATACATTTATGTATTTTAATGAACATTTTGCTTTAATTTAATCCCTTTCTGACCAATATTAATTTTTGAAAAATTCTCGACGAAAAACAATGTAGGTTTTTAAACGTCAACATTAACTGGTGCTCGCGGCACAAACTGTATAAGCTTAAGTGATATGTTACAAAAGATATATTCAAATTCAAGCCAAATCCAATTACACAAAGCCATGGGAGGAGCATCTGAAGGGTTTGGGGGATTCGGGGATTGGGGGGGGGGAGTGTTAGAAAGGACGGTTTAATTCACAGTTTCTGATTCGATATGATGTCACTGGTGTCGCTTAGAATTGTGGGTACATTCAACAATATGTTTAAGGGGTCACTCCTTAAACAACAAACTACCCCGTTGGAGGCCCCCTTAAGTCTCGGGCCCACAGAATGTCGCCAATGTGTAATGAGTAATAACGATTATCTCTTTCTAACAAGGACATCAGTGAATAAATCTGGTGGACTTTATCTCCTGTCTACCTATGTGTTGAAATGCCAACAAAACTGCTTGCCAAAATCTTAAAAAATAATATGACCATTTTAATATCCGGGCTATTGATTTTTAATCGGCCATCATTTTTTCTTCAAGAGATCTATAATCGCTAATTTGATATTTTCGTGAAACCCGAACACTTGTCTAAGGCTCTAAGCAAAGCGAGACCCCCATCGCATTCGAGATTTATTATTAATAAAAAAAATTGTTATAGGAGATGGGCCCCACATGTCAGAGCTTGACAGGGGGCCCCAGATTTTCTGACGGCATCCCTGTCTCATGAAGCACGGGTTGAGAACCGCTTGCCTGGAGTAAGAATGTTTACCGAGACAGTAAAGCTAAGTTTAATAGGTTGTCTGCAGCAGCTGACACTCTGTTTTAACATCTATCAGGGGAGGAAATCATCTTCACGGACACAACAACAGTAAACTGTTATGTAAACTATAAATAGCATAGCGGTCCATAATGAATTCTCTTATTTTTATGGGTTAAATTAACGAATAACAAATTAGCAATATTGTATTTTTTTTTAAAAGACACCACATGTGACATGTGTATTCGAATAATACAGCCATGGGCGTCGCTAGGAATTTTTTTTCCGGGGGGGGGGGCAAAAATTTTCCAGGGGGGGGGGGCAAATAACAACTTTATGACGTTTTTTTTTAAATGTAAGGGGGCGGGGGAGCAAATGGCCCCCTCTTATATGACTTTTTCTCAAAATGCCCCCCCCCATGAATACGCCCATGAATACAGCATGTGTTTCCGAGGTCAAAGAGTGAAAGCGGCATGCGCAATAGGAAGGAGTGTGGACTTGCTGATAGGGGAGCCCATATACAGGCCTATTGCATGTTCTTTATTGACATCCACATGATAAATTAATTTATTTATTGAAATAATCACTCTTTACTTAGAAAAGGTTAAATGTAGTTTTACTTGAGCCCAGTATTGTTTTCTCTAAGCATTGCCCACGTGCGCGCCCACAACTCACCGAGAGCGCGCTCACATTACAAATACAACTGAGCGTACACATGTTTCGTATAGTAGACCTAGGCCCCATATATGCCGTTGAATTGCGCAACAAAATTCTGTTACCTTCTTAAGCTGCGTGCAGCCAATATATATAGCCGCACACTGCTTTCGGATAGCTGGAGATTGAACACTGGAGTCCATGTTGGAGCCCAACATTTCTAATTACTGCCCATGATATTTCCGCCCCCCTCCCCCAATTATTTTCATCTGTTTCTGTCTTTTGTTGATCGTGTCAAGTCATTTCCTTACTTCACATGTTTCTTACCTCGTAGGTTTCATACATCAACTGTTCCTTACTTCACAGGTTCCTTACCTCAAGGCTCCTTACTTCACAGGTTCCTTACCTCACATGTTCCTTACTTCACTGGTTCCTTACCTCAAAGGTTTCTTACCTCACAGGTTTCTTATTTCACATGTTTCTTACCTCGTAGGTTTCTTACCTCAACTGTTCCTTTTTTCACAGGTTCCTTACCTCAAAGGTTCCATAGTCACACAGGTTCCTTACCTCACATGTTTCTTACCTCACAGATTCCTTACCTCACAGGCTCCTTACTTAACAGCTCCTACCTTCACATGTTCCTTCCTTCACATGTTCCTGTATTCACATGTTCCTTAATTCACATGTTTGTTAATTCACATGCTTCTTACTTCACATGTTCTTTTATTCACATGTTCCTTAATTCAGAGGTTCCCAACAGTATTGAACGTTATAGTGAATAATCATAAATTTACCGGTCATAAAACTAAAGATTAAACTATTAATCTAAATTAAGTGTGCTTGGAATTTTGAATGGTGACATCTCTGTGATGCACCCACGCTGTTTTTTATAACTACATTTTACATTAGCTTCATCTCAATGCGTCCAGTTATACACGGAATAGACAGTAATGTCATAAGGAAAAAAAAAACCCACTGAAAATTCATGGCATTGCTTTTCTGAACAAAAAAAAAATTGCTAGATCTTTCTTTATTATCTCTTTTTTTTTTCAAATTGAAGAAAAAAATGTCGGTCACACGTAATTGTAGTGGATTTCTGTGTTGTTTTATTTATACAATGAAGGCATTTATATTTTACAGATCTTTGAAAATTATTGAATGTGAAATGCTTTCATGCATAAAAACAGTAATAAACTGCCAGTCTGTCAATGAAACGTTTTGATGAACATATCGAGAGTTGGCAGTGAATTAATGACTTCATTAAATTATAAATAGCATAGAGGAGAATTAAAGAATTATATTTAGCTTATGCAATTTAAAAACTCTGTTTCCCAACACACACACACACACACACACACACACACACACACACACACACACATATATATAATTACTGTTATATAAGTTTTCTTTTTTGAAAATGTAAAAAATAGGATAAATTAGGCGGTAAGAAAATTTTTTTTTTAGACACAATGGAGGTTTTTTTATTTTTGGTTTTCGTAGCAGACGTAATGAGTTGGCGGGATTAAAAAGAAAAAGGGAAGAAAAGAAGAGCAAGTAATCCAGCCAACAGGATAGATGAAGAAATGGAAGAATAAAAAAATAATTCAAAAGTTGTCTGGTTGTCATGATTTTCTGAAACATAAATGTGAGATGGAAGTGTCCAAAATAAAATGAGCTTCCTGGTCGGTCAATGAATTGACCACATCAGCAATGTGACTTGCAGGCCCAACAAACCTGAACGGTCAGTTTGAATAGATCGATGTTAAGGAGGGAGAGAGAGAGAGAGAGAGAGAGAGAGAGAGAGAGAGAGAGAGAGAGAGAGAGAGAGAGAGAGAGAGAGAGATAGTCTGTCTTTCATTCAATGACTTTCTCTTTCCCTCATTTAAACATTTAGAAACAGAGAGTTTCGTAGGGCATATTAAGTATTTTGATACTCTTGTACATTATTTTATGTTAAATAAAAATAGATTCTCTATGAGTTGAGTTACTAACACATACAATAACTTATGGAAGGCACAGAGAGAGGGATACGATATAATGGAGGAATACAAAGGATGGTTTAGAAAAATGAGTGCATCACTGCATAGTATAAAGCTTTATTATAGGTTGTACAAATGTCTCAAATCTGTTGTGATATGTATTCAACTTAAAATTAAGATATATAGTATAAATTGGAAAAAATATCTTTAGTGCATGTAATATTATTACTTCTAGTATCAAATACCCAACCCATCACTTTGTAGCTAATTAATAATAAATAAATAAACCAAACAAACAAATAAACAAATAGATAAACCACATAAAAAAATAAACCAAATAAACATACACATAAACCAAGCAAACATACAATTAAACCAAAAAAGAAACAAACCAAGAAAACTTATAAACCATAAAAACAAATAAACAAATAAACCTAACAATACATAAAACAAACAAATAAATAAACCTATCAATGCATAAAAAAACAAATAAACAAATAAACCTAACAATACATAAAAACAAACAAATAAAGCAAACAATACATAAAACAAACAAACAAATAAACCTAACAATACATAAAACAAACAAACAAATAAACCTAACAATACATAAAAAAACAAAAAACAAATAAACCTAACAATACATAAAAAAACAAACAAATAAACCTAACAATACATAAAACAAACAAATAAACCTAAAAATGCATAAAAAAACAAATAAACAAATAAACCTAACAATACATAAAAACAAACAAATAAACCAAACAATACATAAAACAAACAAACAAATAAACCTAACAATACATAAAACAAACAAACAAATAAACCTAACAATACATAAAAAAACAAAAAACAAATAAACCTAACAATACATAAAAAAACAAACAAATAAACCTAACAATACATAAAAAAACAAACAAACAAATAAACGTAACAAAACATAAAACAAACAAAACACAAATAAACGAAACAATACATAAAAAACAAACAAACAAATAAACCTAACAATACAAAAAAAAAAACAACAAATAAACCTAACAATACATAAAAAAAAAACAAATAAACCAAACAAACGCACAAAAAAAACCAACAAACCAAATTGAAACAAACAAAGAAACCATAAAAAAAACAGCAAAAAAAAAACACAAACCTAAAACAAACAATAAACAAACAAATAAACCAATCAACTAGACCAACCCTCCTGCCAATAATAAAGCGTTATAAAATATGTGAACAATCCAATACATACAACCCATTGGCGAGGAATACTATTATCAAAGTACCGTATTCATGGGCGTCGCTAGGAATTTTTCCAGAGGGGGGCAAAATAATAAGTTTTTTTTTAAATTTTAACTGACAATGCCATACAGGTTTATTTCTCAATTAAATCCAAGTTAAGTATATCATTAATTATTTATATTGAAATAAATTTATTTGAAAACTCAACATTTTGACTACAAGCACAAGCTTGTTCCGATTTTAATTTTTTTTTTGTTTAATTTGGCCTTCTGTAGCTTGATTTGTCCTTCGAAAATGTTTTTGGCGTTCAGGTTTTTTTTAATCTGGCGACACTTGTTAGTTTATAATCGTCTGCCACTGAGTGAATTTTTAAATTTATCCTAAATTAATATGAAATGATGGATATCAGAAATTGTTGTACAGGCTCAATAAAAGGAAAAGTAGAGAAATCGCGGGATTCCAGAAAGCCGTTATTAGAAGATTTTAGGGCGTCTGCAGCATCTGAATTATCATATGCATTGAGGACAACAGTACAAGTTCAATAGCCAGATACAACTGAAGAAACTATTTCTAATTTGATTGTTGCTGTCACTTCTTCATTTCCTAAATTGAATATTGGAAGGTTTGTCTTGAGATACGACCTTTGAAATGAGTTGAAATTGCTGCTGATCCTTGATTGTTGGACCTGACAGTGGTGGAAAAAGAGGTTTTAGATATGCTTGGTTATCAGACTATTCATCGTGGGTTGTATACTCGAAAATGTTAAAAGGTGCCTTTTGCAAATGTTGCGTGTTGTTTCCAAAAAAAGTAATTCCAGGAGTTCTGGGATCATTTGTCATCAAACCATGAACAAAATTTAAAGATTTAAAGCACTGGCACAAAGGCTCTTATTAGAGATGCAAGCTATTTTGTTGCACTATTGGAAGCCAAAGCAGTTTCTATAGATGAGCAGTTGAACTCATCATTTAGAAGACAAATTCAAGAAAATTGCAACAAACTGGGTCCCTCCATTTCTACAATCTTTTTTTTTTTGCGGCATGCATGATTTGGCACTTCGTGAAAAAGAATCACATTCTGGTAATTTTTACGACCTGTTAGAGTTTCATGTTGAATCTGGAGATGAAGTTCTAGGTAATCATTTGTCAATTGGTTCTTGTAGTGCTAAGTATATCTCGGCAACCAGTGCCACCGAGAGGGGGGGGGCAAGGGGATCGGCGAGTTTTAGGGGCCTGGACTGAGCTGGCCAATCAACTTTTGAAAATATTATTATCAGCACGAGAGGCAAGTGATAGCCCTGCCCAGGGGCCCGAAATTTCTGTCTGTGGGCCTGTCGGAAACTACACAAAACACTATGATCGAAATGTGTGGGTCTTTTTTGCGTGAAGACATTGTTCGTGAAGCAAATAGTTCAATTGCAATTTCTATACGTGACAACGAGACAATATAATTTCAGGCATTGAGCAGATGTCACTTGGTGTTAGATTTGTCAAAGAAAACCATAATTACAAATTCATTAGAATTTGGATTAGATACAGCCCTGTAGCAGGGGCCAGTCATTCTACAGCAGGGGCCAAGCAATAGCTGGGGGGCAGGAAATACATTTTACTAGGTAGAGCAAACAAGCAGAGGGGCCAGACAAAACGCAGGGATGGCCAGACCCCCCCCTACCCCCCCCGCACGCTACGGGCCTGATTAGATATGACAAATTTTGTTGGTCATGGATAAGACGGATGTTCTACAATGGCAAGTAAAGAAGGAGCAGTCAAAGCAATAATTCGAAAAAAAGACCCAAAAGAAGCAACTGTACATTGCAGTTCACATAAATTAAATCTTGTCGTGAACGATTTAAATAATGTGAATGCTGTACGAAACAAATAGGAAAAATTAAGTAAAATTATAGTGTTTTTCTGAGAAATTAATCAGCGAAGAAAACTAATTCCAAATGTTCCTTTGCTATGTGAAACTAGGTGGATAAAAGGTTTGGGATTTTCGCTTAAAATGTGACAGAAATTGTTAAACAACTGGAATATTTAGAACAATCTGGAAAAAGCAAGCAAGTTGCACATTAGTTACTTGCTGCTGTTAGAGGTTAGGTTTGGGGTACATTTGTTGTTTGTTTAGTTATTATACTTTAATGTAATAAACTTTCAGGAAATTTAGTTCAGTTTTATTATAACAACTTTATGACATTTTTTAAAATGTAGGGGGGGGCACCCACCTTTGAATACGCCCATGATTACAATATTATTGCTGTATCAGTGTAATTTATAATGGTATGCTATATTGTTTTAGTATAGTAGCTGCTCGATACTGAAACCATTATTTTAAAAATTACAATAATGTAATCAGTTATACTTTCAGATATAATTCTTTTTTATGTTTGATATATGTTCATTGTCTTCAATGTAAAAAACATTCAGGAAATTAAGTTTTATTGTAACAACTTCATGACATTTTTCCAAAATGTGCGTGTGTGTGTGGTGGGAGGGGCAAATGCCCCACTACCTTCCCCTTCCGTCCCCTAATTTTTCCAAAATGTAGGGGGGGGGCGCAAATCCCCCTCGCCCCCCCCCTTCAATACGCCCATGACCGTATTTGTTAATCATCAGTTTAAGTGCTACTGAAGCTAAACTGGACAACTTTGTCATTGAAGGCATGGGCTGACGACGTCGCGTGGTACCACCAGCTGTGGTAGGTAGTACAGTGTCCAAAACATTCTCACGACGTGTAATGAGATCGGGTACCGGCCGATCATGGGCTGACTATTGAGATAAACGTTAAGTGAAATAATAAACATAAACAAAGTTTGCTTGATGAGTTTTGTTGGCAGTGAGAATCTATCTATCTATCTATCTATCTATCTATCTATCTATCTATCTATCTATCTATCTATCTATCTATCTATCTATCTATCTATCTATCTATCTATCTATCTATCTATCTATCTATCTATCTATCTATCTATCTATCTATCTATCTATCTATCTATCTATCTATCTATCTATCTATCTATCTATCATCTATCTATCTATCTATCTATCTATCTATCTATCTATCTATCTATCTATCTATCTATCTATCTATCAATCTATCCATCCATCCATCCATCCATCCATCCATCCATCCATCCATCCATCCATCCATCCATCCATCTATCCATCTATCTATCTATCTATCTATCTATCTATCTATCTATCTATCTATCTATCTATCTATCTATCTATCTATCTATCTATCTATCTATCTATCTATCTATCTATCTATCTGTCTGTCTATTTGTCTGTCTATCTCTTGTCTGTGTTTTGTAGTTCGTGTGGGTGTCTATTAAGTAATTTCGAGAATTAGTTCCTCCAAGCATATAAACAACAAAGCTCTACAAATAGTTTCCACCAATACTAAATAAATAGACTTTAGTCTGGAACGTTTAGACCCAGTCTTAATGTCATATCACATAAATGATATGTCGTTCTGTATGAGCTGATTTGTGACTGTACTGTCATGAACAGTGATATTAAAAAAAAATTCAATTTAAAAATAAAGAATTTCATTATGTGCGCTGGAGAGTGGTTGCAGAGGACCTTTGCTCCGCAAGGAGTTCAAGGAATTAAGTCAAGACTTCATTTAGTTGGCTGGAGAGTGGTTGCAGGGGCCATTTGCTCCGCAAGGAGTTCAAGGAATTAAGTCAAGACTTCATTTAGCGCGTAGTGTAACGTTGTGCCTTCCGTTTTCCAAATAAATTACTTTTTAAATTTTATTGTCCAATCAGATGTTGTGTTAAAGATGTTATTATGTGTACACTGTGCTTGGTATTTGTGTTAGCTTAAAAAAAATAAATTCTTACATAATATTACACAATTACACACAGTCTCTCATGTACAATTCCGGACTGAATTAATAAGGCCTAGAATGAACAGTGGCGTAGCTAAGGAGAAGCGATGGGGGCGGACCGCCCCGGGTAACAGCATAAATTGTTTCAGCCAGGCTAATGTGCGAAAATAGTCTGAAAATAGAATTGCGATAAAAACCCAACCAACACAGGAAATTAGACCATTTTATGATGACGTCACATATTTCGAATTTGAATCTATCAGCCGTCGAAAATATTGTCTGATTGAGTACAGCTCTTTTGGCGAGTCATTTATCTTATATATTTTAAATTTTTTATTATAATTTATTTCGAACATTTTATAATTTATTTCGAGCAATGTTCTTAATAAATGACGACCATGGCTTTGTCCAATTATATGAAAGAACGTCGACGACAGCATAATATCATTATATCAATGGAAGCGGTCGAAAGATGGCAGCTTCCATTGATATTATGCTGGGCATGTACAATCCGCACTCAGCAAGATGCAAGGATGTACATTTGACAAAGCAGTTGTTTACCACGCCATTTACAAACTACAATGGGCTTTTATGAAATTTTCGTCAAATTTTAGGGCTAAAAACAGAAAGTAAAATATAATAAAAGGAACTTTTAAAAAAAAAATCTCCTTTTGTTAATGGACTAGAAAGCAGAAAATAAAATATAAATTAAAAAAAAAACAAACTTAATATGTGATAACAAGTTTTTTTTTCTGATAACAAATCTTTGAAACCTACTTATAAAAGAAAGGCAGTGAATGACATTTTGCTGGACTTTTTCTGCCGTTCAGCCACACCTTATTACTTGTGCCAACGACGAAGAAATACAATTGTCTGTTACCAAGCTCACAGCCATGAATGATGAGCTGTCTGAAAAAGACCTTTGTCTAGAAATTCCGCGTTTAAGGCGACACCTACAAGCAGCCGAAATAAATTTGGAGGAAGTCAAGCACTGGACTGCGGTACAATTCTTACGGTTTATCAACAAGTGAGACTTTGTTGAATCATTGCCATATCTTACGCTGACTCTAAGATTTCTTCTGACAATATGTTTTTCTGTAGCATTGAGTGAAAGTAGTTTCTCCAAAATTAAAGTTATAAAACATTACCTCCGGTCAACCATGAGCCAGTCGAGATTGTCGGATCTGGCTGTTCTGTCCATTGAACATAAGCTGACAAGACAAATAGAGTATGACGATGTCAATGACATGTTTGCCACAATGAAAACAAGAAGACATTCCTTCTAGGACTATAGTGTCGAAGGGCATTCAGACATTCTTTTGGGCTGCGCATTACGTGTTTTGCAATTTGCATTCAGATGTTCTGAAAGTGAACATTTGCGTGTTAAAAGCGTTTGGATTTGAACTACTTGTTTTGTGGTATTGGATTAGGATTTTGTCTTGGATCATACATGTAAGCAATAACGTACCGGTCAGTAGAGTAAAGTAGAGCCTAGAGTTAGAGTAAGTATGAAAATTTAGCTACACCTAACCATTCAACATAGGGTCGTGTGGGGTCACTGGGGTGACATTTGAACGGACCGCCCCAGGTGACGTTTACTATAGCTACGCCGCTGAGACTGAATGACACATGTAACTCTTACCCATTTTCTATCCTGTACTACCTTTCAATTACAGATTCTGGTGACTATTTTAACCCCCCATCGATTATTTTACAGCACCTCTCTGATTGAACAGGGATTTCTTTCGTCATTTCAGGGGGTAAAAATCTCTACTGGTTTACATTTTATTTCCGGTTCATTAGTACGTCAAACATTGGAGTAAATTCCGTTCTGGTTTATAGGTCGCATCTTTTTTTCCCTTCTATCTATCTATCTATCTATCTATCTATCTATCTATCTATCTATCTATCTATCTATCTATCTATCTATCTATCTATCTATCTATCTATCTATCTATCTATCTATCCATCCATCCATCCATCCATCCATCCATCCATCCATCCATCCATCCATCCATCCATCCTTCCATCCATCCATCCATCCATCCATCCATCCATCCATCCATCCATCTATCTATCTATCTATCTATCTATCTATCTATCTATCTATCTATCTATCTATCTATCTATCTATCTATCTATCTATCTATCTATCTATCTATCTATCTATCTATCTATCTATCTATCTATCTATCTATCTATCTATCTATCTATCTATCTATCTATCTATCTATCTATCTATCTATCTATCTATCTCTCTCTCTCTCTTTCTCTCTCTATATCTATCTATCTATCTATCTATCTATCTATCTATCTATCTATCTATCTATCTATCTATCTATCTATCTATCTATCCATCCATCCATCCATCCATCCATCCATCCATCCATCCATCTATCTATCTATCTATCCATCCATCCATCCATCCATCCATCCATCCATCCATCCATCCATCTATCCATCCATCCATCCATCCATCCATCCACCCACCCACCCACCCATCCATCCATCCATCCATCCATCCATCCATCTATCTATCTATCTATCTATCTATCTATCTATCTATCTATCTATCTATCTATCTATCTATCTATCTATCTATCTATCTATCTATCTATCTATCTATCTATCTATCTATCTATCTATCTATCTATCTATCTATCTATCTATCTATCTATCTATCTATCTATCTATCTATATACTCACTTGCTATTATTATTTGATCAAATAGACTTTCGAAACAAAACAACAACCATGACCAGTGGCGTAGCGAACTTAACTCGCGCCCGGGCACAATAACTTTATAATACCTTTTTCTCTCTTTTTGAACTCTCTCAGTGTAACTGCGGGCTGAGACTTAGTCTCTCAGAGCCCGTGAGATCAGACTTGCTGTGTCTCTCAACATCTGGAGACTGCCACAGAGCCCGATGACCAGCAAGCTTCCGGACTGGTCCACCCTGTGGTCCGCCAGTCCGGGGCACTCGAAAAGCAAATGATCTACGGTTTCCTCCACCTTCGTGCATTATATGCAAAGGATGTCGACATCGGGCCTCAACCTCCCAAAGTACGCGCCAATATGACAGTGCCCAGTACGGAACTGGGCAATTAGCGCTTGCTCGACTCTCTTAAGCTTCCACCACGGGTCGGTTTTGGATGGCCGCTCTAGAAACTTTCGGACATTTCTTCCGTTCACTCCATTGTCCCAGCTCGAGAACCACTTTGAATGTCCAAAGAGACAGATCTTGGCACGCGCTGCCTCGAATGAGCTCTTTCGTGCACTCATGGGCTGCTCTTTGGGATCTGTCGACTGTTAGATTGCCTTTGCAATGCAGTCTGCCCGTTCATTTCCAGGCACGTCCACATGCCCGGGAACCCATTGAAGGGTCACATACACATGATGTTGGGACGCAAGACCCTGTATTGCCATCAGCATGGCTTCCAGCAGAAGCGCCATCATGTTTTTTGAGATGTTGGTAGATTACCGGTGTGCATTTCGTGGCAGA
This sequence comes from Bulinus truncatus, assembly GCA_021962125.1. Taxonomy (NCBI): domain Eukaryota; kingdom Metazoa; phylum Mollusca; class Gastropoda; family Planorbidae; genus Bulinus; species Bulinus truncatus. The sequence continues at coordinate 2,683,219 of JAGDYQ010000002.1, read as the reverse complement.
AATAAATTGACAAGAAGAGAATACATACAGAGCCCTCTAACATGAAATTGAATTGTTAAAATCTCCAGCAGATAGACATTCGTCATAACACTCACGGGCCTATTGTCTTAATGCTGCTCCCAGATAGACATTCGTCATAACACTCACGGGCCTATTGTCTTAATGCTGCTCCAAGATAGACATTCGTCATAACACTCACGGGCCTATTGTCTTAATGCTGCTCCCAGATAGACATTCGTCATAACACTCACGGGCCTATTGTCTTAATGCTGCTCCCAGATAGACATTCGTCATAACACTCACTGGCCTATCTGTCTTAACGCTGCTCCCAGATAGACATTCGTCATAACACTCACGGGCCTATTGTCTTAATGCTGCTCCCAGATAGACATTCGTCATAACACTCACTGGCCTATCTGTCTTAATGCTGCTCCCAGATAGACATTCGTCATAACACTCACTGGCCTATTGTCTTAATGCTGCTCCCAGATAGACATTCGTCATAACACTCACGGGCCTATTGTCTTAATGCTGCTCCCAGATAGACATTCGTCATAACACTCACGGGCCTATTGTCTTAATGCTGCTCCAGATAGACATTCGTCATAACATTCACGGGCCTATTGTCTTAATGCTGCTCCCAGATAGAAATTCGTCATAACACTCACTTGCCTATCTGTCTTAATGCTGCTCCCAGATAGACATTCGTCATAACACTCACGGGCCTATTGTCTTAATGCTGCTCCCAGTTAGACATTCGTCATAACACTCACGGGCCTATCTGTCTTAATGCTGCTCCCAGATAGACATTCGTCATAACACTCACGGGCCTATTGTCTTAATGCTGCTCTCAGATAGACATTCGTCATAACACTCACGGGCCTATTGTCTTAATGCTGCTCCCAGATAGACATTCGTCATAACAGTCACGGGCCTATTGTCTTAATGCTGCTCCCAGATAGACATTCGTCATAACACTCACGGGCCTATTGTCTTAATGCTGCTCCCAGATAGACATTCGTCATAACACTCACGGCCTATTGTCTTAATGCTGCTTCCAGATAGACATTCGTCATAAAACTCACGGGCCTGTCTGTTTTAATGCTGCTCCCAGATAGACATTCGTCATAACACTCACGGGCCTATTGTCTTAATGTTTATCCCAGATAGACATTCGTCATAAAACTCACTGGCCTATCTGTCTTAATGCTGCTCCCAGATAGACATTCGTCATAACACTCACGGGCCTATTGTCTTAATGCTGCTCCCAGATAGACATTCGTCATAACACTCACTGTCCTATCTGTCTTAATGCTGCTCCCAGATAGACATTCGTCATAACACTCACGGGCCTATTGTCTTAATGCTGCTCCCAGATAGACATTCGTCATAACACTCACGGGCCTATCTGTTTTAATGCTGCTACCAGATCGACATTCGTCATAACACTCACGGGCCTATTGTCTTAATGCTTATCCCAGATAGACATTCGTCATAAAACTCACTGGCCTATCTGTCTTAATGCTGCTCCAAGATAGACATTCGTCATAACACTCACGGGCCTATCTGTCTTAATGCTGCTCCAAGATAGACATTCGTCATAACACTCACGGGCCTATTGTCTTAATGCTGCTCCCAGATAGACATTCGTCATAACACTCACGGGCCTATCTGTCTTAATGCTGCTCCCAGATAGACATTCGTCATAAAATATCTTGTATCTTCTATTACGGGGCGGTGCATAGGGCAGTAGCCGAAGTGCCCACTAAGGCCGCCACTACTCCTTAGAACGACTGTGACTAAAGAACAACTTTGTAAAATCGTAACATAACACCATTGTAACAGCGTTACACCGATGTAGCCCAATTATACCGCTGTAACTCCTTAACACCGTTGTAGCCCCATGACACCGTTGTAGCCCCATGACACCGTTGTAGTCCCATAACACCGTTGTAGCCCATAACACCGTTGTAGCCCCATGACACCGTTGTAGTCCCATGACACCGTTGTAGTCCCATGACACCGTTGTAGCCCATAACACCGTTGTAGTCCCATGATACCGTTGTAGCCCCATGACACCGTCGTAGTCCCATGACACCGTTGTAGGTCCATGACACCGTTGTAGCCCCAATGACACCGTTGTAGCCCCATGATACCGTTGTAGCCCCAATGACACCGTTGTAGCCCCATGACACCGTTGTAGCCCCATGACACCGTTGTAGCCCCAATGACACCGTTGTAGCCCCATGACACCGTTGTAGCCCCATGACACCGTTGTAGCCCCAATGACACCATTGTAGCCCCAATGACACCGTTGTAGCCCCATGACACCGTTGTAGCCCCATGATACCGTTGTAGCCCCAATTACACCATTGTAGCCCCAATGACACCGTTGTAGCCCAATGGCACCGTTGTAGCCCCAATGACACTGTTGTAGCCCCAATGACACCGTAGTAGCTCCATTACACCGTTGTAGCCCCATGACACCGTTGTAGCCCCAATGACACCGTTGGAGCCCCATAACACCGTTGTAGCCCCATAACACCGTTGCAACTCCGTAACACCCCTGTAACTTCAAACGACATAGTAACTTCATAACTACCCATTTAACCTAATACAACAAGTTAACTTTTACAACGGGACCGCAACTGAAGAACAACGATGTAACTTCATAACATCCCTGCAGCCTCACAACAACGTTCTAACTTCATAAAAACACTACCGTATCTCCATTTAAGAGCAGCTTCAGCCACAAGATGTGGCGGGACAGACATGAAGCGGGCATGCACTTGTTCCGCTTCTCACATCCTCCCTCCCCTCACTCGGTCTCTCTCTCTCTCTCTCTCTCTCTCTCTCTCTCTCTCAGGGCGATGCCACCCTGTCAATGAAGTCAAATATTCTGATTTCTTTTCAAAACTGAGATATATGTGTTAAATAAAAATATATATATATTTTTTTACGTAGGTTAAAAACTTCAATTCTAAAAAGTGATAATTGTATTAAATAATTGTTAGGTGTTTTTATTCAAAATGTGCATGCTGAACATCATTTAGTTTTATTTTTATGGAAAGCGATGCTTTGTGAATATTATAAATACAGGAAGTTAAGACAGACTTTTAAAAACAGCACCCTTGGAATTAAAGTGTTTTTACTTTGTACATTTACTGATTGAACCATTCATTTCAAGGTAAGATATGAGAGCTATTCATGTAGCTGTTAAGTTCTATACAGATATTCTTATCAGTGCTGCTGATTAACTGTCATTAACGTGCTATTAATGCGTAAAAAAACTATGCGACTAAAGTTTTTAACGCAATACCTAAATGCGTTATTTTTATACAAACGCTGTTACTTCAGATTAGAGTAAAATCAGTAAATAACCATTTTTTAAAAAAGAAATGAGAAGCGATAAGGCATTTAATGAGGCCTATAATGATGCCTATTTATTGTATTTTGTTCTGAGTATGATTCAACAAAAATTTGTCCATTTCTTAAAGAAAAAGTAGGAAAGAATTCTAAACAACTTACCATCAAATAGCGTACATTCATACAACAGACAAACCTGTGAGTACATGCATCAAACAACGGACTAGCATGTGAGTACAGCCATCAAACAATGACAAGCCTGTGAGTGCAGGCATCAAGCGACAGACAAGCCTGTGTCTGCAGGCATCAAGCAACATACAAGCCTATGAGTGTAGCCATCAAATAACAGACAAGCCTGTGACTGCAGGCATCAAGCAAATACAAGACTATGAGTGTAGCCATCTAACAACAGACAAGCCTTTGACTGCAGGCATCAAGCAACAGACAAGACTATGAGTGTAGCCATCTAAAAACAGACAAGCCTTTGAGTATTATGGTCAGGTATAAAAAAAAAACAGACAAGCCCGCGCTAGCCCATGATAGTCAAGTTTAGACATCAAATAACAGACAAGCCCATGTTAATGTCAGGCACCAAACAACTTTAGCAGGAAATGTCTTCTTATTTTAATGATAAGCCCTTGCTGCATTCCTCTTCAAGACGTTGTTAATTAATACATTGAAAACTTAAATTGACTTGGACAGTGGTTGAAGCTACATGGAGATAAATACCCAGTCTTGGCTACGTTAACGGAAACATATTTGCTACCTTCTACCCTTGCAATGGCTCTTTTCTGTTTTAGTCTATGTTTTTAATAATAAAAATTGTATGGGCGTCGCTAGGGGAGGGCAAAAATTTTCCAGGGGGGGGGGGGCAAATAACAACTTTATGAAATTTTTTTTTAAATGTAAGGGGGGGGTGTGCAAATGCCCCCTCTTATATGACATTTTTTCAAAATGTAGGGGGGAATGCCCCTTTGCCCCCCATGAATACGCCCATGTATATATATATATATATATATATATATATATATATATATATATATAAACTCATTTCAAACTATGATTCACTAAAGAGTAAAACAATTTTTGCATGACTCCAACCGACTCATATAAACACACATTGGCTAAGAACAAATTTAATAGACATATAGACTTATACTTAATGCATTTGTTTCACTTAATGTCAACTCTCATAAACTAAACTGAAATATTTGATATGTAAGTTCAAAGAGAGTCACGCTCTTTATTCATATGGTAAAATTTAAGTCTTATAACGAACCACAGAATAGTCAATGGAACAGGATTTACTAGATAAGTAATAAAAAAAACTTATTCAGAGAGAGAGAGAGAGAGAGAGCCTTATTGATAGACAGCAGCATTTAATAACCATTGTAACATAATCATAATTTTCTTGGAATAAAAATCACACATGAAATAATCTGTATCGATTAATCTAGAGTTAATGTCAGATCTAGTTTTTGTAATAACCAAACCATTCCAGGGTAACATTAGCCAGGTCTACATCGCTGGATGAGAGTGGGAGGAGGGTGAGTATGGGCAAGAACTTCCCCACTCCCCAAACAAGTCAATGCAATAAAATATATTTGTTTTTGCCTGTGTTTATTATACAAGGGCACAAGTTTAGTTGAAAAAAACAAACTATGTTAATGAACCAGTTTCTTTAACAAAAAAAACATTATAAGTAACAACAGTTTTTGTAACATCAGCTTATGTAGCAAAAACTTAATAAACAACAAATTATGTATCAACAGATTTGTTTAATCTCAAAAACTCAAAAATGAGTGGGATTAGGGAATTATTCGGGGAGAATCGAAAGAATCATCTGATGCCCTAGACTCGTTAAAAGTAATGGATTAAAAACAAAAATAGTTGTCAGACCAAGTCGATAGATAATTAAAATACACAATGAAGAATATTTCGAGAGACATTGTTTAGAAAGTACGAGCTAAGATTTCCAGTGAAACGAAGCCAAAAATGACCACATTTGACAGTTGCAAACATAATGTATGGTTTCATTCACTAGAGAAAGGGGAGATAAAGCTCATAAGATAAACCTGATTATGGTTCCTGGCAGTTGTGCTGCTGGTAAATTTGTTTTTGTTGTCAACTGTTAAATTATGATGTCTTTGATGTTTTTACAAGACAGCACTGCACTCAGAGAACTCATTTATTTCGCGACCTCTGTGGGTTTTTTCTAATTATAAGAAGACAGCGAGCGGCTATATAAATTGATTTGCAACGAATTCCTTTTTTTTAAAAAAAAAATCTACTTGATGTTGTTCTGCAATCATCCTAAAAATGCGTGCGACGCAAGCTATTATTGGCTGTTGCATCTTTGGAAGGAAATGTATTTCCTTGTTGTTGTTATATGCGCAACATAAGGGTTTACTGGCCTGTTAAATTAGACGTGTGCTCTCCGATGTGTGTGCGAGCTCACTTTTTTTGTCTATTTTATTTTAGATCTTAAAAAAATAGACGAGGAAAAATTCATTAATTATCTTATTCAGAATCGAATTGTTATAGATTTGTGTGTTGACTAAATGTAAAGAAATGTATTGGTCACGATGTCACGATAGATTTGTGTGTTGACTAAATGTAAAGAAATGTCCTGGTCACGATGTCACGATAACTATTATTCTAAAAGTGCTGCCCAGATATAAATTATTCATCCTTTTCAGATCAGCCTTTTCAGTGCTTGGCTGGAAGAATAGAGGCCGGAAGTCTACGGGAAGTGTGGACAGTGGTCAGCACAGGAAGTGGACGTTGACCAGCGTACAATTCTTTACGGTGACTGAAGGTATATTTTTAACATCACTTGGATTCAATTGTATCTTCTTTCCTAAACGAAATTACACAATAAACCAGGATTGTCCACATATAAGGTGGATGACAGACGCATTTAAATCTTTTTATATCGTGATAATATAAGAGACGCATTTCAGTATTTTTATGGTGATAATATAAGAGACGTATATCACTTTTAATATTGGTTAAATGTTAGAGACACATTTCAGTATTTATATGGTGATAACTAGCTGAACAGGCCCGGTATCCGGACCGGCTATTAAGCACGCAGTTGGAAATGAAAATGGTGATATATATTCGAGCGCTTTAACAATCAGTCTATATACAAAAATAGCATGTCTATCTACTCGAAGTGGCCCCAAAGGACATGAACAGATTAATGTAGCCAAAACACATTTAAGGACACTTAATAAAACATCAAATAAGTTCATATTTTATATAGTTCATCCCAAAGAAAATAATCCTAATTATGGGCATAGAATCTTAACAAAAACAACCCCCGACCATTAAACTTTAAATCTAACATCCAACTATTTCTTCTATTTCCAATTCTCTTCCACTTAGCCCCACACCCATCCTTCCCTCCCTCCTCCGCCCGCCAACCCCCTTCCACTCACGACATGCTCGAATCGCAGTTGGTCTCAATGTACATATGACAAACCCTGTTAAAAATACCACGTTACACTTCTACCTACCCCCCCCCCACCCCGTTAAACGCTCCTTTCCCAACCCTACACTCCCATTCCAACAGTTCTTTTTTTATAATTTTATAATTTATCATGTTTAACATGACGTATTTAAAAAAAAAGAGAGACGTGAGGTTAAAAAAATAGCGGTGTTGCAACTTGAATCGTCTGCTTGACTCCCTCCCCCCCCCTTTCCGCAACCATTAAAAATCTTAATTCATTAATAATAAATCCTTGTTGTGTTTAGAATTCCTCAGCGTTTTATTTTTATTCAAGAAAGATTCATTTGATGAACAAAATGCGCACCAAACATACTCTCATTTAGCATACATTGTCTCTTTTCAGTTTCTATAATTTTGGAATTCCCCAGACTATTTTTAAAGAGACGGTCGATGACGCGCGCTGTTTTTTTTTTAACTCCGCAATGGTGTGACGTAGAACTCAGACTTTTTTTATAGCGATGTACGCTTTCAACTCGTGCGGTGTCGTGTATTTGTAACGTGCAGACATGTGGCTTTTATTGCAATGAACATACTTTACACCGCACGGTGTGAAGGTCTGTCGGTCGAACCACCGTCTATGTTAGACGATTATGTCATGTCAAATTTATTGTAGATTTAAGAAAAACAAATTATTAGAGATTTAAAAAATGGCGCAATGTGAGAAGTGCAAAAGTCAACGAAGAACCGCTTGTGTGTGAGTATAAAGAGTAAAATGTTCTATACACATGCCTTATACTTTGTTATACTGGTAAATAAAGTTGAACAAAATATATTTACAAGGGTTCTACGGCCGATGTAAAGAATACCTTTCAAAAATATTTCTTTATTTTCTTTTCTTCTAATCTATCTATCTATCTATCTATCTATCTATCTATCTATCTATCTATCTATCTATCTATCTATCTATCTATCTATCTATCTATCTATCTATCTATCTATCTATCTATCTATCTATCTATCTATCTATCTATCTATCTATCTATCTATCTATCTATCTATCTATCTATCTATCTATCTATCTATCTATCTATCTATCTATCTATCTATCTATCTATCTGTCTGTCTGTCTGTCTGTCTGTCTGTCTGTCTGTCTGACTGTCTGTCTGTTTTTCTTCCCGTCCGTCTGTCTGTCTGTCTAACTATCTATCGATGTATCTACGCGATTTAAAGCCGTAAACATGTTTTTTTAAAATTGTATAACTAAGTTTGAATGGCTTTGTTTTATTTTACCTTTGAGTCAAATGTGAGCTAGATATAATATTTCAGCTCCAGGACACAAAACAATAAAACCCTTAAATTCATCTGATGATGTATCACCCATCTGACGATTGAATTAACTGACCAATTTTAGAGCCAAATATCTTTTTTTTTATGTTCTCCCCCCCCCCGTATTCTATGTTTAATCTATAAAACTGTCAAATGTTAGGATAACTTATAACAGCTAAACAAATATGATGTACTTAAAAAATCCATTTTTTTTAAATTCTGTAGCTAATAACCAAAATTTTTTTTTTGTATGACATTTCGAGATCCAAAGAAAACTTTGGTAAAAAAAAAATTAAAAATAAAATCAAAGCGGCTAAAGACTGTTACTGATAAGTTCAAATAGTTCACCTGAGTATTTTACCTATACAAAACTATGGAGTAGTTTATTGTAGTTGTGATTTATTAGATAAATATTTCTCCAACCGACCCTGACAATGGCATAATGACGCTGACCACCTTGGAGACCACTGGTGTTGACTTGCAGATTATTTTAAAATGGGTGGGGGGGGGGGTAGAAAATGAGGAAATATCTTTGGTGTGTGTGTATGTGTGTGGGTGGGTGACGTATCAACAAACAAAGAGAAGGCGTGGGAATGGTGGATGAGAATAAAACATATAGACATATAAAATCAGATTGAAAAAAAACAAAAACAACTGAATTGATACATTTATCTGGGGGAATACACTAAATTGATACATTTATCTGGGGGAATACACTGAATTGATACATTTATCTGGGGGAATACACGTCTAGGGAGACGAAATATGTTCCGAACAATTCTTACATTTTGTCTGTCTATTAGAGACAGGGACATTTCAAACAAACAGGTCAATCTATTCTTATGGTAATCAGTGAATGAAGTGAAAGTGTGACAGTAAATTTGAATTGTTCTTCATCAGTACTCAGCACATAATAGCTCCCATTGAGTTCTTTTATTTGTTCCACTGACGTCATTTGGTAAACCGAGTACAATGATCTGCAAGGAATGAGATGCTTCCCTCTTAATTTTTATAAACTACTGTAGGGAACTTGAATCGAAAAAAAATCCCTTTGGTTCTCGCTGAAGATCGTATGCGGAGTCCTCAGGTCGACAGTCTAACGTTCTACCACACTACCACAAAAGGGAGTGGGGTGGGGGGCGGTTGGTCGTGTGGTAAAACACTCGGCTGTTGATTTCATGGTCCCTGGTTTGATCTCTGGTGAGGACCAGTGGATATTTTAGGTTATGGCTCATTTCTCCGTCATATCTCCTCCCATAGAAGGGCACTATAAAAACCGTCCCATTAGTTGTTTATAGGATCTAAGATCATACTTACAGGGGCGTCACATACACACCATACGACCATTGGTTCCCTCTGAGTACAATGATTGAACTTATCATCATTCCATAAGTGTACCCTATGGTGGTATCGTTCCGTACAGTTTCAACATACTTCAACAGCTGAATGAGATTTTTCAAAGAAAAACACTTTGAGGCAGATGGCAAATTGTTCATGCAGATGTGCCATGATTATCTTTCTTCCCTCGCATCTCATAACATCTGCGTAACACAGTGGTTCTAGAATAGGTTTTAGTATTACTCGACTGGTTAGTCTGGTTTTACAAAACTTCAGATGACTCATGCCAATTTTAGAAAAAATATTATCACATGCAAAACCGTTTAAATGACTTTTGGGCCCCTAGGAAAAGGAACATTAGGGAGGCCCTAGGCAAAGATACGTTGGGGGTGGGGCCTAGTTAAAACATTAATGACCTCAAACCTCATTGTCACAGTTACTTGCCCATTAAGTCTTGTCCCACTTTTCTAAAATTATGCCAGCTTAGAAAATATTTATTTGATTCCCTTTAACTTGAGATATACAGTTTAAGAGTTTGAGAATCGATGGTCGAGCTCAAGTAGTTAAAAAACAAAAAAAAAAAAAAACAATAACTGTGCCACAGTTACCATGGCAACCCGTCAAACCAATTAGTACTGACCCGTCACCCTTTAGACAAAAGAAAGAAAGTCGCACATTGTAAAAAAAAAGTCGCACATTGTAAAAAAAAAAGTCGCACATTTTAAAACAAAAAAGTCGCACACTGTAAACAAAGTGAACGGTGAGTGCAACACGCGCAGGTGTGTATGGAGTGAGTACTGGACAAAGCTTTCACCATGGATAGGAAATAGCCCCCTTTTAGAATACATTGCTATCCAGACTTGCGCTTTCTGGGCCCTAACAGAATAATTAGTATAGCACCCACCCACCTCCAGGAAACCTAGAGTCAGAACAACTTTGGCTGGGATAGTAGGTTAGTAGTGGCGAGCATTGGGCCCCCCCCCCCCAAAAAAAAAATAACGTTGTGCTGGCTCATATATGATGCACACCAAAGGGAATAAAATATGTATGATCAACAAGCATGCGGCCTTCTATATGCAATAAGACAGCCCTGGTAGCGGGGATAGTTAGTAACATTGATACAATGAATACAATAGCTCTAGCGAAGGAAAAATAATACAATGATACAATGAATACACAATGTTAAAGTTACGATTATAATTTATTCTTTTAAATATATTTTTTTAACTGATTGTATCAAGCCATTAATTGGAGTGGAAATGTAGATGGCTTTGTAAAATACTGGCAACCAACCCTGGTCTTATGTAAAATACTGACAACCCCTGGTGTGTAAAATGCTGGTAACCCCTGGTCTAGTGTAAAATGCTGGCAACCCCTGGTCTAGTGTAAAATACTAACAACCCCTGGTCCTGTGTAAAATGCTGGCAACCTCTGGTCTAGATGATGCCTAAAATAAATTTCTGTCCCAGTAGATGTTATAGTCATTGGTTTTAAATATTTATGATGAGTTACATTTGGTTCAATTGTTCTTTGGGTGAAGACACTAGTTTGTTACTTGAATGACTATTTGTAATTTAGCTAAACTTTTTTCCCCATGGTAAATAGCGTACTTCTTGGACCAGCGACTAATGTTTTCTTTCCAACCAATTTTTGTGTGTTGAGATTGTTCGTCTAGTCCCCCTGATTACAACAGAAAGTTTAGTCGGCAGAGAAGCAATATATATTTCCATAAGGAACTTACAGAATTACATTATTATATTGCGTATATAAATACACAGCCTTTATAAAGCAAACATGTAGCATACGACATGCATAAAGACAGGTACTTCAAACAAAACAAACAAAAACAAACAAATAATATTTAACTTCAAAAGATTTTACTACATAAACTCAAGAAAACAACACTGAATTCAATAAAACATACAACTTTCACCAGAAGACTGACATACAGATTGAAATGTACAACTTTCACAGAAGACTGACATACAGATTGAAATGTACAACTTTCACAGAAGACTGACGTACAGATTGAAATGTACAACTTTCACAGAAGACTGACGTACAGATTGAAATATACAACTTTCTTTTTATAGGAATTAATTAAAATTATTGTTGCAATTTGTCAAACATTAAAGGTTATTAATGCAAATCTTTTTATAGTATTTTTTTAAACAAAAAAAAAAAAGAACAAAACAAAAAAAACAAACAAACAAACAAACAAACTAACAAACATGGCATTGAAAATTGGGCTACAATTTAAATATCATCATCAACTGATACAGAAACTGGATACAGAATGAAGGCGAAATCGATGATGCAATATAGATTAAATCCTAAGTCTGGTCATCGTACTGCCAGTGTTTCCAAACTAATGGCTGACTTAATGGCTTCTTAAGTCCAGTTAACCAGTGCGTTAGGACCTCGAGTCACGTACAGCCGAGAGTGTAACAGAGATACAGTACACCAGTGACCAGACAGATATCAGATTCATTCGATTCTGAAGTCTCTGATTAAAGCTATTCACAGCCATGACCTACATTCATTGGTGGCTGCAACGGAGTGCAACTCGAACAAATATCAAGGGCTCTATAATTTGTTATAATAGAATGACTTACATATATGTATGTCTCTGTAATTTGATATAATAGAATGACTTACATATATGTAGGGCTCTGTAATTTGTTATAATAGAATGACTTACATATATGTATGTCTCTGTAATTAGCTATAATAGAATGACTTACATATATGTAGGGCTCTGTATTTTGCTATAATAGAATGACTTACATATATGTAGGATAATGTCATTTGCTATAATAGAATGACTTATAAATAAGGAGAGTACTTTAATTTTCTACAATAGAATGATTTACATATATGTAGGGCTCTGTAATTGGCTAGAATGACTTATAAATAAGGGGGGTACTTTAATTTGCTACAATAGAATGACTTACATATATGTAGTGTAGTGCAATGAGCTATAATAATATATTGAGATTTCCACATTCCCAAGATTTGATGGCGGTCGCCCTGTAGGTAAAAAAGTAAAGTTCCCCGAGCCCCTAAAGCTTCATTGGGGCAGGCCGCAGATGAATAGTAGAATGTAAATGTTTCTATAACCTCGGCATTTAACGGGGCTGTGTGGCTAGCACAACGCCCACTCCCTTCCCTCACAGGTAGGCCATTTAAAGTTGACAGGACTTAAACCTAAAAAAAAAACAATCCCTTGGTTGAGCATCTATAGCACTCGACCATCCGTCCCCGCACTGCAGGTATTGTTATAACTCCCTCATTGCCCTTGGTGATTTCTGGGAATTCCCTGTGTCAGCGCACCATGGAAATTGCAATTGAACGCGGTGACGGGCTGCAGCGATGACGTAGGAACAGAACATAAAGGGGAAAAAAAAAAGAATCGAAGCCGGCAAGAACAGTGGCCATTATTATTTATTGTTGTAATCATTAAATGCTCTTGTATGGTACCCATGCCCATGCGTTCAGTTATTGAACTGTGAGAGTATATAACTGTATTCCTGAGGCCTGAGATTAGAGAGCACCAGGTGCTTTCATTTAGAAGACTCACAAAAAATATAATTGGTGGTTGTGTTATTATCTTTTGCTTTAGAGGCAACATAAGCTATTAACTATCGGTGCTTACTTGTTTTCTAGCAAATGTTAAGAATGCGAGAGGCAATCAGAGGCATGTTAGAAAAATTTCGATTGAAAATTCACATTATTATAAATTGATATAGCTAAGAATAGGGAGGATTAGAGTAGAGACAGAATATATAGAGGAATTTCAATAACATTTACAAACTGGGTCGACATTGGGGGAGGGGGCGGGAGAGAGAATGAAAAGTGGGAAAAGGTAAAACAATTCTACAAAAATTTAGGGGAAGAGAAAATAGAAAGGGGGGGGGGGAGAATACAGAGGAGTTGAGATTTAGAATTGGGTACTTTTATATATCTATTTTTAGCCTATACAAATTATAATATGCAACCGTTCGCCACCCAAACATAGAACTTGTACAAATGATAGTAGTATTTTTTATCGAATGAGTCTTGACTGGAAAAAGTTTTTACAATGCCTACAAAATAAATAATAGTTAAAAAAAAATTACCCTGTTATAATTAGCAACAGTGCCGTAGCGAGCTTAACTCGCGCCCGGGGCACAATACCCTTTTAATACCTTTTTATCGCCCCCCCCCACCATTCGAAAACCATATAATATTATATGTAAAATATACCATTTGGCACCCCTTTGCGAGTAGCGCCCGGGGCATGATGCCCCTCCCCCCTTGCCCACGCCTCTGATCAGCAATTAATAAATGTTTTTATATTTTCATGAGTAATGAAACCATGTAATTTTCTAGGGGTTTGCAATTAACACTGGCTCTATCTCAACCATTAAAAAAATACAAAACAACTTCCGACATCGACCACAACAGTCAGATGTATGAACAGGTCAAGCGAACTGGTTAGCTTGAAGTGGAAAGCAGGAGATGGAGAGGACTTTTCTTCTAATTCCGTCCTGCTGGCCAGACAAGTGGCCGAGAGACTAACGGCTAATGGGGTACTGTTGTTGTTGGTGGGGTAATCTCACCAACATCTTCCATCCATTTTTTTTTTATAGGTGGTACCAAATGGCATTAAATGATGATGTAAATGAAATGGTCTTGAAATGAATCTAATGGCTGTCTTGATAGGTTTTAGACATGCAATGCACAGTTTAACACAACCCCCCCCCACCCCCTTTTATCTCATTTCCCATTGGCTAAAAATTAAATTGGGTGATCCTTTATTTCTGTCTCACTAAAGATTTTTTTATATTATATTTGATCAGTAGTGTCGAAATAGGACAGGATATTCGAGGACCCCCGGGACATGAGGAGCTCCGGCAGGTGAAAAAGTCCTACATTCTTTTTGTAGAGAGCCCCCCCCCCCTCCGCATTACATCAACATTCCATAATAGGGCTCCCAATTAGTGAGTGACCCCATTGGTGACCCCATTGACTTTGAATCTTTAAAATTCACCTAAATACATATTTTTCTGTCTATTTTGTTTAAAATTACAATAACGTTTTCTAGAGAAGTCAGTCTGAAAGGCCGACAGGAATAGTAAATTATAAATATAACCCGTCCAAACTGAAATCTGACCTATCGTGTCGAAAGAGTCAATTGACTTACAGATCACTGCGGGCTTACAATCCTACGACTTGGACAAATACATCTCAGACAACTCGTAATTAGTGGATTATTTTTGCAAAGCCACGGTGTTCTTGTGGAGAAAATGAATGATGACATGATCTCAACACACTCTTGAAATACTCAGTGGGATTGTTCGTTAGGACTAAGAGCCGAAAAAGCATTTTTTTGTCATATTGATCTCGATCAGATTCTATGGTTTTCAGAAAACAGTTGAAGTATGTTGAATTAGTTAGGAAAAAAATTAGATTGTGCTAGCATAAAAAAAAATGTACTTTTAAATTATAACGATGTTTATGACAACTAATTTTTATGATTTAAACGGGAGTATGTTGAATTGGTTGCGATACATTTAGATTGTGCTAGAATAAAAAAATGTACTTTTAAATTTAGACGATGTTTATGACAACTCATTTTTTTTATGATTTAAACGGGAGTATGTTCAATTGGTTGGGATACATTTAGAATTTGCCTGTACTCTTAAATTTAAGGAAATTTTTTTCAGAACTCAAAAAAAAAAAAAAAAAAAAGATTTTGATTATAAAATCATTCTTATTATAGGAGACATAAAAACAAAACTTAAAGGTTGTTTCAAGTCAGTCTAGACTACTCTAGACTTACTTTATTTTATTCATTTAAAATGATTTAAAAAGAAATATAAATAACACAGATTTTGTTGAATGGAAAATTATGTAAAGAGGTAGTTAATTTAAATTATTATAGAGTATACATACAGTAATCATTTATAATCAATCAATCAATCAATCTATCTATCTATCTATCTATCTATCTATCTATCTATCTATCTATCTATCTATCTATCTATCTATCTATCTATCTATCTATCTATCTATCTATCTATCTATCTATCTATCTATCTATCTATCTATCTATCTATCTATCTATCTATCTATCTATCTATCTATCTATCTATCTATCTATCTATCTACCTATCTATCTATCTATCTATCTATCTGTCTGTCTGTTTATCTATCTGTCCGTCTGTCTATTTATCTATTTATAACTATCTATCTATCGATCGATCGATCTAATGGCTGTCTGTATATGTCTGTCTGTTTGTATCTACGTCTTTTTATTTATCTATTTATTACGTTCTCTGTTTCTCACTTTATATTTATGCATACACATTTTTTGTTCATGTGTATATCCCTATGTCTGTCTTTTAGTGCGACGCCGGTACTGGCCGCTAGCAATAATGGAAATTGGAAATAAAGATAAAGCAAATATGAAGTACTAAAATAAATTAAATATAAATATTCTGTGACCAATCAATACATTTTTGAAGTTGAGATATGATCTATTTCTATTTATTGTATCAAAGCCAACAACTTTCGAAATCACTGTTGGTGTATTTATAAACTCATCATCTGTCAGGCGTGCCAATAGTATGTATTTATAAACTCATCATCTGTCAGCCGTGCCAATAGTATGTATTTATA
The DNA here is from genome assembly GCA_021962125.1 of Bulinus truncatus. Lineage (NCBI taxonomy): Eukaryota > Metazoa > Mollusca > Gastropoda > Planorbidae > Bulinus > Bulinus truncatus. The sequence goes on along the minus strand of JAGDYQ010000002.1, from coordinate 2,667,072 downwards.
AACTCATCATCTGTCAGCCGTGCTAATAGTATGTATTTATAAACTCATCATCTGTCAGCCGTGCCAATAGAACGTATTTATAAACTCATCATCTGTCAGCCGTGCCAATAGAACGTATTTATAAACTCATCATCTGTCAGCCGTGCCAATAAAACGTATTTATAAACTCATCATCTGTCATATTAAATGTGTATTTAAAGATCCGACGAGGTATGTGATGTTTTTGTATTATTATTATTAAACTATATGGAATTGAACAAATATACTAAATATAAAGTTCCTGCACTATAACATGACTAAGACGTATTTTAGATATGCTTCAATCCACCCCGCCCCCCCCCCCCTGATTTTCCCATGTGGGTCAGAGATAGTAATGTACACGTAATGATCTTAATCCAGTAGCTGCCATTCATTATTTTTATCACCGAAGGTAAAGCCTCTATGGGTGGCCCATTTGGTGCTGTGATTTGGTCGCCTAGTCTAGTGACACGGTGCAGTTCATTAGGAGTCTGATCGTTATCTCAGTAACCTAGCAACATCATCCATAGTGCCAAGACTGTCTTAATGGTGATTACATGTTATTTAGGCCCAAGGGTGGTGGTGGTGGGTGGGGGGGAGGGGTTCAGGAGGTAAAGTTTCAAACAGCGAATCACTGTAGAAATTTTATTACTCGCAGTTGATGGGGGCAGCAACACAATTCCTTAAGAAATAAAACCGGACCATTTTGTAGCACCAATGAATGATATTCTGATATTAAAGCCATTTTAAAAATATCTAAAAGAAAAATTTGATTTTTTTTGAGTAATAATCCTCACAGAAAGAGTAGCATTGTTAAATATATTTAAGATTAATTTTTTTTTTAAATATAAAAATAGGCCAACATTTAAAAACCAATGTAAGACTGGCCTATTGACTTTTAAAGAGTAAAATAATTAATTATAAAAATAAAAATTAAACATTAGTGTTGTAAACATATATTTACATTTGTTGCCTTTTTAATACTTCGTCATTGATCTAGCTCTTTTGATTTTTCTTGTTTTAAAAAAATTGTTTTTGGTTTTATAAGGAAATAGGCTCTGTGTTTTTAAATGATTCTCCAAGCCAAAGATGCCTTCATTTAGGCAGAGTATATCAAACCCAGACGGTCTCGCCACTCAGTAATAGAGCAAAGCAATATTGACGAGAGCTGTGGAGCGCACTAATTCTGATTTCGTTTCACATAAACATCTTTCAATTTTGATTTAAACATCTTGGACTGAGTATGTGTTTGGGGGTGGGGGTGTAGGGGTGGTGGTAGACTAAACGATTTCTGCCCGAAAACAGTGGGAGTCCTTGAACTTAAGACAAATCGTAGCTGTTTCCCTTTTATAAAACAAGCTCGCAATACAATTCTTCACTCAACAATCTATTGTAACCCCCTATGGCGTAGTTTGAAGGATATGCAAGCTATTTAAGTTTCATTTTGAAATTGGAGGATATAAAATTCTGGTATTTTAAAGCACCCTTTCAAATTTTCTTAAGATTAAGGAATTACTTCTAAATTCCTTACGAGAAAGTATAATAAAAAGCCACAAAAAAAAACCCCGACGTACAGGACAACTTGGTGCCTCATTCACTGTCACTTCCAAAAAAAAAAAAAAACCCGACGTACAGGACAACTTGGTGTCTCATTCACTGTCACTTCCAAAAAAAAAAAACCCGACGTACAGGACAACTTGGTGCCTCATTCACTGTCACTTCCAAAAAAAAAACCCGACGTACAGGACAACTTGGTGCCTCATTCACTGTCACTTCCAAAAAAAAAAACCCGACGTACAGGACAACTTGGTGCCTCATTCACTGTCACTTCCAAAAAAAACAAAAACCCGACGTACAGGACAACTTGGTGCCTCATTCACTGTCACTTCCAAAAAAAAACAAAAACCCGACGTACAGGACAACTTGGTGCCTCATTCACTGTCACTTCCAAAAAAAAAACAAAAACCCGACGTACAGGACAACTTGGTGCCTCATTCACTGTCACTTCCAAAAAAAAAAAAAACAAAAACCCGACGTACAGGACAACTTGGTGCCTCATTCACTGTCACTTCCAAAACAAAAAACAAAAACAAAGCAAAACAACATATAAACCTTTTCTGCGTTTATGTTGCTACCTTCTAATTTTAGAAAGACTTATACTGTGCATCTATCAATCCATCCAACCACTCAACCGTCCATCTATCCGTCATTTATACACAAATCTGTTGGTATTATCAACGCGCCCCACCTAATCAATATATCGGTCTGTTTTTCTCTGAATCATTTATCTGCCAAATCAATCTGTCTAACGTGTCTTTTTATTTCTTCGTGCCATAAATGAATTTCTATACACTTCTGTCTATTTCTAAACATTTATATAAACTTTTATCAGTATAAAAATAACAGATTTACTTTTTAATGAGTTAGTTTGTGCAGAAATCAATTTTTGAGAAAATAGTCTAAAAATAAACCAGCTGTATAATATTATCATCATTCTAGATACATAATTATTAGCATTTAATAAATCTCACTTCTGTCCTCAAATCTATCTATCTATCTATCTATCTATCTATCTATCTATCTATCTATCTATCTATCTATCTATCTATCTATCTATCTATCTATCTATCTATCTATCTATCTATCTATCTATCTATCTATCTATCTATCTATCTATCTATCTATCTATCTATCTATCTATCTATCTATCTATCTATCTATCTATCTATCTATCTATCTATCTATCTATCTATCTATCTATCTATCTATCTATCTATCTATCTATCTATCTATCTATCTATCTATCTATCTATCTATCTATCTATCTATCTATCTATCTATCTGTCTGTCTGTCTGTCTATCTATCTATCTATATATATATATATATATATATATATATATATATATATATATATATACCTGTCTGTCTTAAATTGGCAGCCCCGATGAGACATAATGAAATAGTGCTCTTTAGTGAAAATTGCAGAAAAAGATGGAATATAAGTACGGTTGTGAAATACTAAATTAATCTTTATTTAAATTTAGAAACTATTGGTTGCCATTAAATAAAAAACAAAACAACAAATGTTCAATCAAACACACTTTTCACTGTAGGGTAAACTGTTTAGTATTAAAGAATCACCTTTGGATGCTCGTTACTTCCATGAAGAGAACTGTCATCATGTAAGTCTAAATTTATCTTTAAGTATGTACATTGCAAACAACCACTAAGCTTACACATTGGGTCCAGGGCTTGCTGTGTTTTTAAGGTTATGTAAGAATATTTGAGTTACCAAGAAGAAATCTCACAATTCCCTTGTAAATTGATGCACACACATAAAAGTCGAAGTTAGAGAGCCAAATGGCATGTCATTAAGATAAGTAGTTTTTTATCAGAAGCAGACGAGTTGAAATCGTATTCGAATTTAAGAGTTGAAAGCGCGCTTTTTTTTGTACGTGCTGATTGGATGACTTTAAAGTGCACGTGATCATGTTGCCGGTCTCTGTTGTTAAATAAAACAATGTAATTTGATTTCTAGATTGGCTTCATGGGAAATAATGTCGATGCAGAAATTGTTGAACTCTGTGGGAAGGCTCACAGAACGATTCTTACTGTCACTCTCTAAGGAGTCATTATTGTGAATGACTCAGTTTTCACCATCATACATGAAAAAAAACAAACAAAAACTTTGCTTGCATTAAAAAGAAAAAATAATCCCACCACTACCGATTCAGACAGGCGCCATATTTGATTGAGCAGTGGTTCAAAGAACAAAGAAAAAAATCAAAAGTAAAGAGGAGAAAAAACAATAATGGGGAGATAATAAAGAGTAGACACAAGGGGGATAACTCTTCATGCAATCAGTGAACTAAATTAATCTATGGGTGTGTGTATGTGAGTGTGTATGCTTTTATGTATGTATGTATGTATGTATTATAATTGTATGTATGTATGTATATATGTATGTATGTATGTATGTATGTATGTATGTATGTATGTATGTATGTATGTATGTGTGTATGTATGTTTGTATGTATGTATGTATGTATGTATGTTTGTATGTATGTATTATAATTGTATGTATGTATGCATGTATGTGTATGTGTGCGCGCGTGTGTGTCTATCTATCTCATCTATTCTAATCTAATTTTATTGAATCTATCTACCTATATATCTTTCTGTTAGTCATCTATTAGTCTGCAATGTCATATTATTAAAAGTGTCGTCTGTTTCTACAATAGAATAAAACAACAAACAACGTGTTTATATTGATACAACTTCAAACTCTTTGATGTTAAGTTGTAACTAATTACTTCCAACTGTCGTTGTACTTTTCTCATCATTCCACCCTCCCGCCCGTCAGTCTGTCTGCTCATCACTTTGACTGTCTGACTGTGAGATTGTCTGTCTAGTAAAATACACCAAGAAATGAAGACACAAGTGTTAACCTATATTATTCTAGATTTAAAAGGAATCAAACCAGTAACATTCTCAATCGTTCAGAAGAGTTATTTGTGAAGTAGAAAAGTGAAATAAAAAAAATACAAAGATTTTAGACCAAAATGACACAAATAGTTATATTAATAGATAGAGTAATATAAATAGATATAGTCATAGATAGAATAAAATAGATAGATATAGTAATAGATAGAATAAAATAGATAGATATATTAATAGATATAATAAAATTCATAGATATATTAATATAGAATAAAATAGATAGATATATAAATAGATAGAATAAAATAGATAGATATATTAATAGACAGAATAAAATAGATAGAATAAAATAGATAGATATATTAATAGATAGAATAATATATATATATATATATATATATATATATATATATATATATTAATAGATAGAATAAACTAGATAAATATATTAATAGACAGAATAAAATAAATAGAATAAAATAGATAGATATATTAATAGATAGAATAAAATAGATATATTAATATATACAATAAAATAGATATATTAATAGATAGAGTAAAATAAATAGATATAGTAATAGATAGAATAAAATAGATAGATATATTAATAGATATAATAAAATAGATAGCTATATTAATAGATAGAATAAAATTGATAGATATATTAATAGACAGAATAAAATAAATAGAATAAAATAGATAGATATATTAATAGATAGAATAAAATAAATATATTAACAGATAGAATAAAATAGATATATTAATATATAGAATAAAATAGATATATTAATAGAATACAATAGATAACTATATTAATAGAACTAATAAAATAGATAGAATCAAATAGATAGATATATTAATAGATAGAATAAAATAGATATATTAATAGATAGAATAAAATAGATATATTAATAGATAGAATAAAATAAATATATTAATAGATAGAATAAAATAGATAGTTATTTAGATGGTTATGGTATGCCAATGGTAGCCAAACGCGGCTAGTTAATTCAACCAAGTTTAATCTGTCTAAATTAACCACGGTTAATCTTGTTAAATCGACAATGGTTAATCTGGTTTAATCGGCCACGGTTAATCTGGTTAAATCGACCACGGTTAATCTGGTTAAATCGAACACGGTTAATCTGGTTAAATCGACCATGGTTAATCTGGTTTAAATCGAGCACGATCAATCTAGTTAAATCGACCACGGTTAATCTGGTTAAATCGAACAAGGTTAATCTGGTTAAATCGACCACGGTTAATCTGGTTAAATCGACATTGGTTAATAAAGTTGGTTAATGTCGTCAAATCGGCCATGGTTTGGCGTTTCGTAAAAAATGAAACTGAATTGCTGCTCACTTTGACCTCATGAGTGACCACTCATGGAGCAAGCTATCCACCATTATGTATTCTGATTTTTATATAGACTCATTGACGAGTCATATAGCCGCCGAATACATTTTTTTTTAAAGTTGAATAAAACATAAATAGTCGAATACAAATCTGTCTAAAGTTGAAAGTGACGTAAATAGTCGAATCTTGATTTCGTCATTATCCTATCCTCTTAGCATTTATAATTTATTTTAAGGCAAGATAATGTTCTAAATGATAAGACGTATATACAATAAAATGTATTATGTACTTCCAAATATCATATAATACATTTTCTTATTCCAGAAGATGCTATGATTGTTCAGATTTTTACCGTTTTCTTGTATTAAGTTATCGGTAAAAAAAAAAATCACGCAAAAGTCATACAGTCTGGTCAACAAGGATTTGAATCTATATGGGACTAATTGTTAATCCTGCCTTTGATTAAATCTATTCACTCATCAATTTTCTTCTAAATCCACCGAGTAAATTTTATCATTGAACTCCCATCAGCCTGTCAAATTCATTGTAAATACTAAACAACAGAGCAATGACATACGACACAGATAGACGTGATACAATATTCTCGTCACTTAGCCGCCACAGCTACGTCTAGCCTGTGGTATTCATGGACATTTGTCTAGAGTTGCTCACATAACCTACACCCCCCTCCTTCTTCCCCCGACCCCCCCCCCACCCCTCCAGGCTGTCATCGTTTCCGTTAACTCTACAGCGTTTCATGTGTCTGATCTGTAAATCAGGTTACCCCCCTGACCATGGCAGTTGACAGGCGCAATGACAGACACTTTTTATTTTCTCATTTTTTTCAACATCAGAAAAATTTCTATAGCTACTAACGTGCATCGTAATGAGGGTGTCAGGATGATGTTTTCTGTGATCACCGGCTACAGCTAGTGAGGGCTGTTTGTCTGGTTGGCTGGATGTTTGGTTGGCTTGATGTTGGTCTGGTTGTCTTGATGTTAGTCTGGTCGGCTTGATGTTTGTCTGGTTGGCTTGATGTTGGTCTGATTGGCTTGATGTTGGTCTGGTTGGCTTGACGTTGGTCTGGTTGGCTTGACGTTTGTCTGGCTGGCTTGACGTTTGTCTGGTTGGCTTGATGTTGGGCTGATTGGCTTGACGTTGGTCTGGTTGGCTTGACGTTTGTCTGGTTGGCTTGATGTTTGTCTGGTTGGCTTGATGTTGGTCTGATTGGCTTGATGTTGGTCTGGTTGGCTTGATGTTGGTCTGGTTGGCTTGACGTTTGTCTGGTTGGCTTGATGTTGGTATGGTTGGCTTGACGTTTGTCTGGTCGGCTTGATGTTGGTCTGGTTGGCTTGATGTTGGTCTGGTTGGCTTGATGTTGGTCTGGTTGGCTTGACGTTTGTCTGGTTGGCTTGATGTTTGTCTGGTTGGCTTGATGCTTGTCTGGTTGGCTTGCTGCTATACATTTATTAAAAGAAATAGGTTACATGGCTTAAAGTTTTGATTTATTTTTAAAATCTAGTCAAGCAGTGGGGTGGACTGCATGTTAAAGAAAGATGGACACAACACTGAATGAATGTTTTCAAAATTAGGAAAAATTTCAGATGTTTCATAATATTGTCCATTTTTTTCCACAAGAGATTATGATTTTCCTGGTTAAAAAAGAGTTTATTTTCTATTTTTATAGTAAGTCTTTTTTTTTTACTTCACCTTTTTTAACTATTTTTAGAGACGGATACGTTATCCGGCGGTCAAAGGGCAACTTAAATATAGCGTCGAAACTGGAGAACATTGGTCGGCTAGCTAAGACACGTAGCTTCGACACAAAGACATATTTTTTAATAAAAATGTTCCTAACTGATATGGAATTCAGAAATGTCTAAATGGTAGTGCAAGGGTCCCTGACATGTTTGCATCAGAAAGGGTATTTGTGAAGGAGAGTCGTTGAGGCTGTATCCCGCATTGTATCACATAGTCACTCTGTCAGTAAGTCACAGCAGACATTTAGGGTTCATGGGTATTGAAGATAGTCACTCTATTTTAATGATGGCTAAACTCTGACGTTTATTGAGTTCCCAGTGAATTAATTTTTCTACTATGTCATTACATTCAATCACTAAACCTTTTTAAATAGCCCATGGGGGTGGCTATTTATGGCAATTTTTTTTTCACTATATAAAAAGTCGAAATGTGGCTCTCATTGAATCTGGTCTTTTTAATAAAAAAATAACAACAAAAAAAAAACAAACAAACAATTAATAAACAACATACATACAATATGACTAAAATTGAGATTCCCGCAGTCAAAAATAAATAAATATATAAAAGTAAACTTTATACATAAAAAAGGCTAGTTATATTCAAATAACATTATTTCTATACCAATAGTTTCATCTAGTGGCCATTTGTTCAGATAGGCGTACTCGTGGGTGAGACTTTGGGCCCTGAGGCTAAAAATATCTAAAGATGATTACACCGGGGAAAAAAAAACCTGGCAACTAAAGGGGGGCTATCTCGTATAGTTATAATTATGAAATGGTTTAAAAAAAAAGGATTGCTCCCATTGGTTGAAATATTACACAACGAGCCCTCAGGGGAAACCAAGTTACTGGACCAAACGAAATATTTTTTTTTTAAAACATTTTTATTAATTTATCTTGGATTTAAAATCTGGTTAACTTATTTCAGGATAAAACAATTATTTCGCAACATTGGAAAATAGTCTGGATTAAATTAAGTAGAATTATTTAGGATTTATAAGAGATTGTTGAAAACTCATAACGTTAGGAAAACCTCTTTTCTGATTTAATTAAAAAAAAAACCGTCTTGTTAGGCGTAGATTTTTTTCGAGTAAAAGAAATATTAAATAAATTTATTTTAGAACGATTTTCTAATTTTTTTTTATTGCACAGGCTGTGTATTTTGACATTTGAACCTTGTTCTCTTAAACTGGATGACACCAGTTAACTTCACTTTGATTTCAGTTTATTTTTTTCTTACTATGAATATTTAAAAAAAAGTTAATGTGGGTTATTGAGAGAACCGGAAACACAATAATTACTTAAATTAATCATGTATAAATGAGTTGTTGGTATCCCCCCCCCAAGCGATGAAATACAAAAAAGGTAAAAGCAACGTAGTAATATTGTTAATGGTAAAAACGAACATTGACCTGTGTATGAAAGACAATTAAGATTTAAAACAAATAATATGACTATTGTTCAAGTAAGGATGTTATTGATGCTTCGAAAATTCTTAACAGGTTTCTGGAGAGCCCCGCCTTTTTTTTTTAAATCTCCACCATAGTCGAGTGACAATTACTATATATGGATGAACCACAAAGACACAGGTAGGTGAGTGGAGACACTGGGATTAAAATCTGAAGCATGCGTAAATTGGACGCACAACTAAAGTACCACCGAGTTACTATTGTCATAAATATAGACAGGGCCGTTCTTGTGGGTATGTAAACTGGAAAGAAGCATAGACCCCCACCCTCCCCTCCCAATAAAAAATTTTCCAAATATGATTCTATAGTGGCCCCAAACTACTGCACCCAAATATCTATTAGTCTTTGCTACGTCCCTAAAATCTAATATCTTTGACTATATATACAATGTATTTGACAATAAAAGAGCATAGATACAATGTATCTGACTAAACAACAGCATAGATACAATGTATCTGACTAAACAAGAGCATTGGTAGCTGATATAAAAATGTAATAATTCTGTCTTTATATTAGTTTTTTTTATTGTAAAGACATCTATCTTTTTGTTTTCTTTTAGATAATTCACTCAACAATGACAACTGTCACAAATGATGTCATTGACAAAGACACGTCTGCTGAAAACATATTTGAGAACTGCACCGTCCCAGGAAATGTGACAGGTAAGCTGACGGCAGTGACGGGAGTAACAAGTAACAGATTAACAAAATATAAGCAAAACAAAAGAGTAAACTATTTATTGTCCCACTGACAAGACTTTCAAGTAACTTTCTGCCAAAAACATAACGTTCTCCTTCATCAATCAAATGTAACAAGAAATATTCATTGAATGAATCGGTTAATTTAAATTCCTTAAATCAACTTCCTTAAACATAAGAACATATTGTTGTGAACTTCCCAAAAATCTCTCTCTAGGTAAACATTAAAGGACACGTGGGTTGAATAATAATATTTATTCACAGTCTACAATGTACAGGTTATAATAAGATTTATTCACAGTCTACAATGTACAGGTTATAATGAGATTTATTCACAGTCTACAATGTACAGGTTATAATAAGATTTATTCAGTCTACAATGTACAGGTTATAATAAGTCCAGACGACGAAAACAAAACAACAAAGTCCATTATGCGTACAACTAATCCAGTTGAAACGAGTCTACGTGTTATCTGTGGCGATGTGCTGATAACGAACTCGCTGCATCAACAGACCTGGGGGGGGGGGGGGGGGGGGGGTTCTCCACTTCTTCTGTCAGTCCTTTCCGTCCTTTTCATCGGATCTCATGTTCTCTCGTTGCACCTTGTTCGTCCGACTTATGAATCACTGCACAGTTCCTTTTATAGGTAGTCCCACCCACGCTGAATCCATCGTTTCCCGCCAAAAATGGAGGGTGAAGGTCATTGCGTGGGTTGCAGTGCAAAATAGCACTATTTCATCACTTGTACTAAGGCGGGGGTGAACGACCGAATTAACAATGTGTAGGCGTACAAAAGGTGTGATTGCATCATTCATCTCGTGGAAGGGGTGCGACCCCGGGGAGGGGGGGGGTGAAGCAGAGTTATAACAATATTTTTGCTCCAGTACATCTATTATAATCTCTGTTTCTATAGACTAATGTTCTATCCAGGGGCCCGCAATTTAGATTGAGCATTAATAGTAATAGTTGTTAATGTAAAAAAGAATTAGAAGAGGATTATCGCAAGCATCCGTTGAATTGGGCCCCGTAATTCGTAAGACCGGCCCTGGTTCTATCCAACAGGGACGCTGCCACAACATCTGGGGCCCCTGGAGAAACATCTGAGAACCGGGACCATTCTCTTCTAATCAAATAAATACATTGACAGTAATACCGGGACCATTCTCTTCTAATCAAATAAATACATTAACAGTAGTACATTTCAAAAGCGATAGGCTGGCTGCCCTAAGTCTCGGGGCCCCCTGACGAATGTTCAATTTGTGTTTACATAAACTTATTACCTGAAAGGTGAATTACTTTTGTGTTGCTTTTCAGTGACATTTCTATCGACCTATTAGTATATCCTAATGACACCCACCTCAAATAGCATTTATTATTTTCTGTACATTTAATTTGGCAGCAAATAAAAGTAGTCCACACAACCCAACTTTTACTCCTTTTACACAACTAAAAAAAATTGATTTCCATTGACATTTTTTGTTTATATACATTTAATTTGTCCGGAGTTCATTTGCGCATTTCATTTATTTTTTTTTTTTTTAAATCGTTAACAAAAATTTTGAATCTTTTATTTTTTTTCTAACGCTGAAAATCGTGCACTTATCTATATACAATATTCAAGGCAATATATCCAAACACTGTATACTTCCCACTGGATTCCATTGAATTTGAAAGCACACGATTGAGAAGAAGAAAAAATCCGATTTTTGTCAATTTTCCTTACGCCTTTGATCTAATATCTTACAATCATTTGTCTAAAACTAAAACATTTTTATCTTGTCCGGGAAATCTAATGTTTACACAGAACTCATCGCTTTTATTATTTCTACAATTTCAGTGAATTCAAGAATCGTAATATTTTTTTTTAGCCTGATGTGAGATTAGGATGTAAATGGTAAATATGTTTGTACGAAGATGTCTCATCTAGACGTCAATGATATTCACTTAGAAAAAAAAAATAAATCTGATTGATTGAAGAGAATTTTAGACCGGCTGGGTAGAAAATGAAATCTTAGTGATATACATTGTTTCAACTAGTAGAGAAAGAAAAGCGAAGAAAAAAAAATTAAATCGTATATTACAATGCAACTTATTCATATTTTGTTTACAAATGACATAGCCGCAAATTCTAGTTATGTTACTTCATACATCACCTGCATACCACTATCGCCATTCTAGCTATGTTACTTCATACATCACCTGCATACCACTATCGCCATTCTAGCTATGTTACTTCATACATCACCTGCATACCACTATCGCCATTCTAGTTATGTTACTTCATACTTCACCTGCAAACAACCATCGTCATTCTAGTTATGTTACTTCATACATCACCTGCATACCACTATCGCCATTCTAGTTATGTTACTTCATACATCACCTGCAAACAACCATCGTCATTCTAGTTATGTTACTTCATACATCACCTGCATACCCCTATCACTAACTACACTACACCCGAAAATAAATTACAGCAAACAATTGACCATTTACCCACTTAGAAATACAATCAAGCCAGCCACAAATACACTACATCAATTCATAAAAACAAACCTCGAATAAATACAAAAAATCCCATAATTACGCTACCACTATACATAAATACACTATAGCCACCCATAGATATACTAGAACCATCCTTAAATACGCCACAACCATAGATATACCGTAGCAGCTCACAGTCAACTAACCAAATATATCATTATTTACTTAACGATAGATCTGTCTTCTTGGAAACGAATAAGAACTTTCCTAAAAGTACAGTGTAAACACGATTTTATAATAAGTAGCAACGTCATTTTATTGAAAATATTATTAGAATCTATCTATCTATCTATCTATCTATCTATCTATCTATCTATCTATCTATCTATCTATCTATCTATCTATCTATCTATCTATCTATCTATCTATCTATCTATCTATCTATCTATCTATCTATCTATCTATCTGTCTGTCTGTCTGTCTGTTCTGTCTGTCTGTCTAACTGTCTATTCATATCTGTCTGTCTGTTTATCTGTCATCTGTTTGTCGAGCTGTCTATATATCTGTCTGTCTGTAATCTATCTATCTGTCTCATTGTCTCTGTCTCTACAAACTTCTGTCCCCCCCCCAGGCATGCGCCACGACATCCGGGGGTTCACTGAAAAACTCAGACAACAAGGACCACCCTTCTGCCATCTTGACAAACGGTAGATTTGCCCCCCCCTCCCGTTTTTTCCCCTCCTCGCCAGTGGCCTTGCATCTACCAGTCTATGTATGTATAACGTTATTACAGACTCAAACACTATCGTAACTTCATATTTCACCGTCATAACACAGTTATTCCCCCCTCACAATCTGTTAGTATCAGTAGCTGAATAGATTTAGTCTCAGTCTCGTAAGTATTGTCAATGAGACGTCTCGCCCCAAATACATCTTCGATTGACAGAACTCACTGGTCTTGCTTCCATTGGGACCTTAGTTCTTTTTAAAATTAATGTCTACCTTTTTTTTCCCCTTTTAACAAATCATGCGATTTTTTGTTTTCATATTACATCCAGTATCTGTTTTTGTACAGCTTGAATTATAACCTAGACCCACTCTAAGAAATTAAATTCTCCGGATCACAAATGAAATCTTGTCTAGCCAATCTTAACTTGACACTCACCGAATGTCTACAGTTTCCTGGTACTTGGCACGTAGACGCGGAACTTTCTAAGGATTAACTGTCTGATTAAGAAAAAAAAATAATATTGTAAGCTGTTTTTTAATCCCAATAAAACTACATCATAAACACTTTGTTTGATATTTTTAGTTTAGACACTCCTTCGCCATAAACACATTTTTAGATTACTTAAATTTTGATAAACCCACAACTTAAAAACACATTGTTTGCCGGTTTAACTTTTTAAAAAAATTTTTTTTTACAAATTTTATAAACACAGCGTTTTGTTTGTGTTTCACTGAAGAATAATTTGCAGCTTTCATAAGAAAAAAGGACAAGTTCATCGTACATTCGATGTACAGCAACATTTCTTTGTATAATCTTTTATTATTTTATCATTTATTATATAATATTAGTTTCACTTTATGTGAGTTTAAAGGTTTGTGCGTTTGTCCTTTTATCTTGTAAACTAAGTTTTAGACCTGTACTAATTTAGTGAGAAGGCTCAAAGCTGGCACACTTTTAGATTCAAAATGACTATTAATACACGATTTTCAAAATTTCTGTTGAATCGCGCTGAGAATGGTTAGTCATTCTTATAAAGTGAAGAGAAATTCCATCTCCTTGAGATTATTATGCACCAGTGCAAACATGCTCATAATGGTGAAGTTTTGTTTAGTCTGATATAGACTTGCTAGAAGTGTGCAACAATAGCACATGTATTATTTCACAACTAAATAAAATAAAATAAAATGTAAATAACACTTTAAAAATAAAAAAAATCATTCATTGTATCATACACATATTTACATAAATCATCATCACTATAATTAAAAGCAAAAAAAAATCATAATATATAAGTAGCTGGTGAAATGATTATATATGTGACTGAATCATAGCTGCGTTTTGGACTGTAGTTAAAAATTTCTTATTCTTTTCTGTAATCTTCATATTGTGTAAAAAAAAAACAACCCATATCTAAATCTAATAAAACTTAACGATAATACTTGCACTAAGCTTCTACTTTGATCAAACAGCAAAATACTACTTTTGTCAAACAGCACAATACTACTTCGATCAAACAGCACAATACTACTTTGATTAAACAGCACAATACTACTTTGAACAAACAGCACAATACTACTTTGAACAAACAGCACAATACTACTTTTATCAAACTTATAAAAAAATACTCACAGTAAGTAATATTCTTACAAGAGATTACTGTGTTACTATCATGAAAATAAAAAAAAAAATGTCAACAGACTTCTTAACATCAAAATGGACAATCTAGGACAACTGAGAATGAAATATTAATGGCAGCTTGGTTCCTTAACTTGTTCCTCCCCCCACCCCAGTCCCAAGTGTCAAGACTGCATTAAATGTTTCACCAAAAATATAAAACAATATTGTCTTTAAATAATTACGGAGTTTAAATATTTTCTTTAAATGTTTTAGTTTTAACTAATGCATGGAACTTTTTAAAAGCACAATATTCCTATTAAGTTAATTATATTTTGAAATGTAATCAATCACACAAGAATTCAGTTAGGCTCAATATTAAAATATGTTGTAGATTAAACGGCAGATTATCTGGATTCGCTTACATTGATTTATTCTTACAGATGAGATGATCTCAATCGTTTACATTGATTTATTCTTACAATTTATCTCAATTTGCTTACATTGATTTACTCATTCAGATTATCTCAATTCGATTACATTTACTCATTCAGATTATCTCAATTCGCTTACATTAATTTATTCTTAAAGATTATTTCAATTCGCTTACATTGATTTATTCTTAAAGATTATCTCAATTCGATTACATTTACTCATAAAGATTACCTCAATTCGCTTACATTGATTTACTCATACAGATTATCTCAATTCGCTTACATTGATTTACTTATACAGATTATCTCAATTCGCTTACATTGATTTACTCATACAGATTATCTCAATTCGCTTACATTGATTTACTCATACAGATTATCTCAATTCGCTTACATTGATTTACTCATACAGATTATCTCAATTCGCTTACATTGATTTACTCATACAGATTATCTCAATTCGCTTACATTGATTTACTCATACAGATTATCTCAATTCGCTTACATTGATTTATTCTTACGTCGTTTGTTTAACGTGGTATAGAAATAAATATATTTATTTATTTCTGGAGGAACACAAGTGACATTGATTGGAGGCTACTGTTCTATTTTAGATCCCATCATTTATCTAACCCCCCCCCCCATTCTTGTACTCATCTATTCAACCCCCCTCTCTCTCCCCCCCCCCCCCACACACACCTCTCTATCTTTCGCTTTTTCTCTCTCTCTCTTCCTCGCTTTCTTGCTCTTTGTTATTTGCTTCTTGCTTCTCCACTCTGTCAGCTCAACATTCTCACAGCTTCTTTTCTCACGAACTTTGGTTCTGTGTATGTGTCTCTGTCTGTGTTTGTGTCAGTGTTTGTGTATATGTGTTTGTGTATGTTTTTCTTTCATTTCTGTTTCTTTCTGGCTCTGAAACAAAATAAGTAAATATCTATCGAAACTGGGGGGGGGGATTAGTGGGTGGGTGGGTGTGTCCATTTCATTGAGTAACTCAAACAGTCGATGTAGCTGATACTGGCCTCTGAGTGACCCAACAGTAGATGGACTCGATACTGACTGAGTGACCCCAACAGTCGATGTTAGTTGACACTGTATCGCCAATAAGGATCAGCTGACTTCATGGTGCTGAGAGAAACCAGAGTGTTTCCATGTTTGACTTTGGTTGTAACAACAGCTGGGGTGGGGGTGGGTGGGGGGTGGAGCGATGTGTGGGTAGGTGAATCCGTGGTGGGGGATGATGATTTATTTTAACAAAGCATCCAGGAGATTGTGAGGAGTGTACACGGGGCGGTGAATCTGTACGTCGGCAATGACAATAATCATAACTTTAATCATAACAACGGTTATTGTGGCGGGGACGAATATTACGTCATAGTCAGACAACCCTCAGACATCGGCGATGAATCTATCTCTGGGCACGGATAAAATAGATTCATTAGTTTGGCGACATGTAACTTGAGAATAGAATAGATTTGGTATAAAACACGTACATAGTGATATTGTTTATTTCGTTTTCGGGAGTTTCTGTATTAAAAAGAGTACTTATTTACAATAATTAAAGGGTTGTTCACATGATAACTTGTCCAGCCGTGGGCTTGCTGTCTTTTGTTTTAACATATGTGTTTAAACTTTATTTACATTTAGGAGTCAACTTAAATATCAATCAGTAAATTTAGCTGACCTATATAGTTATGCACAGCAATATTTGGGAAGCATTGTACATTCGTTGTTTTTAAAGAATCACTAAAATTGTATAGGCCAGTGTGTTTTTGTGATTTTTTTGCTTTCTTTAAAAAAAGACTCACGCAGGAAAAAAATAGCTAATATTGTATAGGCCAGTGTGTTTAAGTGTTTTTTTTTTTTTAATTTTCAAAGTTCTTGATGTTTATATCCTAAATCCTAAAGAACTTCAATGGGACGGTTTTTTTTTGTGCCCTTTTTCATCCCCTCCAAGGTGCTTTAGTGTTAACCAATATAATTTGGTGTACTTGTGAAATATTTTTTTTAAATAATGAAATAAGTCAGAATCTATCTACCACAAGGGAGAATAATCACCGATGATCGTTTATGTCTTTAGCGTTAAAGAAAAAAAAATTATTCCTTTGGCTGACGCTATTTATAAAATATTATTATGCTAATGCAGCTATGTACTACGTCAGTGTGGATTGTTCCGTGGAGAACTGAGAGGAACTAAAGAAACGTTTAGTTTATTTCTTTTGTCTTAGTTTCAACACGATTAATGGACTGTTCACCAGGAATACATTTTTCTGAACGATTACTTTATCCCCCCCTCCCGCCCGGTCACAAGTTCATGCACAAGGGAACGGCAATCCTGTTTGGTTATGTTAAGGTAACAACTGAATATAGCGTGACAGATAAGTTATAATCGACAAACAAGTGAAATCGACGCCAACATTTTCTGAAGAATGTGAGGGAAGATAGCGGCTTGTTTAAAGGGTTTACACTTCATTGGGGGATGGGGGATGACCCATTTCCCGAGGGTCACTCTGCCCATCGGGGCTCGTTCTGTTAGTCTCACACGTCTGACGTATTACGCGTGGATGGGGATAAATTTGTATGAAGCATAGGGATTTTGTAGCATTGAAACCAAACATAACATTTGGTCCGGATTTAGAGTAAATTTCGTTAACAGTCTATCTATCTATCTATCTATCTATCTATCTATCTATCTATCTATCTATCTATCTATCTATCTATCTATCTATCTATCTATCTATCTATCTATCTATCTATCTATCTGTCTGTCTGTCTGTCTGTCCGTCCGTCCGTCCGTCCGTCCATCCATCTATCTATCTATCTATCTATCTATCTATCTATCTATCTATCTATCTATCTATCTATCTATCTATCTATCTATCTATCTATCTATCTATCTATCTATCTATCTATCTATCTATCTATCTATCTATCTATCTATCTATCTATCTATCTATCCGTCCGTCCGTCCGTCCGTCCGTCCGTCCGTCCGTCCGTCCGTCCGTCCGTCTGTCTGTCTATCTATCTATCTATCTATCTATCTATCTATCTATCTATCTATCTATCTATCTATCTATCTATCTATCTATCTATCTATCTATCTATCTATCTATCTATCTATCTATCTATCTATCTATCTATCTATCTATCTATCTATCTATCTATCTATCTCTCTCTCTCTCTCTCTCTTTCTCTCTCTCTCTCTCTCTATATATATATATATATATATATACCTGTCTGTCTTAAATTGGCAGCCCCGATGAGACATAATGAAATAGTGCTCTTTAGTGAAAATACTAAATTAATCTTTATTTAAATTTAGAAACTATTGGTTGCCATCTGTCTTTCAATTTGTTGTCTGTCTGTCCAGCTGTCTGTCTGTCTATTTTATGTTTGTCTGTTCGTCTGTCCTTCTGTCTATCTATCTATCAATCTATCATTCTATTTTGATAGTACATATATATTAGTAAGATGATTCTGTGTGTGTCATCTCGACTGTCTTTCCTTTCACCAGTCTGCCTTGTGTAAATTAGAAATTTACACCAGTTTCTAGAATTGTAACTATTTTTAAGCTATTTTAAAGCATGTTATTTCAATTTGTGTATTATTCAACTTGACATTCTGAAATGTTTGACCCCCTCCCCCCCGCCCCGTGTCATTTCATTATTTTTAAGATGTCTAATTGTAATCTATGAGCCTCAAGCTGTCTTTGTGATTGCTCAAATATAGCGGATGTGACGTAGGTTAACGTGCTAGAGATCTTCAGTAGGTGGGACACAAACAACCACCACACAACAAACAACAAACCAATCAATTTTGATGTTGCTGTTTTTTTTTTAAAGCGTGGCACGCTTCCGTCCTGCCACCTCTGCAGCTTAATAATAGTAATAGTTATATAGAAGACGATTGTCATAATAGTTAAATAGCAGACGATTGTCACTCTTGTCATAAGAGTTATATAGCAGACGATTGTCACTCTTGTCATAACAGTTATATAGCAGACGATTGTCACTCTTGTCATAACAGTTATAGAGCAGACGATTGTCACTCTTGTCATAATTGTAATAGTTGTTTAGTAGATGACTGACACTGTTGTCACAATAGTAATACAAAGGAAAGAAATAAAGCCATCATATATATAAAGCAGCTAAGCTTGTCAGGGACGCGGCGGGCGGTGTGTGGGGAATCCGTTCTATAAATAAACGACCTCCAGAAATAAATAAGACAATAGTATTTGATACAGTAATCACGTGACCAGCGAGGTCACGAAAACATAATTCAAAATGGCGCTTGCGTCGAATCGATTCGATATCTATTTAAAGAATCTACAGTTTCAAATAGTTTCTGTGGTTTTTTCTTATGAAATGTAAAAGTCTTAAATATTAATAATAATATTATATAATATCATTCAAATTATTTAAGTTTTTATTACAACAGATAGCATTTTAATCAGACTAGGTCACTAGCTAGCGCGTTCGTAAATAACCTATGACGTTCCGATGGTACAATTTTTTTTTTTGCAGAATGGGAGCGCCGTCGCTATAAATAAAAAAAAATCCTCTATGACGTCATTTCCCTTTGAGTACTGTATCGTGCCATAGTAAAGTAGTTATTTTTTTACTTTTCAGTGCATTTTTTAATGCTTTGTTTTGATTTTAACTATAAATAGAATTTAGGGCAAAACGCTATAAATAAAAATCCTCTGTGACATCAAATAAAAAAAAAAAAATTCTGCACTTGATTTCACGTAAATCGGCTACGCATTTCACGTAAATCGACTGCGCATTTGTTAACATTGTGTACTGGAGGTTATTGTTCCCTCGATGGATTACTTTTTGATGATGGTTTGTTGGTTATGGCAGCCACATCTTTTGACGTATGAAATGTAGATCATTTCTGCACATTAGGAAGGTGGCATAAATCAGCACCTAATTAAATTAATTAAATTGATTAGGAAGGGGTTTAACATTAAAACCTAGATTTCCCGGGCAACGCCGGGCTTAATATCTAGTTTGCATATAAAGTCGGCGTAGTTGTGTGAACAGGGGTGGGTGGAGTGGGTTCATGCATTCTTTTATTAGAAGGGCCGCCTTTAAATATGTTTGCAGGATGGCCTTCCCCTAAGTGGCACTGATGTCAGGCAGTGGGTTATTTTGTAAGTGAATAGACTGAACAGATACACACTGTGTTAACCTTAAAAAAAAACATACTGTCTTACATCATAAATTCTTACTGCGCATTCACTGTAGTATATCGGGGAAAGAAAGACACACGCATATATATATATATATATATATATATATATATATATATATATATATATATATATATATATACATATATTCAGCAGTGCCTTTTAAATCAAAATCCTTTTATCAGTTCACCGGTCAGTTCATCCGTTCATCATTCAGTCCATCAACCAATGTAATCAGTTTATCAGTCAATCAACCAGATCATCACAAGTTAATTAGCTCAGTTTATTAGATAAATGCTACAGAGCTAAAAAAATCTTTTCCAATCGCTGTTGGTACAAGTCATAAATGACAGACTTAAGAAATTTCCTTTTACCTGCAGACGGACAGCCGAGTGGAATAGCTTTGCATGGGGCACACAAATGCAAATTTTTGACTGGAGTCCTCAAATTACCTTTGCCTAGGGCCCCCAAATGTACCTATTCTTAGAGTCCCCAAAAGGGCCTTTTCCTAGGGCCCATCAAATGTACCTTTTCAAAGGGCCTCACATTTACCTTTGCTTGGGCCCCCAAATGTACCTTTGCCTTGGTCCCCAAATGTACCTTTGCCTTGGGCCTCCAAATGTATCTTTGCCTTGGGCCCCCAAATGTACCTTTACGCCTATTACCCAAAAAATAAACCCAGCTCCGAGTACACAATATATTTCGGGCTTCATTCAAATACTGTCAACAAGTGTATAACAACAAGTAACTTGACAGAGTCTCAGACAATAGAGACACACCAGCCTTTAAAATTAGAGAAACTATATATATGTATATATATATATATATATATATATATATATATATATATATATATATATATCACGTGAGATTAATTTAAGATAATCTCAAAATAAAGAGACGCATCCGGGTTTGCCGGCATTCAAATCTATCTATATATATTGTCACAGGGTATTCCCTATGACAGTGCACTAAATAAATGTTTATGTTGAACGGAAGTAGAAAAAAGATGCGAAGGAGTGACGGTTGTTGTTGTTGAAGGAGAGAATACATTGTTTTGACTAACCTCGAGTATTGTTGTTTGTATTCATTTATAAGTATATTGTGATATCTGGGGGCTCGTCTAAATTGTGCTGTGTCTGAAGGTCGCACAGGTACGTCACACGTGTATTTTTCGGTTATCATCATGGATCCCAAAACTCAAGATGATTTGTTTGAATTGTACCGTCAAAAAGGGGTCTCATTAGAACTACAAGGTGAGAAGTTAAGTGGATTTATCGGCGCGAGATGAAAGAGCGAAGGAGCGAGAGAGGCAATTAAGAATGATGGAAATTGAACTAGAAAAAGAAAAACAGCGAGGAGGTAGAGAAGATATCAAGAGCGAACAGAAGGCAACATATGCAGACACGTGGAGGCCGAAACTTCAGAATTTTAATGAACAGGTGGACCTGATGGATGCATACCTACAACGATTCAGAATTCATGCAGAAAGCGCTGGTTGGCCAAAGAAAGAATGGGGCAAATTTCTATATAATTTACTCTCAGGAAAGGCCCTTCAAGCATGCATGTCTTTCACCATGTCTGACCTGGAGGACTATGATAGGATGTGTGAAGTCTTGCTTACCAGGTTCGGACTGACGGAAGAGGGCTACCGCATGAAGTTCCATGAAGCTACACCTCAACCAGGGGACACGTTCCACCAGTATATGGACCAAGTACAGTTGTATTTCTGACAGGTGGGTGCATCTATCTGGGGCCGAGCTAACTTATACAGCTCTTCGAGATCTTGTGCTACGAGACAAGATTTACCAGTCATGTGATTCTGTGCTGGTGGCGTTTCTCAAAGAACGTAAGCCGACCAGTTTGGCGGTGGCAGTAGAACTTTGTCAGCAATACGCAACGGCCCACCCAGAGAGGAGCATGGGAGTTGAAAGTGTTGCCGAATTATCTTTCGCTGCAAGAACGGTGGCGGGTGTGTCCAGGAATAGAGTGGCAACCAGTGGTCGAGAGACCGTAATCTGTTTTAATTGTGGGAAGGCTGGTCACATGAGAGCCAGCTGCGACCTGGAACAGAAGGGTCCTAGATGCAGTTACTGCCGTAGATGGTCATAGGGCACGGCAGTGTAGGACTGCCAATCGAGCCGCAATGTGTATGGAGGTGAGTGCCGGAGGGAGACAGGATGTCGTAGAAGCATATCAACCGGGTCAGAATGTCACACCGGACCACCGCATGGACTATGCAGGGTCACTGAAATGTCGTCGGGGAAAATTGGAGTTTTATCCTGGACTAGTCGGCGATCAGAAGTTAGAGTTCTACGGGACACAGGCTGCACCACGGCAGGCGTAAAACGTTGCTTTGTGTACCGCTCGCAACTAACGGGAAGGACCCTGTCATGTATGATGTTTGGGGGTAACATTGAAACGTATCCAACTGCCGTCATACAAGTTACGACCCCATTCTTCTCTGGAGAATTAGAGGCCTGTGTGTTGGAAAATGCAGCCGCTGATTTGATAATAGGGAACATAAGGGGTGTGCAACAACCCACTTTAGCTGGTTTACAGTTGTGGCAACAACATCATGCAGTTGATAGCCAGGCAGGGGCAGCGGTGACCCGAGCTCAAATGAAACGAGAAGAGGGAAATACAGTAGGAAACAACCGAGACATTATGAAGGCAGAAACCGGCAGCCTTGAGATGAAATCAAAGGAGTCGAAGGTCATCGATAAAGATGCGGAAAGCCTAAAGACGATTAGCACCCCGGAGATGGGGGAAACAGGAAGCAAACTTCTCAAGAAACAGCGTGAGGACCCGTCATTAAGGCCCTTGTTTTCGGGCCTCCACCGAGAGGTGAACCAAAGACATAAATCCAGTTATGAATTGCGAGATGGATTATTATTTCGTAGTTTCCAAGGGAAAACTAAGGGATATACGCAGCTGGTTGTTCCTAGTGAGTACCGTTCTCTGGTGCTGGCCACAGCACACGACTCTCCTCTAGCAGGACATATGGGGGTGTCAAGAACCAAGCAAAGAGTGCTCCAACACTTTTTCTGGCCACATGTCAACAAAGACATTAAAACGTATTGTCGATCATGCACAGTGTGCTGTTCCAAGGACCCAAAAGACAGATACACCAATGCTCCGTTACAGGTGACTGCGACCACAAACCGACCATTTCAGAAAATAGCTGTTGATATTGTGGGCCCGATCCATCCTATGTCAGACAGGAGATTCAGATACATATTAACTGTTGTGGACTCGTGCACTCGTTGGCCTGAGGCAATCGCCCTAAAGACGATCACTGCCGAAGACGTCGCAGAATCGCTGTTGGAAGTCTTCACTCGTGTAGGGTTCCCAGATGTAATACTATCAGATAGGGGCACGCAGTTCACGGCTGAACTTACCAGGCAATATATTCGTTTGTTGGGTATCAGACAAACATTTACCAGCCCATACCACCCGCAGAGCAACGGGATGTGTGAGAGGTGGAACGGGACCCTTAATAGGATGTTGCGCAAGGTAATTGTGGAAAGACCAAGAGATTGGGATAAACTGCTACCAGCGGTACTCTTTGCATATCGTGAGGTAGCCAATGAAAGCACAGGATTCTCGCCATTTGAACTACTTTATGCAGCCAACCCAAAAGGGCCCATGGGAATACTAAAGGATCTAATGGTGAAACCCCAATTAAATGCGGAAACCAGAACTTCTTATGAGATTGTGGTACAACTACGTGATAAGGTTGTTACCGCATGTGAATGGGCTAAACAAGCCACGGAAACTGCCAATAGGCGGCATAGGACTATAGCCAACAAGAGCAAAACCATGCGGACCCCTGACCCCACTGATCAAGTCTTTGTGCTATTACCGAATCGGGAGGACAAACTTAAGATATCGTGGAAGGACCCATATACAGTTGTCAGAAGAGTGACAGATGTAGACTATCTAGTAGATGTGGCGGGTCGGCAGAAAGTGTATCACGTCAACATTCTTTGAAAATTTTTCGAGAGGCCGCCACAGCTAGCTTTCGACCCCGACGATCTGGTACATGCACACTCCGCACTGCTGATTGAGCACGAGGATACCAGCGAGGATCTGGGAACAGGGGCATCCGGACAATACCCTCTGTACAACAGACTGAAACCCTTGAGAATGTGGCTATATCAGGAAATTTAAAAGATAAGGAGAGGGAAGATATAAAAGTAATACTGGAAAGGTTTAGTACCACATTTACAGATGTTCCTGGGCAAACCAAGATCATTGAACATGATATAGTGATTAACGATGACAATCCAATAAGACTTAAACCATACAAAATTCCGCTGGCCTACTACAATGAGGTAGAGAGATAAATTAGAGATATGATTGACCTGGGCATCATTGAGCCATCAGAGTCAGCATACTCAGCACCAATGGTAATAGTGAAAAAAAAAACAGGAGGAATTCGAATTTGCGTGGATTGCCGGAGACTGAATAAAATAACCAGGATTGATTCAGAGCCGATGCCGGATCCTGAGGATCTTTTGGCTCAACTTTCTCGGTCCCGTTTTTTTCTCAAAATTGGACCTAACCAGAGGGTACTGGCAGATCCCCTTAACAGAGAGAGCCAAACCTCTGACAGCATTTAGGTCACCATGGGGTCTCTTCCAATTCAAAGTAATGAGCTTTGGATTGGTTAATGCTCCAGCTACCTTTTCTAGGATGATGAGGCGGCTGCTGGGTAATCGCACTGATGTGATAACATACCTGGATGATATGTGCATACACCATGAGGAATGGAATACACATCTGCACCAATTAAACTCTGTACTGGAAACACTAAGCGCACACGGGCTAACAGTCAGACCAACAAAAGTGGAGCTGGGATACAGAGAATTATCCTTCATTGGTTATGTGGTGGGCCAGGGTACCATGAAGCCCAGCAAGACCATTGTTAATAACATTCTTAACATCTCAAGCCCAACAACCAAGAAACAGGTGAGGAGTCTGATAGGTCTGTGCAACTTTTACCGCAGATTCATTGCGGGTTACGCGGGAATAATTCAGCCCTTGACAGACCTTACTAAGAAGGGAAAACCTGAGAAGATCGGCTGGACAGAAGGGTGTAAACAAGCCCTAGAGGAAATTAAGGCATTATTTTCAAAAGCACCCATTCTGCAACTCCCTGACATGAGGCAAAGATTCATTTTGACTACGGATGCCTCGGCAAGGGTATTGGAGGCTGGTTAATGCTGGAAGTGAACGGTGCTGTACATCCTGTTATGTACATAAGCAGGAAACTGAATCCTGCAGCGTTGAGGTTTTCAACAATCGAACAGGAGTGCCTTGCGGTGGTTTGGTCCATGACCAAATTCGCCAGATTCTTGTTGGGGAATCCCTTTGTTTTAAGAACTGACCACGCCCCTTTGAATTTTGTCAACAGCCGGAAATCAGTCAATTCCAGGGTATCCAGGTGGGCGCTACTGTTACAAGACTATTGTTTTGACATTGAGGTGATACCGGGGAGTCAAAATGTCGTGGCTGACACACTATTTAGGTTACCGCAGGGCGAGAATGCGGAGGAAGCACAGCGTTAAAGACACTTACTTAGTGATTGAGTAGACTAAACTATTTTTGTGTTATTTGAATGTATTGTAATTTTTTTTCGTCATAATATATGTATTCGATGTCATTTTATCATATTTTGTCATTTTGTTAGCAATGAATATTACTAATTAGGACTGTGAGCTGGATATGATACATTTTAAGTTATTTGTTTATTGAACGGAAAGATGTCCCGGAACCATTATGTTATTATTTGGCATTTTGTTAATACGTATATTCAATATATTATATTTTGTTGTTAACATTGTATATGGGAGGTTATTATTCTCAAGTGCACTAAATGGAGGTTTACTGTTGTGATGGTGATTTGTTGGATTTTGCAGCCACATCGGTATCGGATACCTGTTATTTGTTCTTGATGTTATTGATTGTATTTGGTTATCCTTTTTATAAGTAGGGGTATCGTTTAAAAAAAAACAAAACAAAACAATTAGCATTGTTTCTGTAAAGGTGGAGGGTATGTCACACGGTATTCCCTATGACTGTGCACTAAATAAATGTTTATGTTGAACGGAAGTAGAAAAAAGATGCTAAGGAGTGACGGTTGTTGTTGTTGAAGGAGAGAATACATTGTTTTGACTAACCTCGAGTATTGTTGTTTGTATTCATTTATAAGTATATTGTGATATATATATATATATATATATATATATATATATATATATATATATATATATATACAATCTTTGTCGCATGCGAATCATTACGATCAGTGACAATGATTGACAACGTAATTACATGTCATACAGAACGGCAGAGGACATTTTATTCGACTTGATATACACCTACCTTGTGGTTTTTCTCTGTCTCGGTCGACATATCGATTCCAACAGCCCAGGGCCACTCGACGAGCGACATATTACAAGGGGCCAACGTTCCATTCATTAACTCAACGTGGCCTTGGATGATCTTTAGGGACTCTTATGTCATGAACCAAACAGTGCTGTTTATATATATATATATATATATATATATATATATATACTAGTTGCAAGTACCCGGCTTTGCCCGGGTTTAAAATAAGGTTTTCTGTTTACCTTCTGTTTTCTCCCTACCCCCTCTCTCCCTTCCTCTCTCTCTCCCTCCCTCCCTCCCTCCCCCCCTCTCCCCCTTCCTCCCTCCCTCATTCCCTCTCTCTCCCTCCCTGCCCCCCTCACTCTTTATCTCTCTCCCTCCCTCTCTCCCACCCTCTCTCTCCCTCCCTCCCCCTCTCTCCCTCCCCCTACCCCCTCTCTCCCTCCCTTCTTTTCTCTCTCCCTCTCCCCCTACTCCCTCTCCCATCTCCCTCTCCCCCTGCTTCCTCTCCCTCCCTACCCCCTCTCTCCCTCCCTTCTTTTCTCCCTCCCTCCCCTTTCCACCTCTCTCCCTCCCCCTCTCACCCCTTTCCTCCCTCCCTCATTCCCTCTCTCTCCCTCCCTGCCCCCTCACTCTTTATCTCTCTCCCTCCCTCTCTCCCACCCTCTCTCTCTCTCCCTCCCTCCCCTCTCTCTCCCTCCCCTCCCTACCCCCCCTCTCTCCCTCCCTTCCTTTCTCTCTCTCATCTCCCCCTACTCCCTCTCCCATCTCCGTCTCTCCCCATCTCCCTCTCTCCCCCTCTCTCCCTCCTTTCTCCCTCCCTCCCCTTTCCACCTCTCTCCCTCCCCTCTCACCCCTTTCCTCCCTCCCTCATTCCCTCTCTCTCCCTCCCTGCCCCCTCCCTCACTCTTTATCTCTCTCCCTCCCTCTCTCCCACCCTCTCTCTCCCTCCCTCTCCTCTCTCTCCCTCCCTACCCCCTCTCTCCCTCCCCTTCCTTTCTCTCTCCATCTCCCCCTACTCCCTCTCCCATCTCCGTCTGTCCCCATCTCCCTCTCTCCTCCTCTCTCCCCTTCCTCTCTCCCTCCCTCCCTCCCTCTCCCCCTTCCTCCCTCCCTCATTCCCTCTCTCTCCCTCCCTGCCCCCCTCACTCTTTATCTCTCTCACTCCCTCTCTCCCACCCTCTCTCTCCCTCCCTCCCTCTCTCCCTCTCCCCCTACTCCCTCTCCCATCTCCCTCTCCCCCTGCTCCCTCTCCCTCCCCTACCCCCTCTCTCCCTCCCTTCTTTTCTCCCTCCCTCCCCTTTCCACCTCTCTCCCTCCCCCTCTCACCCCCTTTACTCCCTCCCTCATTCCCTCTCTCTCCCTCCCTGCCCCCTCCTCTTTATCTCTCTCCCTCCCTCTCTCCCACCCTCTCTCTCCCTCCCTCCCCCTCTCTCTCCCTCCCTACCCCCTCTCTCCCTCCCTTCCTTTCTCCCTCCATCTCCCCCCTACTCCATCTCCCATCTCCGTCTCTCCCCATCTCCCTCTCTCCCCCTCTCTCCCTCCCTTTCTCCCTCCCTCCCCCTTTCCACCTCTCCTCTCCCTCCCCCTCTCTCCCCCTTCCTCCCTCCCTCATTCCCCCTCTCTCTCCCCTCCCTGCCCCCCTCACTCTTTATCTCTCTCCCTCCCTCTCTCCCACCCTCTCTCTCTCCCTTCCTCCCCCTCTCTCCCTCCCTACCCCCTCTCTCCCTCCCTTCTTTTCTCTCTCCCTCTCCCCCTACTCCCTCTCCCATCTCCCTCTCCCCCTGCTCCCTCCCCTACCCCCCTCTCTCCCTCCCTTCTTTTCTCCCTCCCTCCCCTTTCCACCCCCTCTCTCCCTCCCCCTCTCACCCCTTTCCTCCCTCCCTCATTCCCTCTCTCTCCCTCCCTGTCCCCTCCTCTTTATCTCTCTCCCCCTCCCTCTCTCCCACCCCTCTCTCTCTCCCTCCCTCCCTCTCTCTCCCTCCCTACCCCCTCTCTCCCTCCCTTCTTTTCTCTCTCCATCTCCCCCTACTCCCTCTCCCATCTCCGTCTCTCCCCCATCTCCCCCTCTCTCCCTCCTTTCTCCCTCCCTCCCCTTTCCACCTCTCTCCCTCCCCCTCTCTCCCCCCTTCCTCCCTCCCTCATTCCCTCTCTCTCCCTCCCTGCCCCCTCACTCTTTATCTCTCTCCCTCCCTCTCTCCCACCCTCTCTCTCCCTCCCTCCCCTCTCTCTCCCTCCCTTCCCCCTCTCTCCCTCCCTTCTTTCTCTCTCCCTCTCCCCCTGTTACCTCTCCCTCCCTACCCCCTTTCTCCCTCCCTTCTTTTTTCCCTCCCTCCCCTTTCCACCTCTCTCCCTCCCCCTCTCTCCCTTTCGTCCCTCCCTCATTCCCTCTCTCTCCCTCCCTGCCCCCCTCACTCTTTATCTCTCTCCCTCCCTCTCCTCCCACCCTCTCTCTCCCTCCCACCCCTCTCTCTCCCTCCCTACCCCCTCTCTCCCTCCCTTCTTTTCTCTCTCCATCTCCCTCTATTCCCTCTCCCATCTCCGTCTCCCCCTCATCTCCCTCTCTCCCCCTCCTTTTCTCCCCCCTGTCCATCCCCTCCCTCCCTCTTTCCTCCTCCCTCCCTCCCTCCTCCC
This sequence comes from Bulinus truncatus, assembly GCA_021962125.1. Lineage (NCBI taxonomy): Eukaryota > Metazoa > Mollusca > Gastropoda > Planorbidae > Bulinus > Bulinus truncatus. The sequence continues at coordinate 2,637,840 of JAGDYQ010000002.1, read as the reverse complement.
CTCCTTTCCTCCCTCCCTCCTCCCCTCCTTTCCTCTCTCTCTCCTCCTGCCCCCTCCTCTCTCTCTCTCTTTATCTCTCTCCCTCCCTCTCCCTCTCTCTCTCTTTCTCTCTCTCTCTCTCTCTCTCTCTCTCTCTATATATATATATATATATATATATATATACTTATTATTATGGCTTCACACTTCTTCTAAAATCCTTCTTCATTCCTTTATCTTCCTCAAACTGTACAAATCAGGGAGCATGAAAAAACAACAACAATTCTTTGCATCACAAAGGCACAATACAGCACCAGCGCGCAAGTTCTATTCGAATCGAACCACAGAGGAATTTTATTTATGGCGCCGTCGAGATTACTTTAATATAGTAAAATACTAAAATAAAAAAAAATAATTACAATTAAACTACCCATCGAGATGAAACGAAACCTGTCCTATAACTTTCCCCATGTAATTATGTGTATGTGTAACAAATTTCACATTATTTGGTTATCTGGATCTTGAGTTATAAGGGAACAGACAGACAGACAACAAATGCCTCTTATAAGTATAGATATATATATATACATATTATATTATATATTAGAAGACGCATTATATGAATTGTGTGCATGATTATTGGTAAAGATTCTACAAAGAACTCTTTATTAATCCCTTAATTATAGAGAATAAGAAAATGAAGACTGGATCTAAAAAAATATTTTACAAGGCTCTTTGTAATAAGTGAACAGTCCATAACTAATAAATCGATAAATTACCTTATAGTTTTATATATACTCCGGCTACTAGAAAAAGACTTTGGAGCTAAATGTCCAGTTTAAAGTACATGTTTGATTAGTTCAGAATTTGTCGTTTTACTTCATCTCTAGTTTTGTTCATTTTTTAAAATAAAATATATTTATCATATTTTTAGAGTTGTGATTTCTAATAATTCTGTATCATGTAGGCCTTTACTAAAAAACATAACTTTAATTCTTACAATAAGGAGGTAAAATAAACTTGGTTGAAATTTTAAATCATATTCAGTGTCAACCTTATTAGCTCATTAAACATTTAATGATGTCTCTAATGATTTGCATGAAATATTTTAATTTTCATCAGTGGAAATGTTCAATAAAACGACGATTTGTTGGAAGAACTTTACCTCACAGACTCCAGGTGAGGCGAATCAAAGTGACTTGATCTGCTGTCAAGGTAGGCATGAGATTAGTAGGGGAGAGCGGGGCTAGTTGACATACTTTTTAGAATTTGCCATATTTCTCAGAAACTAATGAAGCAATTTTGATGTAAACTGTATTTCCTGAAAGTTCATTGTTTTGCTTACTTACAAAACAACTTAATACATTTGTATTGTATCATGTTTGGTAATGAAACATCTTTATAATAAGCTAGTGTGATATGACAACTTGCCCCTCTGGTGGGGCAAGTTGTCACTGTGAGAGGGGCAAGTTGTCATTTTTTTAAAGTCTAAAGTTTTGGTCTATAAAACAAAAATTGATTGGAAAAACTAGAAACTCAAACTGAAGGAAGAAAATAACTTTTATTTTTTTTATAATGTTACTAAAATTTGAGCGAAAAAAATGTTTTCTTAAAAATAAATGATATCACAAATCATCTGAGTCACAATTATGACATATGTAATAGGGCCCTTCTTCTGTACATTCTTCATGTGCCCAGCTTGTGCACATTAAACATTTTATACAATTTTCAGAGCTCTTAGAATTAGCCCAGGTGTCTAAACAAATAGTGTGCAAAAGTTTTCATCTTCTAAAGATGAAGCGTTATTTTTTTCGACTTTCCTTTTCCCTTTCCTTTGCCACTAGCATGTTTAACTATTTTTTGGCTGAAACTGTGACTGGAGCAAAGCATTTTTGAAAGGTGAATCTGTTAAAACAGTAGAGGTTCTCCTCTTTCTTGAAGATTTCATTGTTTTTCTGCCTGCCCCCATAGGTAATGGCCGTAGCTTATCTGGTGTTACCATGTCCAAATTTCCGAAATACCAGAAACTTTATTGTGAGATGTTGAAGGTTCATATTCATGTGATGGCTTCATAGCACTGACTTGATTAATAGCTTGGGACACTGTTGGGGTTTCTATTGGTTCAGGTCGTTCTGTGACAGAACTTGGCAAATAACCAATATTAAATGAAGGTATTGTTAACTTTCCTTCAATATCATCTGCAAGATATTTTGGTTAGGTAACGCTGCAGAGTTCTGTAATTGATGTTAAAATCTGCAGACACTTGTGATGTACTTGTTTCATTCTATTTTACTGCTCTCACTACTTCAAGTATTGTACTTTTTGCAATTGAACCTCTTCTAGTTGTTCTTCTATAGTTGTGGACCATGGTGTAAAATCTATAAAAGTAAACAACAAAAAGTTTAAGTTGACCTACTTTTTAAAATTAATTTTATTTATATATTGTTTATATGATCATATAGAAAATTTGGTATATATAGTGCCTATTAATATAAATGTGTTATCAATAATAATTTAAATGCTTCCAAAAGAGTATATTTTACAGAAAATTGCCAGGAATTGTTTTTTTCCATATGACAACTTGCCCCTTTTAAAAAACGACAACTTGCCCCACATGGGGTTGGGACGAGTTTTATCGAAATAACTAGCTATCCGTGATACTAATATGATTACTGACAAAGTCATCAATAAAAACAGTTTCATAGCCATAATTTAGCTATTGTATTATTTTAAAATTTTGCAAAATGTTAATTATGTAAAGATTTTACAAAAATATAAAAAGTTACTCACCGAAGTTGTTTTGAATGTTTTTTGATTTTTGGTAAAACTGTAAGTGCCAGTTTCATGAAATCAACGGGAGAGTCATTATTTTACCTCCTTTATGTCATACCAAAAAAATCACAGCTTCAAACATGCTACAACATTCCGAAAAAACGATTATGACAACTTACCCACATGTCAACTAGCCCCGCTCTCCCCTACCATCATATGTTGTTAGGCCATTAGAGACACAATTAGACAAAACCTTCTTATGTAAGGAAACACATTTCTTATTACTTATTTCCATGTTCAAACTTATTGAGAAAAAAATAATGTATGAAAAAATTGAAATTTAACAATAGTCATTATTTATAGAGCTAGCAATATTACTTACTAACAATACTACTTAATAAAAAATAAATAACATACTTACAATACAACTTATTTAACAATTACTAACAAATACATTACTTGCAACACACATTAATAATTTAAATTCATTATATGATTATCAGTTACATTAAAATATTCTTTAAAGAAAACATTTTTTTTAAGCTAATAGAAATAGACTCCTTTTTTTGTGATGGTTACAAAAGCAATCAACTGTTAAAATTTGTTTATTGAATATTGTAATGAATATTGACATATTAACACTTACAATAGAAAAAACAAACAAACAATAAGCAGTAGCGATTTTCATAATGTTAACATGTACGTCTTTTATTTTACAGTTGAAAACGGATCTGTAAGTATTAAATTATAAAATTATACTACATTAAATAAAACAACATCAGAGTAATTATTGTGTAGAATTGTCTCATTTAGGACTCAGCAAAGACCATTATAACATTGGTGGTTGTTCTGAATGATATTTCACTAATTTTCAGAGTTATGACCAGCATTTGTTGAACCTGATCAAAGTCCACATTGTCATGAGTTGCTTCTGTATTGCATTCGTTACTGTTACACTCTGCCTACTGCTCAGATTCAAGTGAGTACATTTTGTATGACATGCAGAGAATATTTGAACCTTAACCTCCTGCCTAATAAAAGACTGAAATATCGATTTTTGAAGTGTAGAATGAGTAAAAAACCACTGTGTGGGCATAATTGTTGTGGTTGTTGTGTGGGCATTATGGTGTCAAATTTAAATGGCGATAGAAGAAGAAATTCTATTTGATGTGAAAAATGTGTGTCTAGGGATGAGGAAACTTGAAATGTCACTGAAAGATAAAATTAGGAAAAAAATCCTTTAGCTGTCTTTCAGTTAGGAAAGAATGTCTATTAGTAAAGCTCGAATTTAAAGAAGCTTGAGCCCAAATATTTTAATTTTAAATACACTGTACATGTACATAGAAAAAGGGGAAGTAATCCATGATATAATTAGATCCCCGATAATATTTACATCATTATCTTTTCTTATTTTTAAGAACTTATATTCAGTCCAATAGCTCAAAATCCACGGTATGTTGCATCTTAATAAGATATAGTAATTGTTATCTATTATCTAGTACATTGCGATGAATATTAAAATACATTTTAGGCTTATTATTTATTTAGATCTTAGTTCTTATTATAATTCTATTCAGACATGGCAACAGCAAGAGAGCAACAATTCACGCTAATTTGCTGGCAGCATTCTTTATATACGCTGTCGTCATTCAATTTTTTTTACTGGCTGTCTATCTGCAAGTGGTTCATGGTATAGGCAACGCGGTAAGTCCATTTATATTTATCATTTTACATTGGATTGTTCTTTGCTGTGTTAAAGAGCTAAGGTACAAATGATTAATTATGATACGTTCATCCTCATTAAATGTACTTGCAGATTAAAATATTTTATATTTGTATTCATTTATCACGGTATCCACCCCAAGGACTTTTGAAAACTAAATGAGTTCATGCTGGTGATGGAGGTCGCCCTCTCTTTGCTCCTACGTGTAGGCGTAGTGTAGTCGTTGTATACTGTAGTCGTTGTGTACTATAGTCGCTATGTACTGTAGTCGTTGTGTACTGTAGTCGTTGTGTACTGTAGTCGTTATGTACTGTAGTCGTTGTGTACTGTAGTCGTTGTCGACTGTAGTCGCTATGTACTTAGTCGTTGTGTGCTGTAGTCGTTGTCCACTGTAGTCGCTATGTACTTAGTCGTTGTGTGCTGTAGTCGTTGTCCACTGTAGTCGCTGTGTACTGTAGTCGTTGTGTACTGTAGTCCTTGTGTACTGTAGTCGTTGTGTACTGTAGTCGTTGTGTACTGTAGTCGTTGTGTACTGTAGTCGCTATGTACTTAGTCGTTGTCCACTGTAGTCGCTGTGTACTGTATTCGTTGTGTACTGTAGTCGTTGTGTACTGTAGTTGTTGTCCACTGTAGTCGCTGTGTACTGTAGTCGTTGTGTACTGTAGTCCTTGTGTGCTGTAGTCGTTGTGTACTGTAGTCGTTGTGTACTGTAGTCGCTGTGTACTGTAGTCGTTGTGTACTGTAGTCGTTGTGTACTGTAGTCATTGTGTACCGTAGTCGATGTGTACTGTAGTCGTTGTGTACTGTAGTTGTTGTCCACTGTAGTTGTTGTGTACTGTAGTCCTTGTGTACTGTAGGCGTTGTCTGCTATAGGCTTTGTCTACTGAAGGCATTATCTACTTACCAAAAGTCCGATTCAAACTTTCACCTCGAGGTGTATGTGTGTATGTGTGTGTGTATGTGTGTGTGTATTAAGAAAGGGGGGGGGGACTATAATTGTAACATTACGTTCTATTTCTTTAATCAAACTTTGATATATATATCGTTTCCTTTGTAATCAAATATCACCCCCCGGGGGTCTGACTTTCTTCAGATCTCAATGATGTGTGTGTCTGCCATCAGCCGCCATTACACGCTGGTCTCTGTGTACACCTGGATGTTGATTGAAGGAATCTACCTTCACGTGTTGGTCACCACGCCTTTTAAAGTTGAGAAAATACCGACCCATGTTTTCTGCTTGTTTGGTTGGGGTAAGTGTTCAATTTTGGCCCAGTCTGAGGACAAGAGTATGCCACCTGCACATTGCACTTGGGCCCACGAATCTCAAGGGGTCCTATGAATCTCAAGGGAGCTTATAAATCTCAACGGGGCCTATGAATCTCAAGAAGCCCTATGAATCTTAAGAAGGCCCATAAAGCTCAAGGGGCCCATGAATCTTAAGGGGCCCATGAGTCTCATGATGTCCCATAAATCTCAAGGAGGTCCATGAATTTTAAGGGAGCTCATGAGTCTCTAGGGGCCCATGAATCTTAAGGGGCCCATGAATCTCATGATGTCCCATAAATCTCAAGGGGGCCATGAATCTTAAAGAGTCTCTAGGGGCCCATGAATCTCAAGGGGGTCCATGAATTTCAAGAGGGGATCATAGAACTCAAAGAGACCCAAGTAACTCGAGGACTAGGAAGCTCATGCGAGTCTATGAAGCAGACGGAGGCCCATGAATCTTAAAGGGGCCCATAAAGCTCAAGAGGGCCCATGAAGCTGAAGGAGGGCCATAAGGTGAATGCGTGTTCAATTATTTATTAATTATTAATGTAATGTAAAAGTTTACTTATTTGTTTTATTTACACCACAGATGTGTGACACACACCACAGATGTGTGATAAACTCTAAGATACGGCAACCGGGCTGGAACGTTCAACGGTGACCATGGTCACTATTCTTTTATCTAAAATATAATTTGGAATGAAACATATTTATAACATTAGTTTGTTTAAATGAAAACATGAGTAAAACTGGCTAATATAGTAACTCGGTACATTTGTAAAAAAAAACAACATTTTTACTACAAATTAGGCAAAACATGGGTTGGCACGCCTACAATAAACCCCAACAGTTTTTGAGACTACCAATGGCTTAAAAAAAGATTCCTTTTAAACAAAATAGTTCTGATACATGTTTATATCATTTTTGTTAATAACGCGTTCGTTCTTTCACAGAGGTGTTCTCCGGACATTATCCGATGGCAGCCGTCCAGACCGCAAGCCACCCGACTTGAGAATATCCATACCCAGGGACGCCGAGAGCCAACAAGGGCCCCAGGGCAGAACATCATTGCGGGCCCCTTAATAAACAACGAGTCGTGAAAAAAAATTGACATGGTCGGGGCGGCTGGGCCCCCCTACAGATGCGGGCCCCCTGGCAATGAACCCCTGTAACCCCCCCTTCCCCTCTCGGCGTGCCTGCCCATACCATACATTTAAAATCACACGTTGATTAATTTCAACTTTACTTAACTGTTTTAAAAAGGAAATTCTTTATATTTCAGGGTTGCCATTGGTGTTCACAGTGTGTTGGTCAATACTCACAGCCAAACAAACAGATGGCTGCAGCCTGGGGTGGACGGACCTCACAATGTTTACATATATCCTCATTCTGTGTCCCATTGTATTCATTTTACTGGTGAGCTATAGTTTTTATTTTTTTTTTAATTTTACCTTAGACATCATGTTTTACACTTCATGGTCGACATCTAGTTCTATTTGTTACCCTAGACATCATGTCTGACACTTTACCCTCGGTATTGAGTTTGATTGTATTTCATTACCGCTGCCGCGAAATAAATTAACTAACCAATCAATGATTGTCTCTTTTCTAGTAGTCTTCTAACTATCTGTCAGGCAGTCTGTCAACCTGTCTGTTAACCAGTTTGTCAACCAGTCTGTCAAACTGTCTGTCAACCAGTCTGTCATGCAGTCTGTCAAATGATCTGTCATGCAGTCTGTCAACCAGTCTGTCAATCAGTTTGTCAACCAGTATGAATACCTGTCTGTCAAATGGTCTGTCAACGAGTCTGTTAAATGGTCTGTCAACGAGTCTGTCAAATGGTCTGTCAACCAGTTTGCAACACGTCTGCAACCAGTCTGTAAACCTGTCAGTCAAGCAGTTTGTCAACCAGACTGCCAACCAGTCTGCCAAGCAGTCTGTCAAACAGTCTGCTCAGCAGTCTGTCAACCAGTCTGTCAACCAGTCTGTCAAGCAGTCTGTCAACCAGTCTGCTCAGCAGTCTGTCAACCAGTCTGCTCAGCAGTCTGTCAACCAGTCTGCTCAGCAGTCTGTCAACCAGTCTGTCAACCTGTCTGTCAACCAGTATGTCATCAGTCTGTCTACCAGTCTGTCAAATGGTCTGTCAAGCAGTCTGTCAACCAGTCTTTCAAATGGTCTGTCAAGCAGTCTGTCAACCAGTCCGTCAATCAACCTGTCTGTCAACCAGTCTGTCAAGCAGTATGCCAAACTGTCTGTCAACCAGTCTGTGAACCAGTCTGTCACCCAGTCTGTCAAGCAGTCTATCAACCTACTAACATATACTAACATATAACATGTACTTATATATTGTCATAACTCTGCTTCACCCCCCGGCCCCTCCCCGGCCCCTCCCCCATCATTCGCACTACAATTCCTGAGAGGTTTGATGCAAGATTTTAGTACAACGCCTACACATTGCTATTTCGATCGTTTACCCTGCCTTGACCCGATAAATGAAAAAAGAGTCATTCGCCACCTGCACACCCACGCAATGACACCCCCCCCCCCACTCCCAGCGAAAACGGCAATCAGTGTGGGTGGGACTAGCTATAAAGGGTGATTCATAGGACGGACAGAAGAAATGGAAAGCAACGGTCACTAATAGACTGGTAGTGAAGAAAACACACAGCGAGACGGGTATTAAAGAGGACCCAGAGATGAGTTCAAGAACCGTTTAGGGTTGATCGCTGGAGAACCCCAGGTCTGTTGATGTAGCAAGTTCGTTATTGGCACGTCGTCAGTAATAGCACGTAGACTCGTTTCAACTCGATTAGTTGTACGCACATTAGACTTTGTTTTCACCTGCACTCATTATAACCTGTACATTGTAGTCTGCGAAGAAATCTTATTATTCAACTAACCAACCCACGTGTCCTATAGTGCCTACCTAGAGAGAATTTGGAAAGTCGTAACAATATACTAACATAGACAGACATACTTTGACATGTACAGATAAAATTTCTTTAACTTCTTTGTCTTTTATTTTAAATTTAGATTAACTTCCTAATGTTACTAAATCTGTTGAGAATTGTGGTGACTAAACTGTGTCGTGATAGAGTGTCGGAGTGCCAGAAAATCTGGTGAGTTGATTTACAGTTTCATGAAGTACACGGGGCACAGGAGATTGTCAGTGATAGGACCAGCAGCAGTAGTTCAACTATAAATACAAATATAAACCCCAACAACAATAACATAAAATTGAATTAGTAAATAAACATAAAACTAGAAATAAAGTGTGATGAGGTCACTGGAAGTTGTCTATATTTTCTGCAGCACAATACTCCAAGGAGACGGGAGGTCATGAGTGTAGAAAGCTCTACTATCTATAAGAGGGGTCACGGGTTCGAACCTCATTGAGAATCTTGGGATTTTTCAGTTCCTGGTGAAAGTCTCCAAGTCCACCCAACTTTAAATGGGTACCCGATTTTAAGTTGGGGTAGTAAATGTGCGCTAAACACAAAATGCTAAGGTTGCTGAAACAGATGAATTCTACACTTCATCTACCCCGATTATCCCGTGGGGGCTTAAGAGAACTTTAGTTACTTACTTAACTTACAATACTCAAATGATTCAGTCAAACTTCGTTTTACATCCAGTTAGAATTTATTTGTAAAAAGATAAAAAGAATTGATTTTATCACGGCACCATTATGAATTTTTTTGTTCATCTAGCAAAACTCTCGTAAACCAAGGTTTGGCTGTATTGTTTATTTAAATTTTACTTATAATTTAATATTCATTTTAAAAATCTCAACACCATTGCAGACAAAGGTTTTATGGGTTCTTAAAAAAAATACATTTTGCAGACGATGTCCAAGTGTGAGCTTGTTTTTGACCTGGATAGCTGTACACCGTTTATCAAATACACTTATCTTTTATTACCTCTTACTGACAGTTCGTTTGATAGGGATGTTTTGTATCCTAAACTTTGTCCTATCTCTCCCAGGCAGTCAATCAAAGCTACAGTGGTTCTCACATTTCTACTGGGCATCATTAACGTGTCATTGATACCTGCTGATGATATCAATGGTCCCGAAAGTTACATCGCATCCATAATTCCATATTTACAGGTATTAAAAAAAAACAAAAACTTAGTGTGCGACAAGTTAATATTGATCTGGGAACACAGGTACCGGGTACTAACCACTGGGAAGTCATACAATACACTGCGCGACAGAATTTTCTATGCGCTATTTTTGTGTTCTCTAAAATTGTGGAAAGAATAAAACAAACTAAAAGAAACAAAAAAATCTTATTTATTAAATGTAGGCCTATATTTAGGCAATCTTTGTGTTCTACGACATCAAAACTGCACATACATTGATTTTTTTGTCCAGCGACATGACAGCTACAATCATGACATCTACAATCATGACAGCTACAATCATGACAGCTACAATCACGACAGCTACAATCACGACAGCTACACTCATGACAGCTACAACCATGACAGCTACAACCATGACAGCTACAACCATGGCAGCTACAATCATGACAGCTACAATCATGACAGCCCCCTGAAGAAAAAAAAATCAATCTAATCTAATCAATCTAGTACTTTATACTAAAAAAATAAAAGGTACTTAAGCATAGCCACATGTGGAAACGTGGAGAATATTGATGCTTTATTTTTTAGTCTTATATAGACTTGGCAAATAAATTATATTATGTTCATGTGTGCAAAAGCATTTTAAAAAGTTTAACCCTTCAAAACAAAAAGTAAAATCAAATTAATAAATAAATAACTTTTTTTAAAAAAAAAAAAAGCTTTTACTATAATTGATTTAAGATTAAAACAACAATAACTTCACCAATTCATTAACTCAAACAGATATTTATATAAATTTATCATCACTAAAATTTAAAAGCGTGGGAGATTAGAATATACTTATATAATATGTATTTACAATAGTTTATAAGGTACAACAAATAAATACATGATCTAGGCGTCTAGAAGGCACCATCATTTATATTACTAGTAAAGATCATTTATATAAATACTTACTTTTTTTGCTGTTTAGTTCCTTTTTAATATAAGCGTATTTTTTTCCCCGTCTTAATTTTAGGTTATTTTTGTATGTGGCTACATCCTTACAAACGCTGACGTAAGTATAGCTGGTTTGGTATATTGCTAAATAAAGAACACTTTGTTACAATGATTCCAAATTATGTTCAAATAGAGGTCATTCTGGCATTATCGGAAATTATTTATCAACTGTAATTCAACACGAATGAAATAAAGTATAAATTACGGCTAAACTAACACACACACACGCATTTATATATATGTATATATATATATATATATATATATATATATATATATATATATATATATACAGTAGCGCCGAGAGCCAACACGGGCCCCAGGGCAGGACATCATTGCCGTGAAAAAATTGATATGGTCGGGGCGGCCGGGCCCCCTTACAGATGCGGGCCCCCTGGCAATGACCCCCCCTCCTATATATATATATATAAATGAACCAATAGTTAGAATGGCAGTAAAAAAACCCATTCTTCTACATTCGAATTATTTAAAGAATTTATGTACAATAAGAAACAACATTCAGTTGTATTGAGTCTTAATGAGTGGAATACAAGTCCTCAGGGTGCTGCCAACTCTACACACTTGTTCTCAGGGTGCTGCCAACTCTACACACTCGATCTCAGGGTGCTGACAACTCTACACACGATAAAAGTAACTCAGTGCTAACCAATGGCGTCCATAACTTTTATTTAATTTAACGGGAGCTAGTTTTTATGAATCGGATCAGACTTACTAGACCACGATAGTACTATGTAGTTATGATGTTATATACTGGGTGCGCGTGATTGGGGGGGGGGGTTGAAGCAGTGCTCGATTTAAGAAAAAACCAGTGCCGGGGATGAACACAAATTTCTGCAGAGCCGGGGATAAATGTCTATGGTTTCATCCCCTGCAGGGATATGTTAGCTGAAACAGAGCCGGGGATGACTATTCTAAATGCCGCGGATATCCTCGGTATCCCCGGCGGTAAATCGAGCCCTGGTTTGAAGGTGAGAAACACAAGGGGTCCCTCAACTGGGTAAAATTATTGATTTAAATATTTGGCGGAAGCCCCCCCCCCCCCCCCCATTTCTAGCGACAGTTTATGTTCTTATAATTATAATGGGTAATATTTTATTGAGCTATTATATTTTATTGAGAAATTATATTTTATTGAGCTATTATATTTTATTTTTGGTCGTCAAATTGATTTATAATATTTTCCTTTTTTTTTTTTTAACTAAAATTTAGCTGCGTAAGTCCTTTCATAGATGGTGGTTACGGTACAAGGACTCACGACTGATGCCCAGCTCAGGAGCTCGTGTCCCACTGAAAGTTTCATCTTTCACAAAGGCAGTCACATGTTGGTGTCTGAATTCATCTCTGTGCAATTTAAGTTATTAACAGTAGTTACAAAAGAAAGTTCTACGCCATGAAAAAAAAAATAATTTCATTCTCTGTCTTCTCTGCCTATCTTCTATGTCTATCTTCTTTGTCTTCTCTTTCTGTCTTCTCTGTCTATCTTATCTTTCCGTCTTCTCTTTCTGTCTTCTCTATCTTCTGTGTCCATCTTCTCTTTCCGTCTTCTCTTTCTGTCTTGTCTGTCTATCTTCTCTGTCCGTCTTCTCTGTCTGTCTGCTCTGTATCTTCTTTGTCCTCCTTTATTTCTCATTCCACCTTTTTATTCGCTAAAAGTGCATAATTTAACACAAATCGACTACAATTATATCGCCTGTTTCGGATTTTAAAAAAAGTGCAATGAAGAAATCAATTGAATCGCAGCTAAATATATCATTATATAACCAAATAACGACCATAACATTGTAATGTGTCTGTATGGATCTAAAAACACACAACAACGTCCGACAGTTCTACTTGTCTTTCTTTATTAACTCCCTTACTTATACGACTTGGAATTCTGTATCAACCTGTCACTAAAGATCAATGTGATCATATTAAATATAGTCAAATTAAAAGATTGAATTTATTTTTCTTGTTGTACATATTTTCTTTTCAATTTTTTCCCCAAGGTCATATCAATATGGCGGACATTGATGTGCTGGACAAGAATCCAACGGAATGTCTAGTCTTGGACACTGCTCATGAATAAACGCTACATTCATGTAGGTCATAATATATTCTTCGATAAGCCATGAAATTGGCCAATAAAAGATCATATTAACTGATAATGATCCAGACCCAGCAATTCATCATGAAGAAGACAATGAACTCATTATGTAACCTACTGACCGGCCAAACATTCTCTGGACTTTTTGGAAATACCAAACTGTTAAATCTATATGACTAATGATCAATGCAATTTGATTTGTTGGATATTTACATCGACACAAACATTGATCTGATTTACTGATTGATCAAAAATCAAAAGTGTGATTTATGTCTCAAAGAAATATGTTAATGTCATTACATCCCATGTTAATAATGTCCAATTTGTATATAATGTGTTGAAATTTGTTTTTGCGAAACATAGTTTTATGTCTGATTGTAATCTTACTTATTGAGTGGCGTCATAATATAGTCATAATGTAGACATAATGTAGTCTTTCCACAAAACACTCAACATTGTATCTCATATATAAAACAATGTTTGTAACTAAAACATTCACTCTTGACTATATCGAAGAAAAGATAAAAATGGTTTTATTATACATGATTCAGAATATTATATGACAGTCACATTAAATACATGATTCCGAATATTATATGACGGTCACATTATATACATGATTCAGAATGTTGACAGTCACATTCAGCCCTGTAGCGTGAAAATTCTACATCAGGGGCCAGGCAATAGGGGGGGGCATGAAATAAATTTTACAAAGTAGAGCAAACAAGCAGAGGGGGCCAGACAAAACGCAGGGGGGGCCCGGCCCCCTGGCCCCCCGCACGCTACGGGCCTGGTCACATTATATACATGATTCAGAATGTTATCTGACGGTCACATTAGACATAATTTATCAGTTTTTGTTATTCTATAATTGTCATTGTTATGTCATACTATGTCATATACTATTTCATATACTATGTCATAAAGACAAACTATAAACAAAAATCACATTTCAAACCATTTTTTAATACGACATTTCCAGAACTTATAATTATGTGAATGTAAAGATCCCTTAGCCCTAGCGGGCCATCGGGGCAGATGAAGTGTAGAATTCATCTGTTTCTATAACCTCGGCTTATGAAGGGATTGTGTGGTTAGCACAACGCCCAGCCGCCTTTACTTCCGCAACTTAATGTCAAGTACCCATTTAAAGCTGGGTGGACTTGTGGGACGACTTTGAAACAAATTTCACCAGTAAAAAATCTCATGGTTCTCACCGAGGATTGAACCCAGGACTCTCAAGTCGACAGTCGAGTATCTACACTACTCGGCCAGTCGACAGTTGAGTATCTACACCACTCGGCCAGTCGACAGTCGAGTGTCTACACCAGTTGGCCGTCCGTCCGTCCCACCATATGTGAATGGTTTATGGATTATTCTCACTCACACACACACAGAAACTCACACACATACACACTCGCACACATAGGCCCACATATACACATTCATCACCCGCATGAGCCGTACTGTGTACAATAGTGACAGATAGATTCGGACATTATTCTAAAAGTATAAATACATCATTTTTTACTTTAGCTAGCTAAGCACTACCAACTAATAGTAATTAAAAAAAAAACACATTATAAGCAAACGTCTGACGAATCCATTCTTTTGGCCCCAATTGCTCATAATCTATTGACCACTCAAACTGAATGTTGATTAAATGATTGCGAACAATTGTTCAGATCTATGAACCTTCTTTGACGGAAAAGCGCTCGACTGTCAACCTGAGGGTTTTGTGTTTGATCTTCGGGGATTTTTCAGGTCCTGTTTAAAGTTCTCTTTATATCTCACGTGGTACCTCCATGGTCATTGCACTATGGTGGGGATGAAAGAAGGGCACAGCAAAAACCATTCCATAAAGGTTTATAGGATCTAAGAGACGAATATCTCATTCTTACGGGGACATCACAGTTCACAAAGACGAGTTCATTCATTGTACAATATATTCTATTCACACATTCTGTTGACCCAAATGTTCAAAATTTATTGACCATTCAAACTGTTATTCAAATGATTCCAAGAAATTGTTCAGATATACTAACCCTTCCAAGTCTTCACCTTCTCCATGAACAGATGTATGTGGTAGGACCATATATTTATATTTTTATTCTTTTCATGGTGTTTTATTGTGAATAGCCTAACTTTGTGTGGCTCATACTTTACAATCTTATATCTTAGTGAAATAAAAAACAATTGACGAAATTAAATGTTTATTCTAAAAAATTTTTTGAATATTTTATTGATTGTTGTTTGATAAATGAATGCATGACGAAAAAATCCTTGGAACCTCCTACCTAGAACTCAAGACCAGAGAGTAGGTCAGGGAAAGAATATCTTCAATCGAGGGCCCTCAAGAAACAGTTAAGGCAATAATCATGTGACTTAAGATGGCAATGTTCTGTCATGTGTAAAGGCATTATAGCCAAAAATCACTCTTGAAGGAACTGTAGAAGAAGGCCGTAGTAAAGGGTTCCTGCGGGAAATGTTGATTTTAACAAAAATAAAAAAAGTGGACACGGCTACTAATGAATAAATTAAAAACATCCGCTCAGGATTGACGATTATTGATAAATATGTCTTGTGTGACCATTTCCCCCCCCCCCTCCCCAACGACCGCATCGGTTAAGTGTATGACGATGACACAACTAACAAAAGTAAGGGAAAATAAAATGTTGTAAACTAGGCAAACCCACCTTCCTACCTAAATACCTACCTATAAACGTAGCTACCGAGCTAAGTCGAAATAGAAACTGGGGCAGGAGGGGAGGGAACTTGGAGTTATTTTGCTGACACCGACGTTTATGTGACCGCGGACAGTAATAAAATCTAGGTTAGGATCGGGTTTTCTTTCACACGCACAGGTGTTGTTTGTATGTGGTGCTCAAGTCTCGTATCATGAACACACATAGATCAGTTTAGAATTCATTAGTATAGCTTTTTTTTTATCTCAACGATCGAAATGATTTAAAGTTTGTTATAACACAGACATGCGCGGACTACAGCACGCCCGGCCTCAAAGGGGGGCCCCTATTTATATCCTGCGGTTAAGAAAGTTTGCTCACCCATGTACTGTTTTGCTCACTCCTGTACTATTTTGCTCACCCCTGTACTGCATTGCTTACCACTTGTACTGTTTTGCTCACCCATGTACTGTTTTGCGCACCCATGTACTGTTTTGCTCACCCATGTACTGTTTTTCTCACCCATGTATTGTTTCGCTCACCCATGTACTGTTTTGCTCACCCCTGTACTGTTTTGCTCACCCATGTACTGTTATGCTCACCCCTGTACTATTATTTTAATTTTTTACTAGGCGCAGTCTTTTTTTTTTCTCTTGTCCAGGTGTGCTAAGTACTTTAAAGACATTCTCGAAAGAAAGGTTTAAACGATTGGCTCCCTTGTGTGATTTACATCTAACGGCAAAACAATAGTGTCCTTTGGGAATAACAACTAGGGTGTGCGCTCTTGGCTCCCTCCCTCATCTAAAGAGGGTACCCCCCTGAAAGGAGCCTTTTGTCTAGATATAAACAACAGTGACGGTTCTGGGCACGGTATTTGAACGGTAAGCCGTCAACATTCAAGTTAGTCATGACACTAATTACCTTTTAATGATCTTTAGCCATTTAAAACAAAAATCACCACTATGTAGCACAGCAGGGTAATATATATATGTATATATATATATATATATATATATATCCCCTAATTAAAGTTATATATTCACAGTGAACTATAATAAACAACTGGATTTTACCGAGACTTAATACATGCGTTTGTTGGAATAGAAATATTTTACAGAACCTACTCATGTACTTACATAGCATGTTATCTTGGATCGTCATTAGATTAAAGTACAGTCAGATTTGAAGAAATACGCACTTGTCTATATTTGCGTTTGGGAGTGAGTTGTCTGGCCAAACTAAACAGTTCATTATTGTAAACAGAATAAAAAAAAACAAATACACATGTGTAATGACATAATAATGAATACTTTCTGAATAACAGGTCGTTTACATGGAGTATCTCGCTTTGAAGCTGCTTCATATCTTACTTATACTGTCATACCTTATTTATACAGTTCTACCTTATATATACAGCCATACCTTATTTATACAGCCATACTTATTTATTACAGCCATACCTTATTTATACAGTTCTATCTTATTTATTACAGCCATATCTTATTTATACAGCCATACCTAATTAATACAGCCATACTTTATTATTACAGCATAACATTATTTATTTATAAGCTCTACGATATTTATAACTCATACAGTCAAACCTTATTATAAAGTTAAACCTTATTTATACAACTATACCTTCAAATCCGTACGTCCCAAAACCCATCAATTTAGAATTAGACAACAAATTTTAAAGGTACTTTGGTCTCCAAATCCAAACTATCTTAAAAATTCTAGCATCCATTGATTTTGTCGGTATTTTTATAATATTTTTTCTTGGCGCTCACACATGTTAAGTGTTCTACTATTTACGTCTCACGCATGGTAAGTGTTCTACTCTTTACGTGTCACACATGATTAATGTTCTACTCTTTACGTGTCACATGGTAAGTGTTCTACTCTTTATGTTCCTACATGGTTAATGTTCTACTCTTTACGTGTCACACATGGTTAATGTTCTACTCTTTACGTGTCACACATGGTAAGTGTTCTACTCTTTATGTTCCTACATGGTTAATGTTCTACTCTTTACGTGTCACACATGGTAATTGTTCTACTCTTTACGTGTCACACATGGTAATTGTTCTACTTGTAGTGAAAACTTCCCGTGAAGTTCTCTCAACTTTCTTTTGAACGAACTTAAAAACATTTCCACCAACTGTTTCTTTTTAAATACAAAAACAGAATAGTATGTTTGCCTTTCGAATATACTACTTTAAACTTAACATCATGATGAATTTCTGAAATTTTCTTTTCCAAAAATCCATTGCTTATTATATCCAGGAATGGATGAATCCTCTTCGAATAATTTATGTGTAAAATTCGAACATTGTGGAAATCGATGAGTTTCAAGAAATGGTTAAGTTAGGATTTAGAGGTATCACTGTGTAACTCTTTTGTTTTTATTAATATCATACATCCCAACATGTGACTGGCCGCAATAAACTCGCAAGTATATGAATGAGAGATATAAACAATTATAATTATGTCTTAAATATTTATAAAAGCCTTTTAAACATTCATTTTTTTTTATTTCAAACCAATGTAGTTTATATTTTTTTTTTGGAATTGGGTCTAGATATTTTCCAAAGTATTCTATCATTTTATTTGTCAGTTTATAATTTTTTATGATCATTCATGCAATTCATGGCAGTGGATAAAACTGTCAGCAATAGAAAAGGCAAGTTTATAAAAAAACAAAAAAAATAATAACTACAAATACACAATCTTTTGCTATAAGTATTAGTGGAAATATAAGTAGGGCCGCTGAGAGCAGGGCCGTATTAAGGTTATCGTAGGCCCTAGGCACTTTCAAAGTCGTAGGCCCTCCCAGATTTCATTTTTTAATATTTTTCAAGAATGCACCGGCACTTATTTGCCATTCTGGCTTTCGTAGGCCCATGAAAAGTTCGTAGGCCCTAGGTACAGTGCCTACTGTGCCTATATGATGAAGCGGCCCTGGCTGAGAGGGATATCTCGTGGGTGCCCTCACAAACTCAGACATTTTGGAGGCGGACCAATAAAAAAACCGGAACAAACTTATCTTTTCCTTGTCGCATCAAAACAATGTTTATTTCGACAGTGTCTATATGATAACTGCTCCGGTTCCCCCCCCCCCCCCACCTGTGGATACCCTGGTGTACCCTATAGAAACAGAATGAGAAGCACTCAGTCTTTACGTATTTACTGTCCACCTTGATATAACTCTGCTAGACATAATGTACAAATAATGAAGCAGCCTTTTACTACTATGTTAGTAAACATGTTGTTATTGGCCGGTTGATAATTTTAAACTGGTGTTGGGACTAAAATGACCTCAATAACGTCGTTCTATTTTAGAATACTGTTACATATCAGCAGCTGTCTGCTGTTTGGACATTTTACCAACAGGCGTAATTTCGTGCAAAAAAATATCTTATTGTCTCCCTTTGACTTCAACTTTTTTTTTTTTAAACCCCAATAGCGATGAACTAATTAAACAAAATAAATTATTAGATTCAATCACGTTGTGGGCTATATTTGAATTGAGTCATTTATTTAAAATAAATATTTGTTTATTTATATCAAACCAGGGCACCAAAAGGTATTAAAGAAGAACGAAACGTGTTAGTTTACATATATAAATTTGTATACAACTTGAAGGCCCGTATAATTAAAATCAAATCAACACTGGATGGTCGTATTGTATTACATTCTACGTAATTTTAATTTTAAAACGATAAAATATTTCTCTAGAGTACGAAATGACTTACCTAGAACTTATTCGACTAACGGTCAAATCAGGCACCATGTGTTTCACTGACATTGGGCGGTCCAAATTCCTCGACCATCATTATTATTGTTCAATTAATTATGTAAATTGTGACGGTGCGAGTTTTCCCAGTTGAAAGGCATTGTTTATAGTATCTGGTTATTTTTGATCGTATCAACAAATTTATATGACCAAATATTTTTAAGTTTTTCATTTGATCCTACGTGAACTGACATTGGAAACACATTTGAAAATTGTGTTTTTATTTTCTTATTTTTAAAGGTAAATTTTGACTTCAGTAATAATTGTAAAAAATTAAAAGTATTAAGACAAATTAAGTAGGCAATAAATTATTTTTAAATTCCAGGAATGTATTTATTTGCGAGGTCAAATTATTGATGTGCAGATTCATTGGAATTTGTAGTTTAGTGATGAATCGGTAATCACAAATCATTATATCGATTTTAGATAATTGTTTCGGAACGGTAAAACTTTGGGTCTGTCCAATCACTAGGTAAAATATAATGTCAATAATTAACTCCATGTATATTGATATAATTAAAAAATGTACTGTACATTGGAATCTGAAATATTGCAATCTTTATTTGTTTTGGTCCAGGAGACGTTCAGACTTATTTATTTTCAATAAATTATTTGTAGTAAATAAGTCTTGGAGCTTTATTTTAAAAACTGTCTATTAAGTTCGTTAGTTTATTGTATTACAAGTACATAGAGTTGTATCTTTACAAGTACATAGAGTTGTATCTTTACAAGTACATAGAGTTGTATCTTTACAAGTACATAGAGTGGTATCTTTACAAGTACATAGAGTTGTATCTTTACAAGTACATAGAGTTGTATCTTTACAAGTACATAGAGTTGTATCTTTACAAGTACATAGAGTTGTATCTTTACAAGTACATAGAGTTGTATCTTTACAAGCACATAGAGTTATATCTTTACAAGTACATAGATTTGTATCTTGAGTTGTGTTGTAATGTTTACTATTTGTCAGTACCATCCTATCAGCAATTTTTTTTATTATTTTTACAATTTCTCCAATAAAAAGACTAATAATTTTTTTTATAATGTTCTCAAAAGCGTTATCGCAATGGAAACAAATATACAGATCAACAGTTCCACCACATCAAGTGACCAAAGTATTTCTCCCACGGGTTCCCGGGAACATCTCCAACGTAAACCTTTGATGGCCAAAGATGACACAGTGACAGAGAATGACTATGTCCAGATTACTGACTGGAATATTCAAACCGAAAATAAAAATGACTTTCTTACTTTTCCAAAATCTGAAGTTTTCATCGTCGCCAGTTCTGTCTGTCCCGAGATGACCAGTTCGTACCCACACGGGCGATGCAGTCAAGGGGTGGAGAAGATTGAACTTTGGTTCCATGAAATGTGGCAAAAGAAAAAGAAAAAAGTTTTTCTATTTAGCAAAATTGTTTCATGTTTACTGTATTTGGTTTATTTTGGTTACTGTGTATATTACAGGTGCGTTTGAGGTATTTTTGTAAAATAAAATTCATCCCATTCTTTAAAAAAAAATTGCTCGTTAGGTCAGTGCAAATTCAATGAACATTTTCGGGTGCAAAACGTTTTGGTCGAAACTCTCTTAATAAAACCTATACTTTATAGTCTTAAAAATTGACTAATCAAAAACAGATCCGTAAAATTAACTCCTGTTCATTTCTCCTTGTTTAAATCTTCACTATTGTCAGTCTAGAATACGTGTTGTTTTATTTTAAATACATTAATTAATACTTAGAATTAAAATTTCTTTTCTGTAAGTTTAATTCAAATTTTCTAGTAGTAGTAATAGAATAATATTATAATTAATAGGAATATGGGTCATAATCGTAAAAAAACGGAAATTTTTTTTTTTTTTCTCGCAGATATTTTGATGAAGGGTCATACATTCTCACTGCTCTGACTGGATTCTGGTCCATCAAACTTTGCTACAGTTCCTGCAGTGGACGCTCGTGTAAAGTGTTTGGTCAAACGTTGTATAAGTGTTATGTCATGTCAGAGAAAACTAGAACAGTCTGGTCATTTTTCAAGTAGTAAGAAATTTTGACTGTCCTTGTTGTATTTATTTTGTTTTATAAGTTCGCGGTGTTCGATGATGTGAAATATTTGTTTATGAACAGATTCAATTAAAAAAAAAGTTTAGCTTGCACCCGTCACAATATGGCGTCATACTTTTTTAAAGATGGTAAGTCAATAGCAAGAGACCACGATGGGTTGATTTTAGTTTACAATAACATAAAAAATACCATTAAACATAAAAACAGATGCTGAACGCTATAATTACAGATATTATTGATTTATTTCTAACTCAATGACGTGATTTATCTACAGTCTGATGTATATAGCGGTCACTGTCCTGCTCTGTGTTTATCTCGGAGTGTCGGTCATCTCACAGAATCCACAAAATTCTCAAGCAGTTCTCGGACTTGTCTTCCTTGTTTTCTTCTGTTTCCTGTTTTCAGCCAGTCCTAGCAAAGTAAACTAGTCTTTATATTTTAGACATAACATCTAACCAACATTTCTTTAAACTTTCATTTATTGTTTTAAAAATACTATCGGGTTTTAAATTTGAAAAAAAAAAATAATTAATTCATGTTGTATAAATTAAAATACTTATTTAGGTTGTCAAATATTGATACACAATATAGATGGCGCATCATGCTTTTGTTTATTGTACATGACTTAAACGGGTTGCGTATATTCTTAGGTCAACTGGCATCCAGTTTATTGGGGATTCGTTATTCAGTTCTGTTTCGCTATACTGAGCCTCAGAACTACCATTGGCTATGAGACTTTTAAGTGGATGGGTGACCTAGTTCACGAGTTTGTTCGACTTTCTGACCAAGGGTCAGCTTTTGTTCTAGGTGATAGTTTCAGGGCCGCTAAGGCTGGATTCTTTTTTGAGGTAAGGACAAACTTAATTTAATTTTATTTGTTTTTTAAACGCGCAATAAAACTATTTTTCTGATGGGTCTAATACCCTGAACTCACCTGTATAAAATAGCCAAGGCAAAATAACACACTCCCTAATCGCATTCACTGTCCCTTCGTGATGTCATTTCAATACACATTTTTAAGCTGGATGGACATCAGTCGGCCTGATATAACCTCTCCAATCGTCATCCTGTTGGTCTATATGTGATGTCCCTGTAAAGATGAGATGAAATCTCTTGGATCCTATATACCACCAATGGGACTGTTTTTGCAATGCCTTTCTTTCATCCCCACCATAGCCGATAGTGCAATGGCCATGGAGGCACCACGGGAGATATAGCGGGAACTTCAACCATGACCTGAAAAATCCATTGGTCCTCGACGGAGATCGAACCAGAGACCTTCAGGTCCACAGTAGAGCGCTTTACCACATAACTATCCGTACCGCATGGTTGATCTATTCTACTTAAACACTGAATACGAAGTCGCTGGGATGTAAACAAGAAAAAAAAACATATTATAATTTGATTTCTGAAAGTGTTCAATCTAATCAAACATTTTAAAATGTAAAGTTTTAGAATACTTGATACATTTTATTTTCATATTTTACCAAAGATATATTACTTACTGTGAAATAATGTATCGATGTCTACATATTCCGCAGTGTGCTGGTGTAATCGTATTCTTCAATTCCTGTATGTTCATACTCGACTACTATGGAGTGCTGGAGTTTATTGTGTTAAAACTAGGTCGAGGTCTATCGATATGTTTGAAAACTGGGCCAGTGGAATCGATTGTGTCTGCTGCCAATATTTTCATTGGTTTGGTAAGTGATTTACAAGTCTAAACACCAATCACTGCTTTCCGTCCGCCGAAATAATCAACAAGGTATAATTGTTAGTCGATGAACGGTAAAGATGGGGAAGTCTTTTGTTCCTGACATAGACCTTTCAAGACCTAGCATAAAATGCCTGCATTCATCGACGAACTATGACATAGTATGACATCTGACATGATCGTCTTACTGTAATCTAGCCAATAAAGTTTATGACCAGAAAAGAGAACCTTAGTAAATATTAGTTATTATTTAGAAATGTTATTGTATATGTCATTGGCAAAGTTCTCTCAAGGTTCTCGAAGGCTGTGAGCGGCCAAAGATATAGGCCGTCTGCAACTTCGAAAGCTAATAAACTTTTGGTGCGCAGTAAATAGACTTAATGAATAAAACTTGTGTAGGTAATGTTGTAAATTGTGTGCTGTACTTGGCGAATCGCGTGCGTGCGCATACCTAATTAGTTTTTTTTGTCATCAGTATTTAGTGCGTAAATCGGCACCAATTAAATTCATATGTCGCAGTTTACATGTCATCAGTTTGTAGTTTACACGTCATCAGTATTTAGTTTAAATGTAATAAGTATTTAATTAACATGTCATTAGTATTTAGTTTACTTGTCATCAGTATTTAGTTCAAAAGCCATCTATATTTAGTTTAAATGTCATCAGTATTTAGTTAAATTAAATATCATCAATATTAAGTTTTATTAAATTTCATCAGTATTTAGTTCAATTAAATTTCATTAATATTAAGTTTAATTGTCATCAGTATTTGGTTTAAATGTCATCAGTGTCTAGTGAACATGTCATCAATATTTATTTTACATGTCATCATTATTTAGTTTACATGTCATCAGTATTTAGTTTACTAGTCATCAGTATTTAGTTTAAATGTCATCAGTATTTCGTTTACATGTCATCAGTATTTAGTTTAAACAAAACATACGATTAGATTCAATCACGTTGTGGGCTATATTTAAATTTTAGTCATTGATTTAAAATAATTTTTTTTTTATTTATACGAAACCTGAGCACCAAAAGGTATTAAAGAAGAACGAAACTTGTTTATTTTTCTTATATAAATTTGTATTCATCTTGAAGGCCCGTAGGCCTATAATTAAAATCAAATCAACACTGGATGGTCACATTGTATTACAACCTACGTAATTTTAATTTTAAAACGATAAAATATTTCTCTAGAGTACGAAATGACTTACCTAGAACCTATTCGACTAACGGTCTAATCAGGCACCATGTGTCTCACTGACATTGGGCGGGTCCAAATTCCTCGACCATCATTATTATTGTTCAATTAATTATGTAAATTGTGATATTTTAGTTTACATGTCATCAGTATTTAGTTTACATGTAGTCAGTATTTAGTTTACATGTCATCAGTATTTAGTTTACGAGTTTTGTTTCCAGTCCGAGGCCCCTCTACTTGTACGCCCCTACCTGCCTACGGTGACGAAGTCGGAACTTCACGCCATCATGACCTGCGGGTTCTCCAGCATCTCCGGGGCCTTCATGGCCATGTTCATCAAGTCTGGGGTGAGTACTTGACACGGCCATGTTCATCAAATCTGGGGTGAGTACTTGACACGGCCATGTTCATCAAATCTGGGGTGAGTACTTGACACGGCCATGTTCATCAAGTCTGGGGTGAGTACTTGACACGGCCATGTTCATCAAATCTGGGGTGAGTACTTGACACGGCCATGTTCATCAAGTCTGGGGTGCGTACTTGACACGGCCATGTTCATCAAGTCTGGGGTGAGTATTTGACACGGCCATGTTCATCAAGTCTGGGGTGAGTACTTGACACGGCCATGTTCATCAAGTCTGGGGTGAGTACTTGACACTAATGTAGTACTCATGTTTAGTAAACTGCAGGGAGAGTTTGATCAGTGAATGGCTATTAGAGGAAATATTTACATGTTTAATGCATTCAGCGTAGCCATAGGGGAAGATAACACTATTTTTGATTTTGTTAATTGAAAAATTAAAATGGGGTAACTTGAAATCAACAAGTTATTTAATGTCAGCTGAAATGCTAATTAGTAGCGTTTTATAAACGGCGTCACATTAAGTAAAATAATTTCAAAGCAAAATTTTTAAAAAAAAGGTAAAAAAAAAAACTGTCTGGTCACATGACCTATGTTCTATGTGACAGGCTCCACCCAACCATCTTCTGACAGCGGCGGTCATTTCTGCACCGGCAGCACTGGCCATATCAAAACTGATGTATCCAGAGATGGACAAGGTGAATCTAGAAAGCCAACAGAATATTAAGATGAGTGACGAAAAGTGAGTGACCACTGGTCAAATCTGGCTGACCAATATTTCAGTTTTTATTAATGAATCTTTACATGCAAAAAGGATAAAGCTACATTGATTTTAACAGAATTAATCTTCATATTAGTCAATCATTCATTCGATAAATCAATCACTCTACCTACCTATATACATACGTATCTATCTATCAAACTATCTTTCTATCTATCTATCTATCTATCTATCTATCTATCTATCTATCTATCTATCTATCTATCTATCTATCTATCTATCTATCTATCTATCTATCTATCTATCTATCTATCTATCTATCTATCTATCTATCTATCTATTTATCTATCTATCTATCTATAGCGGTCTGTCTGTCTGAGTGTCGATTTATCCCACTGTCATTTTATTTATTTATCTACCTATGTAGATATCTATCTTTCAAACACTCTATACACCTGTATAGCGTACAATAACGCACTTATGTACATAAGACGTGCGTAATCCCGTTCTAGTTCCCCTAAGAACCTACTGCAGGCAGCTTCCGACGGTGCCAACATGTCCATCAAACTAGTGGCCTCCATTATGGTGAACATGATGGCGTTCGTATCACTTCTGAACCTGATCAACGTCACGTTTGTGTGGTTCGGTGAGAGAGCTGGAGTGCAGGGGATGACGTTTGATGTGAGTATCTGACACTGCTCACCCGTGTCGTCACTAGTATTTGGCCATGAATACTGTTTCATTATCATTGAAGTGATCGCTAGTGTATCAGTTTAACAGCTGTTTATGACTTCTAGCTGATGTGCTCTTACCTTCTGTACCCTCTTGCTTACATCATGGGCACCTCGCCGGAAGATTGTACAAAAGTCGGATCTCTCATTGGTCTGAAATTTTTCGCCACTCCCTTCGTAGCTTATGCTGAATTAGGAAAGATAATACAGGTGTTTGACTTAATTGTTATGTTTCAATGTTTACAATCATTAAATAGCTGATATTTTAACTATTAACTATTGCTGTTTGTATCTACTAGTATTAAATCGTATTTTAATAACGTTTTTTTTTACAATATCATAGAACCGCCAAATTCTCGACAACTACTTAAGTCAATATAATGGCACGTGGTACACACAAGGTGATGACGTCATACTGACAGAAGCGAATACTACACTATACAAAGGAGTCATGACGGTAAGCCGTTACAAACGAATGCAAATATAATCCACTAATAAAAAAAATCTACATCATTGGCTAGACCCTATTGATCCTTTATAAAGTAGCACCCTATGGCAAATGGGGCGTTTGAGGGTGGAGGGAGGGCGCTTTAAGATTTATTTATTACCCATCTGTGACAAAATTAAACCCAATTCCCGAAAACGATATTCGCCCCATTTTCAAGCCCCTCTAATGACACTAACCCTTTAGGCTCCAATTATGACCATTAACCCTAGGCACAACTTATGAAACTAGCCCTAGGCCCAGCGCATTGCTAAGGCCGCCCCTGCTTCATTTAACTTCAACTCACCACCTGTGAGGGCCAGCCAGTATTTGTTGCATAACGCATTATAAATGACCATTTTATTTGGACGTGTATAGCTCCACTAAAATGACCATTTTATTTGGACGTGTATAGCTCCACTAAAATGACCATTTTATTTGGACGTGTATACCTCCACTAAAATGACCATTTTATTTGGACGTGTATAGCTCCACTAAAATGACCATTTTATTTGGACGTGTATAGCTCCACTAACATGACCATTTTATTTGGACGTGTATAGCTCCACTCAAATGACCATTTTATTTGTAAAATATTTAACCCCCATTGAAATGACAATTCTATCCACAAATATTGACCTCTACTGAAATTGCTCTTTCATCCACCTATAACCACTAAAGTGACCATTTCGTGTGCACATTTGTCCAGGAAAGGTCAGTGGCAGTGACCACGTACGCCCTGTGTGGTATCTCGGCTTTCCCCGCCATTGGATTTTGTTTGGGGACACTCGTACCTATGTGTCCATCTAGGAAGAAAGACGTCATTTCACTGGTACTCAGAGCTTTCATTGCCGGCAACCTGACCAATTACATCACCGGAGCCGTGGCAGGTACTTGGACAAATTTTAGATTCCAAAGTAGCAATTTATAGAGTAATGTATGGGAATACTTGCATAACGTCAATTTTTAAAACTAGGCAATCAATCGATCAATCCATCTTTGCACTTATATTATCAGCCTACTTTATATTGCTATGACTATCAATCATTATCGGAATAGAGAATCGAATTACTCGACCTTTTTTGGGGGGGGGGGGGGAAGGGGGGGAATTTAAATGAGCTGAAAATCAGAATTATATTATTGAATATTATATTCACATCCAATTCATCGGACCGTAATCTAATATATTAATGAGTTTCTTTAATGAATTATGTTAGTTCTTTGTAACGGAATCAAGATTCAAATCGGAATCGATAGTTTAGAGAATCATTGTGAATTTAATCGAATGCGTTGAAAGATTTTGCTATCATCCATTCTTTACAAAACTATATATCTAATTATTTATTTTTCAATTCTTCGTCAATTTTTAAAAAATTATCTATATTTTCCCAAACCTTAAACATTCATTGTATTACCAAATTTTTCTGCATATCTCTCTGAATGTGTGTCTGTCTTTCAAGTTTTTCGTCAAATTTCGAAAGGAAACTACAATTACACACTTTCTTTCTAGCTTCCTGGCTCCGACATTTCATGTCTTCCGCGTACACTCGACATGTTCCTTTACTTTATATGAAACAAGCGTCTCATTATTTAAAGATGTCGTCATGTTTTTTAAGATGTCGTCCTGTTATTTAAAGATGTATTGTTATTGAAAGATGTCGTCTTATTATTTAAAGATTTCGTCTTGCTATTTAAAGATGTCGTCTTGTTATTTAAAGATGTCGTCTTGTTATTTAATGATGTCGTCTTGTTATTTAAAGATGTCGTCTTGTTATTTAAAGATGTCGTCTTGCACGATAGTAATTAAAACTTATTTTACAGGTGTCATGTTCGTCTCATAACGTTGGGACGATGATGACAGCAAAGGACTTGATGTAGCACTGACAGATTGACAGCTACTGGGAACGTCTTCTTCAGTGGTCCACAGACAATGAGCAGGACTGATGCGTGGGAATTTTTAAAATTTAAAATGAGATCATGGTGTTAAATTTGTTTGATTTTGATTATAAACAGGGAATTAAACAACACAGAGTGATGACTAAAAATTGTCTTTGACTAACTGCACTTAACTTTACATCTTGTGATACAGTGTTGTATTATAATGGGCACACTGTTGTATTCTAATTGGATAATTTTTGTATCATTTTCGGCACATTGTTCTATCATAGTTGGCAACTAAAACGCCAAGAGATGGGACAGAATATAGTTTTACAAACTTTCTTTAGCTCTTTCAATTTCAGGCACTGACCAGCGAAAAGTTGATCTCCACCGAGTGACACACCTTCGTAATTAGTTTTTTTTAAAATTTTTCTATTCAGACAATGGAATGGATGTGATCAGTTTACTTAGTGTCCAGACATGAAGTTCAACGCATCATAGGTTGTTTAGGATTATCAATATAGCAGATCTGGAAAGGTAGCACCACGGAGACATGTAGGAAACTTTGATTATGACCTGAAAAATTCCTCAGTTCTGACCAGAAATCTGGAACCGTCAGTTTGACGGTTGGGCGCTATATCACTAGACAGACCTTTCAGGTGTTATTACAGATAGAAGTGTTGATATGATGATATGATAAAATGATTTAGTCAGTAGAATTTATTTAGGATTTAGTCAGTAAATTGAGATTGAAAACGATATTATAGCATTTAATTTTTCAAGTTACCTTGTATTATGTGAAGTCATAACACTGTGTATTATATAAAATCAAAATACTGTGTTTCATATCAAGTCATAGCACTATGTTACACAAACACGGTTAATTACAAATTCTATAACTCATTGAGAGAAGGGAGCCGTTATAAGGTATATTGGAGCTCTAGTCAGAGAATTCCAGAGATGTTGAGGCCCCAATGTAAAAATAAAGTCGGTGCATTCAGTTTATTATATTTAAATGATATTAAACACTTGAAGGGGCGTCTGTAATAGTGCGAGACATTGACGGTCTCCCAATTCACACTATCCATTATATCAGCTCTGACGATAGATTTTGTAAAAGTTATATTATGAAGGGTAGATAAAAGAGAGAGGTAATACATTTCCATCAATAGAGGAAAAAATATCTTTGCTTGATTACTTCCCTTCATTGACACATAAATCGATCATCGGCACGCTACAAGACTGCAATCATAATATTTGATTACACCGTACAGTGTATGGTTAACCTTGTAGTATTGTGTTAGCATAAATCTATTTTTTGTCCAACCCCTGAGTACTTTCACCGTAATTCATTGAATACTAGACATACTAGTCCTGTATGTTTCCTGACCTATTCAGGTTAATACTGTCATTTAAAAACATTATGTCAAGCCTATATATAAACCGACATCAAATCTGTGTTAATGGCCAATAGAGAAATCAGGAGTGGTCTTCGGGGATATGGGTGGGGACGACTAAGGCTACTACCTCGTGAATCGTGGTTGACTGGGGACATGACATTAAAATATATGTTTTTGTACTAATAAAACTGGCCATTTAATCAACTATCTACTTGCTGTAATAACATAGACCTAAAGTATGTGTTTTGGTACTGACAAACGTAATTTGATCAAATGATTACTTGATGATGTATAAGCCCGAAAGTTAAAAAATTTTGAGTATAAGCCATTTTCAAAAACGTCAGTGTTGAGAAAATATTCCCGGAAGTTGAGAACTGGAAAAAAGAATTCTAGATTTAGCCCAAGTCGCCTGGGGAGGGGGGCTATCTCTGAAATATTTAGAATCAATTTTTCTCTTAATGGACAAAATGGCCTCACAATGTCACGCTGACATTGAATGACGGATGGGACACACCTAAAACCAACACGAACCACACGAAATCGATTGGATCATTTAACCCTTTGTAGATGACTGTAAATGTAACAAAAGTTTAGTACAAGTAGAGTCGACTATGTAACATACGTTTTTGAACAAGTGGAGTCGACTATGTAACATACGTTTTGAACAAGTGAAGTCGACTATGTAACATACGTTTTGAACAAGTGGAGTCGACTATGTAACATACGTTTTGAACAAGTGGAGTCGACTATGTAACATACGTTTTGAACAAGTGGAGTCACAAAAGAAAATATGGCGGTGCCATAGACGAGTATCATATGGGTGGGGCCATAGACGAGGTATCATATGCGCGATGTCATAGATGAATATCATATGCGTGGGGCCATAGATGAGTATCATAGGCGTGGGGCCATAGATGAGTATCATAGGCGTGGGGCCATAGATGAGTATCATTAGGGCAAAGGCTATAGACGAGTATCATATGGGTGGGGCTATAGACGAATATCATATGGGTGGGGTCATAGACGAGTATCATATGCGCGATGTCATAGACGAGTATCATATGCGTGGGGTCATAGAACGAGTATTATATGGGTGGGGCCATAGATGAGTATCATTAGGGCAAAGGCTATAGACGAGTATCATATGGGTAGGACTCATGGACGAGTATCATATGCGCGATGTCATAGACGAGTATCATATGCGTGGGGTCATAGACGAGTATCATATGGGTGGGGCCATAGATGAGTATCATTAGGGCAAGGGCTATAGACGAGTATCATATGGGTGGGGCATAGACGAGTATCAGTTGGGTGGGACCATAGACGAGTATCATATGGGTGGGGCGATAGACAAGTATCAAATGCGCGGAGCCATATAACGAGTATTATATTCGCGCTGGGGTTGGGAGGGGGTTGACGGGCCTGACTTTGTCGCAGCGAAACAATGTTTATTTCGACAGTGTCACTATGACAACTGCTCCCCACCTGGTGTACCCTTTAGAAATAGAATGAGAAGCACTGAGTCTTTACGTATTTACTGTCCTTGATTGTACAACTCTGCTAGACATAATGTAGAAATAATGAAGCAGCCGCTTACTGTAATGTTAGGAAACATGTTGACGTTTGCCGGTTGATATCTTTGAACTGGTGTTGGGGCTTAATGGCATCAAAGACGTCGTTCTATTTTAAAATACTGTTTACATATCAGCAGCTGGTTGCCTTTAGGCTATTTTACCAACAGGCGTAATTTTGTGCAAAAAATATCTTATTGTCTCCTTTGACTACAACTCAAAACCCAAGAGCAATGAAATAATTCAACCAAAT
Source organism: Bulinus truncatus (assembly GCA_021962125.1). Classification (NCBI taxonomy): domain Eukaryota; kingdom Metazoa; phylum Mollusca; class Gastropoda; family Planorbidae; genus Bulinus; species Bulinus truncatus. The sequence goes on along the minus strand of JAGDYQ010000002.1, from coordinate 2,606,054 downwards.
ATATGATTAGATTCAATCACGTTGTGGGCTATATTTGAATTGAGTCGTTTATTTAAAATAAATATTTGTTTATTTATACAAACCTGGGCACCAATAGGTATTAAAGAAGAACAAAACATGTTATTAAACCTGGGCACCAATAGGAACGAAACGTGTTATTTTTCTTATATAAATTTGTATGCAAGTTCGTGTAATTAAAAAAAAATCAACACTTGATGGGCACATTGTGTTACAACCTACACAATTTAAATTTTATAACGATAAATGGCCTACCTAGAAGTTATTCGACTCACGGTCCAAGCATGCACCATGTGTTACACCGACACTGGGTGATCCAAATTCCTCGACTATTATTATTAATATTCAATTAACTATGTAAATTTTGATGGTGCAATTTTCTCAGTTGACAGACATTGGGTATAGTATCAAATATTTCTGATCGTATCAACAAATTTATATGACCAAATATTTCTAAGTTTTTCATTTGATCCTACGTGAACTGACATTGGAGACACATTTGGAAATTGTTTTTTATTTTCTTATTTTTAACGGTAAATTTTTACTTCAGTAATGATTGTAAAAAAATTAAAGTATTAATACAAATTAATCAGGAAATACATTATTTTTAAATTCCAGGAATGTAAATATTGGCGAGGTCAAATTATTGACGTGCTGATTCATTGGAATAGTTTAGTGAAGAATCGGTAATCACAAATCATTATATCGATTTTAGATAATTGTACCGGAACGGCAAAACTTTGGGTCCGTCCAATCACTTGGTAGAATATAATGCAATATTAACTACGTGTATATATATATATATATATATATATATATATAAATGTACTATACAATGGAATATTAAATATTGCTATATTTGTGTGTTTTGGGTAAGGTGACGTTCAGACTTATTTATCATCTATTCATTGTTTGTATTAAATAAATGTTCGAGTTGTTTTTAAAACTCTTATTAAAGCTTGTTAGTTTATTGTATTACAAGTACATAGAGTTGTAACTTGAGTTGTGTTGTAATGTTAACTATTTCTCAGTACCATCCTAACAGTAATTTTTTTTTTGTTTGTACAATTTCTCCAATAAAAATAACTGAACAATTTTTTTATAATGTTCTCAAAAGTGTTATAGTGATGGAAACCAGCGTCCAGATTAACAGTTCCACCACATCAAGTGAACAAAGTAATTCTCCCACGGGATCTGGGGAACATCTCCAACGTAAACCTTTGATGGCCAGAGGTGACACAGTGACAGAGAATGACTATGTCCAGATTACTGACTGGGATCTTCAGACCGAAAATATAAATGACTTTCTTACTTTCCCAAAATCTGAAGTTTTCATCGTCGCCAGTTCTGTCTGTCCCGAGATGACCAGTTCGTACTCACACGGACGATGCAGTCAGGAAGTAGAGAAGATAGAATTTTGGTTCCATGAAATGTGGCAAAAAAAAAAGAAAAACGTTTTTCTATTCAGCAAAATTGTTTCGTGTTTACTGTATTTGGTTTATTTTGGTTACTGTGTATATTACAGGTAAGTTTGAAGTCTTTTTTAAAAAATAGGTTCATCTCTTGTTTGAGGTATTTTTGTAAAATAAAATTCATCCGGTTCTTTAAAAAAAATATTGCTCGTTAGGTCAGTGCAATTTCAATGAACTTTTCCGGTGCAAAACGTTTTGGTCGAAAGCTCTAAACCGAACCTTTACTTTATCAGTTGTCATCAGATTGTAGTTTATATGTCATAAATATTTAATATAATGTCATAAGCATTTAGTTTACATGTCATCAGTATTTACTTTACAGTCTTAAAAATTGACTAATCAGAAACAGACCCGTAAAATCAACTCCTGTTCATTTCTCCTTGTTTAAATCTTCACTATTGTCAGTCTAGAATACGTGTTGTTTTATTTTAAATACATTAATTAATATTTTAGAATTAAAATTTCTTTTCTGTAAGTTTAATTCAAATTTTCTAGTAGTAGTAGTAATAAAATAATATTATAATTAATAGTAAAATATAGGTCGCAATCGCTAATAAAACGGGAAATGTTTATTTCTCCCAGATATTTCGATGAAGGGTCATACATTCTCACTGCTCTGACTGGATTCTGGTCCATCAAACTCTGCTACAGTTTCTGCAGTGGACGCTCGTGTAAAGTATTCGGTCAAACGTTGTATAGTGTTATGTCCTGTCAGAGAAAACAAGAAAAGTCTGGTCATTTTTCAAGTAGTAAGAAATTCTGTCTGTCATTGTTTTATTTATTTTGTTTTATAAGTTCGCGGTGTACGATGATAATTTTTTTTGTTTATGAACAGATTCAATTAGAGAAAAGTTTAGCTTGCACCTGCCACAATATGGCGTCATACTTTTTTAAAGATGGTTAGTCAATAGCAAGAGACCACGATGGGTTGATTTTAGTTTACAATAACATAAAATACCATTAAACGCAAAAACAGTGCTGAACGCTATAATTACAGATATTATTGATTTATTTCTAACTCCATGACTTGATTTATCTACAGTCTGATGTATATAACCCAGTCCTGTCCTGCTCTGTTTATCTCGGAGTGTCGGTCATCTCACAAAATCCCCAAAATGCTCAAGCAGTTCTCGGACTTGTCTTCCTTGTTTTCTTCCTGTTTCCTGTTTTCAGCCAGTCTAACCAAAGTAAACTAGTCTTTATATTTTAGACATAACATCTAACCAACATTTCTTTAAACTTTCACATTTTGTTTTAAAAATACTAACAGGTTTTAAATTCGATAAAAAAAATTAATTCATGTTGTATACATTAAAATACTTATTTAGGTTGTCAAATATTGATACACAATATAGATGGCGCATCATGCTTTCGTTGTGTACATGACTTAAACAGGTTGCGTATATTCTTAGGTCAACTGGCATCCAGTTTATTGGGGATTCGTTATTCAGTTCTGTTTCGCTATACTGAGCCTCAGAGCTACCATTGGCTATGAGACTTTTAAGTGGATGGGTGTTCCTAGTTCACAAGTTTGTTCGACTTTCTGACCAAGGGTCAGCTTTTGTTCTAGGTGATAGTTTCAGGGCCGCTAAGGCTGGATTCTTTTTTGAGGTAAGGACAAACTTAATTTAATTTTATTTGTTTTTTAAACGCGCAATAAAACTATTTTTCTGATGGGTCTAATACCAATATGAGGTTGAACTCACCTGTATAAAATAGCCAAGGCCAAATAACTCACTCCCTAGTCGCATTCACTGTCCCTTCGTGATGTCATTTCAATGCACATTTTTAAGCTGGATGGACATCACTCGGCCTGATATAACCTCTCCAATCGTCATCCTGTTGGTCTATATGTGATGTCCCTGTAAGGATGAGATGAAATCTCTTGGATCCTATATACCACCAATGGGACTGTTTTTGCAATGCCTTTCTTTCATCCCCACCATAGCCGATAGTGCAATGGCCATGGAGGCACCACGGGAGATATAGCGGGAACTTCAACCATGACCTGAAAAATCCATTGGTCATCGACGGAGATCGAACCAGAGACCTTCAGGTCGACAATAGAGCTCTTTACCACATAACCATCCGTCCCGCATGGTTGGTCTATTCTATTTAAACAGTGAATACACAGTCGCTGGGATGTAAACAAGAAAAATAACATATTATAATTTGATTTCTGAAAGTGTTCAATCTAATCAAACATTTTAAAATGTAAAGTTTTAGAATACTTGATACATTTTATTTTTCATATTTTGCAAATTTATATTACTTACTGTGATATAATGTATCGATGTCTACATATTCCCCTGTGCTGGTGTAATCGTATTCTTCAATTCCTGTATGTTCATACTCGACTACTATGGAGTGCTGGAGTTTATTGTGTTAAAACTAGGTCGAGGTCTATCGATATGTTTGAAAACTGGGCCAGTGGAATCGATTGTGTCTGCTGCCAATATTTTCATTGGTTTGGTAAGTGATTTACAAGAATCTAAACACCAATCACTGCTTTCCATCCGCCGAAATAATCAACAAGGTATAATTGTTAGTCGATGAACGGTAAAGATGGGGGAAGTCTTTTGTTCCTGACATAGACCATAAAATGCCTGCATTCATCGACGAACTATGACATAGTATGACATCTGACATGATCATCTTACTGTAATCTAGCCAATAAAGTTTATGACCAGAAAAGAGAACCTTAGTAAATATTAGTTATTATTTAGAAATGTTATTGTTATGTCATTGGCAAAGTTCTCTCAAGGTTCTCGACGGCTGTGAGCGGCCAAAGATATCGGCCATCTGCAACTTCGAAAGCTAATAAACTTTTGAACGCGCAGTAAATAGACTTAATGAATAAAACTTGTGTAGGTAATGTTGTAAATTGTGTGCTGTACTTGGCGAATCGCGTGCGTGCGCATACCTAATTAGTTTTTTTGTCATCAGTATTTAGTGCATAAATCGGCACCAATTAAATTCATATGTCGCAGTTTACATGTCATCAGTTGTAGTTTACACGTCATCAGTATTTAGTTTACATGTAATCAGTATTTAATTAACATGTCATAAGTATTTAGTTTGGTTGTCATCAGTATTTAGTTCAAAAGCCATCTATATTTAGTTTAAATGTCATCAGTATTTAGTTAAATTAAATATCATCAATATTAAGTTTTTATTAAATGTCATCAGTATTTAGTTCAATTAAATTTCATTAATATTAAGTTTAATTGTCATCAGTATTGGTTTAAATGTCATCAGTGTCTAGTGTAAATGTCATCAATATTTATTTTACATGTCATCATTATTTAGTTTTCCATGTCATCATTATTTAGTTTACTGGTCATCTGTATTTGGTTGCATGTCATCAGTATTTCGTTTACATGTCATCAGTATTTAGTTTCAAACAAAACATACGATTAGATTCAATCACGTTGTGGGCTATATTTAAATTTAGTCATTGATTTAAAATAAATATTTGTTTACTTATACGAAACCTGGGCACCAAAAGGTATTAAAAGAAGAACGAAACTTTTTTACCTTTTCTTATATAAATTTGTATTCAACTTGAAGGCCCGTATAATTAAAATCAAATCAACACTGGATGGTCACATTGTATTACAACCTACGTAATTTTTAATTTTTTAAAACGATAAAATATTTCTCTAGAGTACGAAATGACTTACCTATAGAACCTATTCGACTAACGGTCCTAATCGGGCTCCATGTGACTCACTGACGTTGGGCGGGTCAAAATTCCTCAATAATCATTATTATTGTTCAATTAATTATGTAAATTGTGATATTTTAATTTACATGTCACCAGTATTTAGTTTACATGTAGTCAGTATTTAGTTTACATGTCATCAGTATTTAGTTTACGAGTTTTGCTTCCAGTCCGAGGCCCCCTTACTTGTACGCCCCTACCTGCCTACGGTGACGAAGTCGGAACTTCACGCCATCATGACCTGCGGGTTCTCCAGCATCTCCGGGGCCTTCATGGCCATGTTCATCAAATCTGGGGTGAGTATTTGATACGGCCATGTTCATCAAGTCTGGGGTACGTACTTGACACGGCCATATTCATCAAGTCTAGGGTGAGCCCTTGACACGGCCATGTTTATCAAGTCTGGGGTGAGTACTTGACACGGCCATGTTCATCAAGTCTGGGGTGAGTACTTGACACGGCCATGTTCATCATGTCTGGGGTGAGTACTTGACACGGCCATGTTCATCAAGTCTGGGGTGAGTACTTGACACGGCCATGTTCATCAAGTCTGGGGTGAGTAGCTTGACACGGCCATGTTCATCAAGTCTGGGGTGAGTACTTGACACGGCCATGTTCATCAAGTCTGGGGTGAGTACTTGACACGGCCATGTTCATCATGTCTGGGGTGAGTACTTGACACGGAAATGTTCATCAAGTCTGGGGTGAGTACTTGACACGGCCATGTTCATCAAGTCTGGGGTGAGTACTTGACACTAATGTAGTACTCATGTTTAGTAAACTGCAGGGAGAGTTTGATCAGTGAATGGCTATTAGAGGAAATATTTACATGTTTAATGCATTCAGCGTAGCCATATGGGAAGATAACACTATTTTTGATTTTGTTAATTGAAAAGTTAAAATGGGGTAACTTGAGATCAACAAGTTATTCAATGTCAGGTGAAATGTTAATTAGTAGCGTTTTATAAACGGCGTCATATTAGTAAAATAATTTCAAAGCAAAATTTTTTAAAAATGTAAAAAAAAAACTGTCTGGTCACTTGACCTATGTTCTATGTGACAGGCTCCACCCAACCATCTTCTGACAGCGGCGGTCATTTCTGCGCCAGCAGCACTGGCCATTTCAAAACTGATGTATCCAGAGATGGACAAGGTGAATCTAGACAGCCAACAGAATGTTAAGATGAGGGACGAAAAGTGAGTGACCACTGGTCAAATCTGGCTGACCAATATTTCAGTTTTTATTGATGAATCATGTAAAAATGATAAAGCTACATTGATTTTAACAGAATTTATCTTCATATTAGTCAATCATTCATTCGATAAATCAATCACTCTACCTACCTATATACATACGTATCTATCTATCTATCTATCTATCTATCTATCCATCTATCTATCTATCTATCTATCTATCTATCTATCTATCTATCTATCTATCTATCTATCTATCTATCTATCTATCTATCTATCTATCTATCTATCTATCTATCTATCTATCTATCTATCTATCTATCTATCGCGGTCTGTCTGTCTGAGTGTCGATTTATCCCTCTGTCATTTTATTTATTTATCTACCTATCAACCTACTTATCTTTCTATCTTTCAAACACTCTATACACATGTATAGCGTACAATAACGCACTTGAGTACATAAGACGTGCGTAATCCTGTTCTAGTTCCCCTAAGAACCTACTGCAGGCAGCTTCCGACGGTGCCAACATGTCCATCAAACTAGTGGCCTCCATTATGGTGAACATGATGGCGTTCGTATCACTTCTGAACCTGATCAACGTCACGTTTGTTTGGTTCGGAGAGAGAGCCGGAGTACAGGGGATGACGTTTGACGTGAGTACTTGACACTTGCTCACCCAGTGTCGTCACTAGTATTTGGCCATAAATGCTGTTATCATTTATCATTGAAATGATATGCTAGTGTATCAGTTTAACAGCTGTTTATAACTTCTAGCTGATGTGCTCTTACATTCTGTACCCTCTTGCTTACATCATGGGCGCCTCGCCGGAAGATTGTACAAAAGTCGGAGCTCTCATTGGTCTGAAATTTTCGCCACTCCCTTTGTGGCTTATGCTGAATTAGGAAAGATAATACAGGTGTTTGACCCTAATTGTTATGGTTCAATGTTTACAATCATTAAATAGCTGATATTTTAACTGTTATCTATTGCTGTTTGTATCTACTAGTATAAAATCGTATTTGAATAATGTTTTTTTTACAATATCATAGAACCGCCAAATTCTCGACAACTATTTGAGTCAGTATAATGGCACGTGGTACACACAAGGTGATGACGTCATACTGACAGAAGCGAATACTACACTATACAAAGGAGTCATGACGGTAAACCGTTTCAAAAGAATGCAAATTATAACCCAATAATAAAAAAATCTACATTATTGGCTAGACTCTATTGATCCTTTATAAAGTAGCAGCCTTACGGGGTCTGAGGGTGGGGGAGGGGCGCTTTAAGATTTATTTTTTACCTATCTATGACAAAATTAAACTAATTCCCGAAAACGACACTCGCCCCATTTTCAGCCCCCTCTAATGGAACTAACGCTTTAGGCTCCAATTATGATCACTAACCCTAAGCACAGCTGATGACACTAGCCCTAGGCCTCGCTGATAAAACTAGCCCTAAGCCTCGCTGATGACATTAGCCCTAGGCCTCGCTGATAAAACTAGTCATAGGCCTCGCTAATGAAACTAGCCATAGGCCTCGCTGATGAAACTAGCCATAGGCCTCGCTGATGACATTAGCCCTAGGCCTCGCTGATGAAACTAGCCCTAGGATTCGGTGATGAAACTAGCCATAGGCCTCGCTGATGACATTAGCCCTAGGCCTCGCTGATGAAACTAGCCCTAGGCCTCGCTGATGAAACTAGCCCTAGGCCCAGCCCATTGCTAAGGCCGCCCCTGCTTTATTTAATTTCAGCTCACCCCCTGTGAGGGCCACCAGTATTTGTTGCATAACTCATTAAAAATGACCATTTTATTTGGACGTGTATAGCTCCCCACTAAAATGACCATTTTTTTTTGGACGTGTATACCCCCACTAAAATGACCATTTTATTTGGACGTGTATATCTCCACTAAAATGACCATTTTATTTGGACGTGTATACCCCCACTAAAATGACCATTTTATTTGGACGTATTTAGCTCCCCACTAAAATGACCATTTTATTTGGACGTGTATAGCTCCTCACTAAATTGACCATTTTATTTGGACGTGTATACCTCCACTAAAATGGCCATTTAATTTGGACGTGTATAGCTCCCAACAAAAATGACCATTTTATTTGGACGTGTATAACTCAACTAAAATGACCATTTAATTTGGACGTGTTTAGCTCCCCACTAAAATGACCATTTTATTTGGACGAGTATACCTGCACTAAAATGACCTTTTTATTTGGCCGTGTATACCTCCACTAAAATGACCATTTTATTTGGACGTGTATAGCTCCACTCAAATGATCATTTTATTTGGACGTGTATACCTCCACTAAAATGATCATTTTATTTGGACGTGTATAGCTCCACTAAAATGATCATTTTATTTGGACGTGTATACCTCCACTAAAATGACCATTTTATTTGGACGTGTATACCTCCACTAAAATGACCATTTTAATTGGACGTGTATAGCTCCATTCAAATGATCATTTTTTTTGGACGTGTATAGCTCCACTCAAATGATCATTTTATTTGGACGTGTATAGCTCCATTCAAATGATCATTTTATTTGGACGTGTATAGCTCCACTCAAATGATCATTTTTTTTGGACGTGTATAGCTCCACTAAAATGACCATTTTATTTGGACGTGTATAGGTCCACTAAAATGACCATTTTATTTGTAAAATATTTAACCCCCAATGAAATGACAATGCTATCCACAAATGTTGACCTCTACTGAAATTGCTCTTTTATCCACTTATAACCACTAAAGTGACCATTTCGTGTGCACGTTTGTCCAGGAAAGGTCAGTGGTAGTGACCACGTACGCCCTGTGTGGTATCTCGGCTTTCCCCGCAATTGGATTTTGTTTGGGGACACTCTTACCTATGTGTCCATCTAGGAAGAAAGACGTCATTTCACTGGTACTCAGAGCTTTCATTGCCGGCAACCTGACCAATTACATCACCGGAGCCGTGGCAGGTACTTGGTCAAATTTTAGATTCCAAAGTAGCAATTTATAGAGTAATGTATGGAAATACTTGCATTACGTTAATCTTAAAACTAGGCAATCAATCGATCAATCCATCTTTGCACTTATATTATAAGCCTACTTTATATTGGTATGACTATCAATCAATATCTGAATAGGGAATCGAATCAATCGACCTTTTGGGGGAATTTAAATTAGCTGAAAATCAGAATTATGTTATTGAGTATTATATTCACATCCAATTCATCGGATAGTAATCTAATACATTAATGAGTTTTTAATACATTCTTTTAGTTCTTTGTAACGGAATCGAGGATTAAATCAGAATTGATAGTTTAAGAATAATCGTGAGTTTAATCGAAATCGTTGAAAGATTTTGCTATCATCCATTCTTTACAATACTATTGATCTAATTATTTATTTATCAATGCTTTGTCATTTATTAAAAGTTAATGAATGCTTGTCCAAACCTCAATCTTTCATTATTTTACCCAATTTTTCTGCATATTTCTCTGAATGTGTGTCTGTCTTTCAAGTTTGTCGTCAAATTTCATAAGGAAAACTACAATTACATACGCTCTTTCTAGCTTCTTGGCTCGGACATTTCATGTTTTCCGCGTACACTCGACACGTTCCTTTTCTTTATATGAAACCAACGGCTTATTATTTAAAGATGTCGTACTGTTATTTAAAGATGTTGTCTTGTTATTTAAAGATTTCGTCTTGCTATTTAAAGATGTCGTACTGTTATTTAAAGATGTCGTCTTGTTATTTAAAGATTTCGTCTTACTATTTAAAGATGTCATCCTGTTACATGAAGATGTCGTCCTGTTATTTAAAAATATCGTTCTGTTATTTAAAGATGTTGTCTTGTACTATGGAATTAAAACTTATTTTACAGGTGTCATGTTCGTCTCATAACGTTGGAACAATGATGACAGCAAAGGACTTGATGTAGCACTGACAGATTGACAGCTACTGGTAACGACTTTTTCAGTGGTCCACAGACACTGAGCAGGATTGATGCGTGGGAATTTTAAAAATTTTAAATGAGATCCTTATGTTAAATATGTTTGATTTTGATTATAAACAGGGAATTAAACAACACAGAGTAATGACTAAAAATTGTCTTTGACTAACTGCTCTAAACTTTACATCTTGTGATTCAGTATTATTTCATAATTGGCACACTGTTGTATTATAATTAGATAATTGTTGTATCATATTCGACACAGTCATGTTTCATAATTGGCACACTGTTGTATTATAATTAGATAATTGTTGTATCATATTCGGCACAGTCATGTTTCATAATTGGCAACTAAAACGCCAAGCGATGAGACAGTATATAGTTTTACAAACTTTCTTTAATTTCAGGCATTGACCATCGATAAGTTGACCTCCACCAAGTGACACGCCCTCGTAATTAGAGTTTTTAAAATTTTTTATTCAGACAATGAAATGGACATGGTCAGTTTACTTAGTGTCCAGACATGAAGTTCAAAGTATCATAGGTTGTTTAGGATTATCAATATAGCAGATCTGGAAAGGTAGCACCACGGAGACATGTAGGAAACTTTGATTATGACCTGAAAAATTCCCTCAGTTCTGACCAGAAATCTGGAACCGTCAGTTTGACGGTTGGGCGCTATATCACTAGACAGACCTTTCAGGTGTTATTACAGATAGAAGTGTTGATATGATGATATGATAAAATGATTTAGTCAGTAGAATTTATTTAGGATTTAGTCAGTAAATTGAGATTGAAAACGATATTATAGCATTTAATTTTTCAAGTTACCTTGTATTATGTGAAGTCATAACACTGTGTAGTATGTGAAGTCATAACACTTTGTTTCATATCAAGTCATAGCGCTATGTTACACAAACACGGTTAATTACAAATTCTATAACTCATTGAGAGAAGGGAGCCGTTATAAGGTATATTGGAGCTCTAGTCAGAGAATTCCAGAGATGTTGAGGCCCCAATGTAAAAATAGAAGTCGGTGCATTCAGTTTATTATATTTAAATGATATTAAACACTTGAAGGGGCGTCTGTAATAGTGCGAGACATTGACGGTCTCCCAATTCACACTATCCATTATATCAGCTCTGACGATAGATTTTGTAAAAGTTATATTATGAAGGGTAGATAAAAGAGAGGTAATACATTTCCATCAATAGAGGAAAAAATATCTTTGCTTGATTACTTCCCTTCATTGACACATAAATCGATCATCGGCACGCTACAAGACTGCAATCATAATATTTGATTACACCGTACAGTGTATGGTTAACCTTGTAGTATTGTGTTAGCATAAATCTATTTTTTGTCCAACCCCTGAGTACTTTCACCGTAATTCATTGAATACTAGACATACTAGTCCTGTATGTTTCCTGACCTATTCAGGTTAATACTGTCATTTAAAAACATTATGTCAAGCCTATATATAAACCGACATCAAATCTGTGTTAATGGCCAATAGAGAAATCAGGAGTGGTCTTCGGGGATATGGGTGGGGACGACTAAGGCTACTACCTCGTGAATCGTGGTTGACTGGGGACATGACATTAAAATATATGTTTTTGTACTAATAAAACTGGCCATTTAATCAACTATCTACTTGCTGTAATAACATAGACCTAAAGTATGTGTTTTGGTACTGACAAACGTAATTTGATCAAATGATTACTTGATGATGTAGCATAAGCCCGAAAGTTAAAAAATTTTGAGTATAAGCCATTTTCAAAAACGTCAGTGTTGAGAAAATATTCCCGGAAGTTGAGAACTGGAAAAAAGAATTCCTAGATTTAGCCCAAGTCGCCTGGGGAGGGGGGGGGGGCTATCTCTGAAATATTTAGAATCAATTTTTCTCTTCAATGGACAAAGATGGCCTCACAATGTCACGCTGACATTGAATGACGGATTGGGACACACCTAAAACCAACACGAACCCACGAAATCGATTGGATCATTTAACCCTTTGTAGATGACTGTAAATGTAACAAAAGTTTAGTACAAGTAGAGTCGACTATGTAACATACGTTTTTGAACAAGTGGAGTCGACTATGTAACATACGTTTTGAACAAGTGAAGTCGACTATGTAACATACGTTTTGAACAAGTGGAGTCGACTATGTAACATACGTTTTGAACAAGTGGAGTCGACTATGTAACATACGTTTTGAACAAGTGGAGTCACCAAAAGAAAATATGGCGGTGCCATAGACGAGTATCATATGGGTGGGGCCATAGACGAGTATCATATGCGCGATGTCATAGATGAATATCATATGCGTGGGGCCATAGATGAGTATCATAGGCGTGGGGCCATAGATGAGTATCATAGGCGTGGGGCCATAGATGAGTATCATTAGGGCAAAGGCTATAGACGAGTATCATATGGGTGGGGCTATAGACGAGTATCATATGGGTGGGGTCATAGACGAGTATCATATGCGCGATGTCATAGACGAGTATCATATGCGTGGGGTCATAGACGAGTATTATATGGGTGGGGCCATAGATGAGTATCATTAGGGCAAAGGCTATAGACGAGTATCATATGGGTGGGGTCATAGACGAGTATCATATGCGCGATGTCATAGACGAGTATCATATGCGTGGGGTCATAGACGAGTATCATATGGGTGGGGCCATAGATGAGTATCATTAGGGCAAGGGCTATAGACGAGTATCATATGGGTGGGGCATAGACGAGTATCAGTTGGGTGGGACCATAGACGAGTATCATATGGGTGGGGCGATAGACAAGTATCAAATGCGCGGAGCCATATAACGAGTATTATATTCGCGCTGGGGTTGGGAGGGGGTTGACGGGCCTGACTTTGTCGCAGCGAAACAATGTTTATTTCGACAGTGTCACTATGACAACTGCTCCCCACACCTGGTGTACCCTTTAGAAATAGAATGAGAAGCACTGAGTCTTTACGTATTTACTGTCCACCTTGTTACAACTCTGCTAGACATAATGTAGAAATAATGAAGCAGCCGCTTACTGTAATGTTAGGAAACATGTTGACGTTTGCCGGTTGATATCTTTGAACTGGTGTTGGGGCTTAATGGCATCAAAGACGTCGTTCTATTTTAAAATACTGTTTACATATCAGCAGCTGGTTGCCTTTAGGCTATTTTACCAACAGGCGTAATTTTGTGCAAAAAAAATATCTTATTGTCTCCCTTTGACTACAACTCAAAACCCAAGAGCAATGAAATAATTCAACCAAATATATGATTAGATTCAATCACGTTGTGGGCTATATTTGAATTGAGTCGTTTATTTAAAATAAATATTTGTTTATTTATATCAAACCTGGGCACCAATAGGTATTAAAGAAGAACAAAACATGTTATTAAACCTGGACACCAATAGGAACGAAACATGTTATTTTTCTTATATAAATTTGTATGCAAGTTCGTATAATTAAAAAAAAAATCAACACTTGATGGGCACATTGTGTTACAACCTACGCAATTTAAATTTTATAACGATAAATGGCCTACCTAGAAGTTATTCGACTCACGGTCCAAGCATGCACCATGTGTTACACCGACACTGGGTGATCCAAATTCCTCGACTATTATTATTAATATTCAATTAACTATGTAAATTTTGATGGTGCAATTTTCTCAGTTGACAGACATTGGGTATAGTATCAAATATTTCTGATCGTATCAACAAATTTATATGACCAAATATTTCTAAGTTTTTCATTCGATCCTACGTGAACTGACATTGGAGACACATTTGGAAATTGTTTTTTATTTTCTTATTTTTAACGGTAAATTTTTACTTCAGTAATGATTGTAAAAAAATTAAAGTATTAATACAAATTAATCAGGAAATACATTATTTTTAAATTCCAGGAATGTAAATATTGGCGAGGTCAAATTATTGACGTGCTGATTCATTGGAATTTGTAGTTTAGTGAAGAATCGATAATCACAAATCATTATATCGATTTTGGATAATTGTACCGGAACGGTAAAACTTTGGGTCCGTCCAATCACTTGGTAGAATATAATGCCAATATTAACTACGTGTATATATATATATATATATATATATATATATATAAATGTACTGTACAATGGAATATTAAATATTGCTATATTTGTGTGTTTTGGGTAAGGTGACGTTCAGACTTATTTATCATCTATTCATTGTTTGTATTAAATAAATGTTCGAGTTGTTTTTTAAAACTCTGTATTAAGCTTGTTAGTTTATTGTATTACAAGTACATAGAGTTGTATCTTGAGTTGTGTTGTAATGTTTACTATTTCTCAGTACCATCCTATCAGTATTTTTTTGGTTTGTACAATATCTCCAATAAAAATAACTGAAAATTTTTTTATAATGTTCTCAAAAGTGTTATAGCAATGGAAACAAATGTACAGATCAACAGTTCCACCACATCAAGTGAACAAAGTAATTCTCCCACGGGATCTGGGGAACATCTCCAACGTAAACCTTTGATGGCCAGAGGTGAAACAGTGACAGAGAATGACTATGTCCAGATTACTGACTGGAATCTTCAGACCGAAAATAAAAATGACTTTCTTACTTTCCCAAAATCTGAAGATGTCGTCGTCGCCAGTTCTGTCTGTCCCGAGATGACCAGTTCGTACCCACACGGGCAATGCAGTCAGGGGGTAGAGAAGATTGAACTTTGGTTCCATGAAATGTGGCAAAAGAAAAAGAAAAAAGTGTTTCTATTCAGCAAAATTGTTTCATGTTTACTGTATTTGGTTTATTTTGGTTACTGTGTATATTACAGGTAAGTTTGAAGTCTTTTTTAAAAAAATATGGTTCACTCTTTTCTTTAAAAACAAATGCTCTATATGTGCAAACCGTTTGGTCCGTTAGGTCGAAACTCTCGAAACCAAACCCTTACATTAATTATAATCTGAAAAATTAACCAGTGAAAAATAGCCTCGTAAAAATAACTCCTGTTTATTTCTCACTGTTCAAATCTTCACAATAGTCGGATAGATTACGTGTTGTTGACATACTCTATAAACAAAATATGCAATTTGAACTTTAGGTTTAACTTTTAAGGTTTAAATATAAACAGAATAAACCGTGCAGGTCATTTTCCTTCAATATTTATTTATTTTGACCTTGTTTTTTGACATGCACTGTTTTATTTCATATCTTAACTGAATACATTAAATAATACTTTCCAAACAGATTATTTATATTTAATATTAAAATTTCTGTGCTGTCAGTTTGATTCGATTTTTCTATAAATAGTAATATAATAATTAATAGGGATATGGATCATATCTTAGTAATGTTTTATTTTTTCCAAGATATTTCGATGAAGGGTCATACATTCTCACTGCTCTGACTGGATTCTGGTCCATCAAACTTTGCTACAGTTCCTGCAGTGGACGCTCGTGTAAAGTGTTTGGTCAAACGTTTTATAAGTGTTATGTCCTGTCAGAGAAAACAAGAAAAGTCTGGTCATTTTTCAAGTAGTAAGAAATTATGAATGTCCTAGTTTTATTTATTTTGTTTTATAAGTTCGCGGTTTACGATGATGTTAATTTTTAGAGCATTTTCGAAAAAAAAATGCTCTATTGTCCCCGTTTTGTTTGTCTGTCTGTCTGTCTGTCCGTCATCACCCTAGATCTCAATAACCATAAGTGCTAGACCTATGATGTATATATCATTTTGTAGGTCTTGGCCTGCCAAGTGTACATCAAAAGTCCATTTCGCGATCTGACCTCTCAGGGCTGAATATAAGAGTTTCTTAGGTACCCTTTTTGCTTATATTTTAAATATAAATAAAAGCTAATCAAAGGGGCGTAATTATTATTTATTTTTGTAACAGCTATTCAACATGATTACTTCACTCTCAATACCTATGGCTGTAACCCGGAAAAAAATGTACGGATTTCGTCCGGCGTAACCGTAGCCACTGCGTACACGAAAATGCTCTAAAAGCAGATGCTGAACGCTATAATTAGAGACATTATTGATTTATTTCTAACTCCATGACGTAATTTATCTACAGTCTGATGTATATAGCGGTCACTGTCCTGCTCTGTGTTTATCTCGGAGTGTCGGTCATCTCACAGAATCCACAAAATGCTCAAGCAGTTCTCGGACTTGTCTTCCTTGTTTTCTTCTGTTTCCTGTTTTCAGCTAGTCCTAGCAAAGTAAACCAGTCTTTATATTTTAGACATAACATCTATCTGACCAACATTTCTTTAAACTTTCACATTTTGTTTTAAAAATTCTAACGGGTTTTAAATTTGAAAAAAAAAACAACATTAATTCAAGTTGTATACATTAAAATACTTATTTAGGTTGTCAAATATTGATACAAAATTTAGAAGGCGCATCATGCTTTTGTTTATTGTACATGACTTAAACGGGTTGCGTATATTCTTAGGTCAACTGGCATCCAGTTTATTGGGGATTCGTTATTCAGTTCTGTTTCGCTATACTGAGCCTCAGAACTACCATTGGCTATGAGACTTTTAAGTGGATGGGTGACCTAGTTCACGAGTTTGTTCGACTTTCTGACCAAGGGTCAGCTTTTGTTCTAGGTGATAGTTTCAGGGCCGCTAAGGCCGGATTCTTTTTTGAGGTAAGGACAAACTTAATCAATTTTATTTGTTTTCTTTTTAAACTTTTTGCAATAAACAAATTTTTGAAGTGGTTATATACCAATATGAGGTAGATATAATTCACCTGTATAAAATAGCCATGGCAAACTAAAACACTCCCTTGTTGCATTCACTGTCCCTTCGTGAAGTCATTTGAATGCACATTTTTAAGCTGGATGGACATCACTCGGTCTGATAAAGTCTCTCCAACTGTTATCCTGTTCGTCTATTTACAAACAATGCTGAGATGTCCAAATACATTCTACTTAAACATTAAATACAAAGTCGCTGGGATGTAAACAATTAAAAAAAAACGTAATATAATTTGATTTCTGAAAGTGTTCAGTCTATTCAAGCCTAATGTGACATATTGAAAATGATACTGGACTGAAATATAAAGTTTTAGAACACTGTATACGTTTTATTTTCATATTTTACCAAAGATATATGACTTACTTACTGAGCAATAATGTGTCGATGTCTACATATTTCGCAGTGTGCTGGTGTAATCGTATTCTTCAATTCCTGTATGTTCATACTCGACTACTATGGAGTGCTGGAGTTTATTGTGTTAAAACTAGGTCGAGGTCTATCGATATGTTTGAAAACTGGGCCAGTGGAATCGATTGTCTCTGCTGCCAATATTTTCATTGGTTTGGTAAGTGATTTACAAGTCTAAACACCAATCACTGCTTTCCATTCGCCGAGATAATCAACAAGGTATGATTGTTAGTCGATGAAAGGTAAAGGTTGGAAGTCTTTGGCCCTGACATAGATCTTTCAAGACCTAGCATACAATGCCCGCATACTTAAATGAACTATGACCTAGTATGACATCTGACATGATCATCTAGCCAATCAAATTTGGGACCATTGGCACTTATCAAATATTAATAATTATTTAGCAATGTTTAGTTTATATGTTCTCGGCAAAGTTCTATCTAGCTTTTTGAAGGCTGAAGCGGCTAAATATATAGGCCGTCTGCAACTTCAAAAGCAAATAGACTTACTCAGTGTAACTTGTGTGGGCAATGTGGTCTATTGTGTGCTGTGCTTAGCGAATCGTGTGCGCGAGAATACCTAATTAGTTTGTTTTGTCATCAGTATTTAGTGCATAAATCACCACCAACTAACTCAGATATTGTAGTTTACATGTCATCAGTTTGTAGTTTACATGTCATCATTATTTTGTTTATATGTCAACAATATTTAGTTTACATGTCATCAGTATTTAGTTTACACGTCATCAGTATTTAGTTCACATGTCATCAATACTTAGCTTACATGTCATTAATACTTAGTTTACATATCATCAATACTTAGTTTACATGTCATCAGTATTTAGTTTACATGTCATCAGTATTTAGTTTACATGTCATCAGTATTTAGTTTACATTCATCAATACTTAGTTTACATGTCATTAATACTTAGTTTACATATCATCAGTATTTAGTTTACATGTCATCAGTATTTAGTGTACATGTCATCAGTATTTAGTTTACAGGTCATCAATACTTAGTTAACATGTCATCAATACTTAGTTTACGAATTTTGTTTCCAGTCCGAGGCCCCTCTACTTGTACGCCCCTACTTGCCAACGGTGACGAAGTCGGAACTTCACGCCATCATGACCTGCGGGTTCTCCAGCATCTCCGGGGCCTTCATGGCCATGTTCATCAAGTCTGGGGTGAGTACTTGACACGGCCATGTTCATCAAGTCTTGGGTAAGTACTTGACACGGCCATGTTCATCAAGTCTGGGGTGAGTACTTGATCTGGCCATGTTCATCATGTCTGGGGTGAGTACTTGACACGGCCATGTTCATCAAGTCTAGGGTGAGTACTTGACACGACCATGTTCATCAAGTCTGGGGTGAGTACTTGACACGGCCATGTTCATCAAGTCTGGGGTGAGTACTTGACACGGCCATGTTCATTAAGTCTCGGGTGAGTACTTGACACGGCCATGTTCATCAAGTCTGAGGTGAGTACTTGACACGGCCATGTTCATCATGTCTGGGGTGAGTACTTGACACGGCCATGTTCAACAAGTCTGTGGTTAGTACTTGATCTGGCCATGTTCATCATGTCTGGGGTGAGTACTTGACACGGCCATGTTCATCAAGTCTAGGGTGAGTACTTGAAACATCCATGTTCATCAAGTCTGGGGTGAGTACTTGACACGGCCATGTTCATCAAGTCTGGGGTGAGTACTTGATCTGGCCATGTTCATCATGTCTGGGGTGAGTACTTGACACGACCATGTTCATCAAGTCTGGGGTGAGTACTTGACACGGCCATGTTCATCAAGTCTGGGGTGAGTACTTGACACGGCCATGTTCATCAAGTCTCGGGTGAGTACTTGACACGGCCATGTTCATCAAGTCTGAGGTGAGTACTTGACACGGCCATGTTCATCATGTCTGGGGTGAGTACTTGACACGGCCATGTTCATCAAGTCTGTGGTTAGTACTTGATCTGGCCATGTTCATCATGTCTGGGGTGAGTACTTGACACGGCCATGTTCATCAAGTCTTAGGTGAGTACTTGAAACATCCATGTTCATCAAGTCTGGGGTGAGTACTTGACATGGCCATGTTCATCAAGTCTGGGGTGAGTACTTGACACGGCCATGTTCATCAAGTCTGGGGTGAGTACTTGACACGGCCATGTTCATCAAGTCTGGGGTGAGTACTTGACACGGCCATGTTCATCAAGTCTGGGGTGAGTACTTGACACGATCATGTTCATCATGTCTGGGGTGAGTACTTGACACGGCCATGTTCATCAAGTCTGTGGTGAGTACTTGATCTGGCCATGTTCCTCATGTCTGGGGTGAGTACTTGACACGGCCATGTTCATCAAGTCTGGGGTGAGTACTTGACACGGCCATGTTCATCAAGTCTGGGGTGAGTACTTGACACGGCCATGTTCATCAAGTCTGGGGTGAGTACTTGACACGGTCATGTTCATCAAGTCTGGGGTGAGTACTTGACACGGCCATGTTCATCAAGTCTCGGGTGAGTACTTGACACGGCCATGTTCATCAAGTCTCGGGTGAGTACTTGACACGGCCATGTTCAACAAGTCTGGGGTGAGTACTTGACACGGCCATGTTCATCATGTCTGGGGTGAGTACTTGACACGGCCCTGTTCATCATGTTTGGGGTGAGTACTTGACACGGCCATGTTCATCATGTCTGGGGTCAGTACTTGACACGGCCATGTTCATCATGTCTGGGGTCAGTACTTGCCACTAATGTAGTGCGCATGTTTAGTAAACTGCATGGATAGTTATATCAAAGATGAGCTATTAGAGGAAAGATTTACATGTTTAATGCATTCAGCGTAACCATAGGGGAAGATAACACTAAGCAAAATTTAAAAAAGAAAAAAGGTAAAAAAAAAATATGTCTGGTCACATGACCTATGTTCTATGTGACAGGCTCCACCCAACCATCTTCTGACAGCGGCGGTCATTTCTGCGCCAGCAGCACTGGCCATTTCAAAACTGATGTATCCAGAGATGGACAAGGTGAATCTAGACAGCCAACAGAATGTTAAGATGAGGGACGAAAAGTGAGTGACCACTGGTCAAATCTGGCTGACCAATATTTCAGTTTTTATTGATGAATCATGTAAAAAGGATAAAGCTACATTGATTTTAACAGAATTTATCTTCATATTAGTCAATCATTCATTCGATAAATCAATCACTCTACCTACCTATATACATACGTATCTATCTATCTATCTATCTATCTATCTATCTATCTATCTATCTATCTATCTATCTATCTATCTATCTATCTATCTATCTATCTATCTATCTATCTATCTATCTATCTATCTATCTATCTATCTATCTATCTATCTATCTATCTATCTATCTATCTATCTATCTATCGCGGTCTGTCTGTCTGAGTGTCGATTTATCCCTCTATTTTATTTATTTATCTACCTATCAACCTACTTATCTTTCTATCTTTCAAACACTCCATACACCTGTATAGCGTACAATAACGCACTTGTGTACATAAGACGTGCGTAATCCTGTTCTAGTTCCCCTAAGAACCTACTGCAGGCAGCTTCCGACGGTGCCAACATGTCCATCAAACTAGTGGCCTCCATTATGGTGAACATGATGGCGTTCGTATCACTTCTGAACCTGATCAACGTCACGTTTGTTTGGTTCGGAGAGAGAGCCGGAGTGCAGGGGATGACGTTTGATGTGAGTACTTGACACTTGCTCACCCAGTGTCGTCACTAGTATTTGGCCACAAATGCTGTTATCATTTATCATTGAAATGATATGCTAGTGTATCAGTTTAACAGCTGTTTATGACTTCTAGCTGATGTGCTCTTACATTCTGTACCCTCTTGCTTACATCATGGGCGCCTCGCCGGAAGATTGTACAAAAGTCGGAGCTCTCATTGGTCTGAAATTTTTCGCCACTCCCTTTGTAGCTTATGCTGAATTAGGAAAGATAATACAGGTGTTTGATCTAATTGTTATGGTTCAATGTTTACAATCATAAAATAGCTGACATTTTAACTGTTATCTATTGCTGTTTGTATCTACTAGTATTAAATCGTATTTGAATAATGTTTTTTTTTTACAATATCATAGAACCGCCAAATTCTCGACAACTACTTAAGTCAGTATAATGGCACGTGGTACACACAAGGTGATGACGTCATACTGACAGAAGCGAATACTACTTTATACAAAGGAGTCATGACGGTAAACCGTTACAAAGGAATGCAATTTATAACCCAATAATAAAAAAATCTACATTATTGGCTAGACTCTATTGATCCTTTATAAAGTAGCAGCCTTACGGGGTCTGAGGATGGGGGGGGGCGCTTTAAGATTTATTTTTTACCTATCTATGACAAAATTAAACCTAATTCCCGAAAACGACACTCGCCCCATTTTCAGCCCCCTCTAATGGAACTAACCCTTTAGGCTCAAATTATGACCACTAACCCTAAGCACAGCTGATGACACTAGCCCTAGGCCTCGCTGATAAAACTAGCCGTAGGCCTCGCTGATGAAACTAGCCCTAGGCCTCGCTGATGAATTTAGCCCTAGGCCTCGCTGATGAAACTAGCCCTAGGCCTCGCTGATGAAACTAGCCCTAGGCCCAGCGCATTGCTAAGGCCGCCCCTGCTTCATTTAACTTCAACTCACCACCTGTGAGGGCCAGCCAGTATTTGTTGCATAACTCATTAAAATGACCATTTTATTTGGACGTGTATACTCCCATTAAAATGACCATTTTATTTGGACGTGTATACCTTCCACTAAAATGACCATTTTATTTGGACGTGCATACCTTCCACTAGAATGACTATTTTATTTGGACGTGTATACCTCCACTAAAATGACCATTTTATTTGGACGTGTTTACCTTCCACTAAAATGACCATTTTATTTGGACGTGTACACCTTCCATTAAAATGACCATTTTATTTGGACGTGTATAGCTCCACTAAAATGACCATTTTATTTGGACGTGTATACCTCCACTAAAATGACCATTTTTTTTGGACGTGTTTAGCTCCCCACTAAAATGACCATTTTATTTGGACGTGTATACATTCCACTAAAATGACCATTTGTTTTGGACGTGTATACCTCCAATAAAATGACCATTTTATTTGGACGTGTATACCTTCCACTAGAATGACCATTTTATTTGGACGTGTATAGGTCCACTAAAATGACCATTTTATTTGTAAAATATTTAACCCCCATTGAAATGACAATTCTATCTACAAATATTGACATCCGCTGAAATTGCTATTTCATCCACTTATAACCACTAAAGTTACCATTTCGTGTGCACGTTTGTCCAGGAAAGGTCAGTGGCAGTGACCACGTACGCCCTGTGTGGTATCTCAGCTTTCCCCGCCATTGGATTTTGTCTGGGGACACTCGTACCTATGTGTCCATCTAGGAAGAAAGACGTCATTTCACTGGTACTCAGAGCTTTCATTGCCGGCAACCTGACCAATTACATCACAGGAGCCGTGGCAGGTACTTGGACAAATTTTAGATTCCAAAGTAGCAATTTAGAGAGTAATGTATGGAAATACTTGCATTACGTCAATCTTTAAACTAGGCAATCAATCGATCAATCCATCTGTGCATTATTATCATCAACCTACTTTATATTGGTATGGCTATCAATCAATATCGGGATAGGGAATCGATCAATCGAATTTTTGGGGGAACTTAAATTAGCTGAAAGTCAGAATTATATTATTGAGTATTATATTCACATCCAATTCATCGGACCGTAATCTAATACATTAATGAGTTTTTAATAAACTCTGTTAGTTCTTTGTAACGGAATCAAGAATCAAATCGGAATCGATAATATAGAGAGTAATCGTGAATTTAATCGAATGCGTTGAAAGATTTAGTAAATCATCCATTCTTTACAAAACTATATATCTAATTATTTTTTTATCAATGCTTCGTCAATTATTAAAAGTTAATCAATGTTTGTCCAAACCTCAATCTTTCATTATTTTACCCAATTTCTGCATATCTCTCTGAATGTGTGTCTGTCTTTCATGTTTTTCGTCAAATTTCGAAAGGAATCTACAATTACACACTTTCTAGCTTCTTGGCTCGGACATTACATGTTTTCCGCGTAGACTCGACATGTTCCTTTTTTTTTATACAAAACCAACGGCTTATTATTGAAAGATGTCGTCTTGTTATTTAAGATGTCGTCCTGTTATTTAAAGATGTCATCTTGTTATTTAAAGATGTCGTCTTGTTATTTAAAGATGTCGTCCTGTTATTGAGAGTTCTTGCTATTGGGAGATGTCGTCCTGTTATTGAGAGTTCCTGATTTTGAAAGATGTCGTCTTGTACGATGTAATTAAAACTTATTTTACAGGTGTCATGTTCGTCTCATAACGTTAGAACAATGATGACAGCAAAGGACAGATTGACAGCTACTGGTAACGTCTTCTTCAGTGGTCCTCAGACAATGGGCAGGATTGTTGCGTGGGAATTTTTAGAATTTAAAATGAGATCCTGGTGTTAAATTAGTTTGACTTTGATTATAAACAGGGATTTAAACAACACAGAGTAATGAATAAAAATTGTCTTTTGACTAACTGCTCTTAACTTTACATCTTGTGATAAAGTGCTGTATCATAATTGGCACATTGTTGTTATTCTAATTGGATAATTGTTGTATCATATTCGGCACATTGTTCTATCATAATTGGCAACTAAAACGCCAAGAGATGGGACAGTATATAGTTTTACAACTTTCTTTAGCTGTTTAAATTGAAGGCACTCACCAGCGAAAAGTTGATCTCCACCAGGTGACACGCTCCCTTAATTAGAGTTTTTAAAATTATTTTTTATTCAGTCAATGGAATGGACATGGTCAGTTTACTTAGTGTCCAGACATGAAGTTCAACGCATCATATGTTCTTGAGGATTATCAATATATCAGATCTGTTAAGTTTTTTTTTTAAAGATGAGATGAGTATTTATTAGATCTTATAAAAAAACTATGAGGAGCTTTGTGCAGTAACCCTCTTTCATCCCCACCATAGCCGATAGTGCAATGATGATGGTGGCACCACGGGAGACATATAGAAAACTTTGACCATGACCTGAAAAAAATTCCCTCGGTTCTGACCAGAAATCAGGAACCGTCAGTTTGACAGTCGGGCGCTATATCACAAGACAGACCGTCCAGGTGTTATTACAGATAGAAGTGATTATATGTTGATATGATAAGATGATTTAGTCAGTATGACTTAGGATTTAGTCAGTAAATTAAGATTTAAAACGATATTTCAGCATTTAATATTTCAAGTTATGCTTCATGCAGCACATTACATAAAATTATATTATTCATTTTATTGTATTATGTGAAGACATAGCACTATGTATTATATGAAGTCATAAACTGTGTACAATATCAAGTCATAGCACTGTGTTTCATATCAAGTCATAGCACTGTGTTACACAAACACGGTTAATTACAAATTCTATAACTCATTGAGAGAAGGGAGCCGTTATAAGGTATATTGGAGCTCTAGTCAGAGGATTCCAGAGATGTTGAGGCCCCAATGTAAAAATAGAAGTCGGTGCATTCAGTTTATTATATTTAAATGATATTAAACACTATCCATAATATCAGCTCTGACGATAGATTTTGTAAAGTTATATTATGAAGGGTAGATAAAAGAGAGGTAACACATTTCCATCAATAGAGGAAAAACATCTTTGCTTGATTACTTCCCTTCATTGACACATAAATGGATCACCGGCACGCTACGAGACTGCAATCATAATATTTGATTACACCGTACAGTGTATGGTTAACCTTGTAGTATTGTGTTAGCATACATCTATTTTTTGTCCAACCCCTGAGTACTTTCACCGTAATTCATTAGAATACTAGACATACTAGTCCTGTATGTTTCCTGACCCAAATCAGGTTAATACTGTCATTTAAAAACATTATGTCAAGCCTATATATAAACCGACATCAAATCTGGGTTAATGGCCAATAGAGAAATCAGGAGTGGTCTTCGGGGATATGGGTGGGGACGACCCACCTCGTGAATCGTGATTGACTGGGGACATGACATTAAAGTATGCGTTTTTGTTATAATAAAACTGGCCATTTAATCAACTATCTACTTGCTGTAATAACATAGACCTAAAGTATGTGTTTTGGTACTGACAAACATGTCATTTGATCAAATGATTACTTGATGATTTAACATAAACCTAAAAGTTTAAAAAAATTTGGGTTTAGCCGTTTTCAAATACTTCAATGTAGAGAAAATATTCCCGGAAGTTGAGATCTGGAAGAAAGAATTTCGAGATTTAGCCCAAGTCGCCTGGGAAGGGGGGAGGGGAGGGGGACATCTCTGAAACCTTTAGAATCAATTTTTCTCTTCACTGGACAAAGATAGCCTCACATTGTCACGCTGACATTGAATGACGGGTTGGTACTCACCTAAAACCAACATGAACCCACGTAATCGATTGATTCCTTTAACCCTTGGTAGATGACTGTAAATGTAACAAAAGTTTAGTACAAGTGGAGTCGACTATGTAACATACGTTTTGAACAAGTGGAGTCGACTATGTAACATACGTTTTGAACAAGCGGAGTCGACTATGTAACATACGTTTAGTACAAGTGGAGTCGACTATGTAAAATACGTTTTGAACAAGTGGAGTCGACTATGTAAAATACGTTTTGAACATGTGGAGTCACCAAAAGAAAATAATATAAATTAGGTGCGAGGTCATAGACGAGTATTATATGCGTGGGGCCATAGACGATTATCCGTTGTAAGGTCCTTTTCATACGTGGGGCTTGGGGTGGTTGGCGTGGTCGTCACCACCAAAGGACGTCACTGCTGACATAGAATACTGTAGGGGACCCCTGGTGTTGACAAACCAAGTCATGGACACTTTGGAACCTCATGTTTGCACACTTTGGACTCTTTCTCTTTCTTAAATTATATCCAACAGTACTTCCCAGGACTTTACACCAAGTCACTATGACATTAAACTTACTAATTCATTAATTTCACTAAGTCACTATGACATTAAACTTACTAATTCATTAATTTCACTAAGTCACTATGACATTAAACTTACTAATTCATTAATTTCACCAAGTCACTATGACATTAAACTTACTAATTCATTAATTTCACTAAGTCACTATGACATTAAACTTACTAATTCATTAATTGCACCAAGTCACTATGACATTAAACTTACTAATTCATTAATTTTACTAAGTCACGTCATTATGAAACTCAACCTAACTATTTAAACTAGTTTACATTGTTACTTGATTTATGACTGTACTTTAGTATTTCAGATCATAAATTAATTGTTTGGTTTAATCTTTTTTATCGATGTATAGGAATACTCTTAAATTATTCCCCTTGTCACTAATTTAATCTCTATAGAGAATGAAGCAATGCTCTTCTATGATATAATATTACCAGAAGTAGGATAACTCAATCAATATAGTCAGATTCTTCCACCTCTCCCCCTCTTTCCACCTTAATTTGTTGAAATAAATCTTTTTAAATGTGACGTTTCTTTAAATTTTTATTGACATTCTATACAATAAAATTTATACCAAGCAATGCAGCCCTGTTGTGTAATAAAATTAATAAGGGTAAAGAAGTTAAGTAAATATGTCCCCATTCTCTGACAACGTGCTTTGATTTACAATTGATGGGATCCACTGACCTATGGGCAAGTTTACTTAATGTACACCTTATCACTGTGTTAGAGAGTTCTGTCGCCAGTTCGTTGTACACATACCAAAAGTCTGTCCTAATTAATTACGTCATCGCTCTTTGTGCACCACAATTCTGTCCTACGTTTATTGTTATTTTATTTTTTAAATCCCATCTAATGAAGTGAAATCTGCTTTGAGTTAACACCGACCGATTTGTCAATGCCTAGAAAAACAACTCAATTAAATAACAAAAAGAAATTATTACTTGTAATTAAATGTAATTAGCTCCTTATTTTAGTAATGTCACATTCGTAGTTAAAATCCAAACCCATGTACGAGACTTAAATAATGTAACTCTTTAAATGAACTATTTTATAAACACAACTTATAGACTGAAATTAAGAAAAAAAAGACAAATATAATGATGAATGTACTCAGGTTTGTTTTTTTTAAAGAAATTATAACAAAGAGCAGACGACAGAAATAATCAATCAACTTCAGACGACTCCTTTGATCTAGGCAGAGAACCATTGAAACTGACAAATGATCTATGTGGTATCATTAGAACAAAAATGAATAAATATCCATTTAAAATGTCCGGATAATAATAAACAAAAGTTACAATAAAGAGATGAAGAAGCCTTACCGTAGGACAGAAAGGTTGGTTTGAATAGGTCACTTTAAATATATATATATATATATATATATATATATATATATATATATATATATATATAGCTCAGTGTAAGGGAAAAAAACATTCTATGAAAAACGAAAAGTAGCTAGACAATGAGAAATATATTTACATAGCCAGATCAGCTCTTACGTTGTTTAGGGCTAAATGCTGACATGCATTGGGGACTCAAGGCTGAGATACATTTGGGGCTCAAGGCCGATAGACATTTGGGGCTCAAGGCTGATATACATTTGGGGCTCAAGGCTGATATACATTTGGGGGCTCAAGGCCCATATACATTTGGGGGCTCAAGGCTGATATACATTTGGGGGCTCAAGGCTGATATACATTTGGGACTCAAGGCTGATATACATTTGGGGCTCAAGGCTGATATATATTTGGGGCTCAAGGCTGATATACATTTGGGGCTCAAGGCCGATATAAACTTGGGGGCTCAAGGCTGATATACATTTGGGGCTCAAGGCTGATATACATTTGGGGCTCAAGGCTGATATATATTAAGGCGGCATTTCTACTGGCGGCAATGCTGCGAATGTTGACATGCCAGATGATGATATTCACCACTCCATGTTTCAAAACAAATTTACAACTCATGAAAGACAAGGTAGTTCAGAAAGATTGACAAGGGAGCTCAGAATGAAAGACAAGTTTGTTCAGAATG
Organism: Bulinus truncatus; assembly: GCA_021962125.1. Classification (NCBI taxonomy): domain Eukaryota; kingdom Metazoa; phylum Mollusca; class Gastropoda; family Planorbidae; genus Bulinus; species Bulinus truncatus. The sequence goes on along the minus strand of JAGDYQ010000002.1, from coordinate 2,577,386 downwards.
AAAGACAAGTTTGTTCAGAATGAAAGACAAGTTTGTTCAGAATGAAAGACAAGTTTGTTCAGAATGAAAGACAAGTTTGTTCAGAATAAAAGACATGGTTGTTCAGAATAAAAGACACGTTTGTTCAGAATAAAAGACATGGTTGTTCAGAATAAAAGACACGGTTGTTCAGAATAAAAGACACGGTTGTTCAGAATAAAAGACACGGTTGTTCAGAATAAAAGACATGGTTGTTCAGAATAAAAGACAAGGTTGTTCAGAATTATTATCTGTTTAATAGCAACAGGATACACCCTTCACCCTTACCCCCCCCCCCAGCCTTTTCCCAAACAGTGACGTCATCTCACAGTGGCATAGGTTGGCTTTCCGTACGAATGTCTCTGCGAGTTGCTCAAGTATAAGAAATTCAATTAGACGATCAAACAGACAGACAGACAGACAGACAGACGGACAGGTTTATTAATCAATAAAGAGGCAGACCATAAGTTGACAGAGTATACAACAGATTTAAGGAGAGATAAATAAACAGACGTTTTGACATGCAATCTATCAAACGAACATTGTTGTGTGTTCGATATGATAGTTCAATACACAAACTTGGCATACAATACAAACAAAAATTAGTAGTTCTCCTTTTAAAAAGCATTTTCCAAGCATTTATTGTGAAAGTTTGAAACTTTTGAAACATTGCAAAACTGGGCAAAACTAGTCTGTAACGTTTGCATTGTATATGCTAAAAGAGTAACTGTCCAAATAGTGTATAGACCTTTTGCAGGCCATTAATTTTTATTAGACTGCTAGTGGAATATTCAAAATTTGCGCCTTTTCAGATCATCTATTTTTTCTATCATAATTAGTATTATTAAACCACTTAAAATCTAAATTTAATCTGCTCTTACGGTCAATAGTAGAAACCAATTTATTACACAGGCCACTTAAAAACGCAATAATGTGATAATACGTCATTTTCCCTACTTTTCAATCTTTGTGTACTACTTCACACTCTGTACATTTCCTATCACTATCTTTCAATCTATGTGCGTTTCCTGTCAATATTTATCACTTCAGTGAATATCTTTCGAAATAAAACGAGTTGGTAAATCATTTTGGCGAGCAACATTGTTTTTATTATTGTATCGTAGTTAGATATGTTTAATAATTAGATTAACTGAATGTGAAACCCAGTGTGAGACATTTGTATAAAACTAGTTATCAAAGGCCCGGTACCCGGACCGGCGAGTAGGCACACAGTTGGAGTTCAAGTAGTACAAATTCTGTTGTCTATAGTTTTATTTATTTTGTTTTATAAGTTCGCGGTGTACGATGATGTTAAATTGTTTGTTTATGAACAGATTCAATTAAAGTTTAGCTCGTACCCGCCACAATATGGCGTCATACTTTTAAAAGATGGTTAGTCAATAGCAAGAGACCACGCTGGGTTGATTTTAGTTTACAATAACATAAAAAATACCATTAAACATAAAAACAGATGCTGAACGCTTAATTACAGATTTTATTGATTTATTTCTAACTCAATGACGTGATTTTTCTACAGTCTGATGTATATAGCGGTCACTGTCCTGCTCTGTGTTTATCTCGGAGTGTCGGTCATCTCACAGAATCCACAAAATGCTCAAGCAGTTCTCGGACTTGTCTTCCTTGTTTTCTTCTGTTTCCTGTTTTCAGCCAGTCCTAGCAAAGTAAACTAGTCTTTATATTTTAGACATAACATCTAACCAACATTTCTTTAAACTTTCACATTTTGTTTTAAAAATACTAACGGGTTTTAAGTTTGAAAATTTTTTTTATTAATTCAAGTTGTATACATTAAAATAATTATTTAGATTGTCAAATATTGATACACAATATAGATGGCGCATCATGCTTTGGTTTATTGTACATGACTTAAACGGGTTGCGTATATTCTTAGATCAACTGGCATCCAGTTTATTGGGGATTCGTTATTCAGTTCTGTTTCGCTATACTGAGCCTCAGGACTACCATTGGCTATGAGACTTTTAAGTGGATGGGTGACCTAGTTCACGAGTTTGTTCGACTTTCTGACCAAGGGTCAGCTTTTGTTCTAGGTGATAGTTTCAGGGCCGCTAATGCCGGATTCTTTTTTGAGGTAAGGACAAACTTAATCAATTTTATTTGTTTTTTAAACGCGCAATAAACATATTTTTCTATTGGGTTATATAACAATTTAAGGTAGATAGAACTCACCTGTATAAAATAACCAAGGCAAACTAAAACACTAAATTTTCGCATTCACTTTTCCTTCGTGATGCCATTTCAATGCACATTTTTAAGCTGGGTGGTCATAATTCTGTCTGATAAATCTCTCCAATGGTCATCCTGTTGGCCAATTAACAAGCAACGTTGAGATGTCCAAGTCGATGGGATGTAAACAAATAAAAACAACATAATGTTATTTGATTTCTGAAAGTGTTCAGTCTATTCAAGCCTAATGTGACATTGAAAATGATACTGGACTGAAATATAAAGTTTTAGAACACTGTATACGTTTTATTTTCATATTTTACCAAAGATATATTACTTACTGAGCAATAATGTGTCGATGTCTACATATTCCGCAGTGTGCTGGTGTAATCGTATTCTTCAATTCCTGTATGTTCATACTCGACTACTATGGAGTACTGGAGTTTATTGTGTTAAAACTAGGTCGAGGTCTATCGATATGTTTGAAAACTGGGCCAGTGGAATCGATTGTCTCTGCTGCCAATATTTTCATTGGTTTGGTAAGTGATTTACAAGTCTAAACACCAATCACTGCTTTCCGTTCGCCGAGATAATCAACAAGGTATGATTGTTAGTCGATGTAAGGTAAAGGTATGAAGTCTTTTGTCCCTGACATAGATCTTTCAAGACCTCGCATAAAATGCCCGCATACTTAAATGAGCTATGACCTAGTATGACATCTGACATGATCATCTAGCCAATCAAATTTGGGACCAGCGGCACTTATCAAATATTAATAATTATTTAGCAATGTTTAGTTTATATGTTCATGGCAAAGTTCTATCTAGCTTTTCGAAGGCTGTGAGTGGCTAAATATATCGGCCGTCTGCAACTTCAAAAGAAAAGAAACTTTTGGTGCGCAGTAAATAGACTTACTGAATAAAACGTGTGTGGGCAATGTGTTATATTGTGTGCGGTGCTTGGCGAATCGGTATTTAGTTTACATGCCATCAATACTTAGTTTACATGTCATCAATACTTAGTTTAAATGTCATCAATATTTATTTTACACGTCATCAGTATTTAGTTTACATGTCATCAATATTTAGTTTACATGTCATCAGTATTAAGTTTACATGCCATCAATACTTAGTTTACATGTCATCATTATTTAGTTTACATGTCATCAGTATTTAGTTTACATGCCATCAATACTTAGTTTAAATGTCATCAGTATTTAGTTTACATCTCATCAGTATTTAGTTTACATGTCATCAGTATTTAGTTTACGAGTTTTGTTTTCAGTCCGAGGCCCATCAGAATTTAGTTAACATTTCATCAGTATTTGGTTTAAATATCATAAGTATTTAGTTTACATGTCATCAGTATTTAGTTTACATGTCATCAGTATTTAGTTTACATGTCATCAATATTTAGTTTACATGTCATCAGTATTTAGTTTACGAGTTTTGTTTTCAGTCCGAGGCCCCTCTACTTGTACGCCCCTACCTGCCTACGGTGACGAAGTCGGAACTTCACGCCATCATGACCTGCGGGTTCTCCAGCATCTCTAGGGCCTTCATAGCCATGTTCACTAAATCTGGGGTGAGTACTTGACACGGCCATGTTCATCAAGTCTGGGGTGAGTACTTGACACGGCCATGTTCATCAAGTCTGGGGTGAGTACTTGACACGGCCATGTTCATCAAGTCTGGGGTGAGTACTTGACACGGCCATGTTCATCAAGTCTGGGGAGAGAAAGTGACACGGCCATGTTCATCAAGTCTGGGGTGAGTACTTGACACGGCCATGTTCATCAAGTCTGGGGTGAGTACTTGACACGGCCATGTTCATCAAGTCTGGGGTGAGTACTTGACACGGCCATGTTCATCAAGTCTGGGGTGAGTACTTGACACGGCCATGTTCATCAAGTCTGGGGTGAGTACTTGACACGGCCATGTTCATCAAGTCTGGGGTGAGTACTTGACACGGCCATGTTCATCATGTCTGGGGTGAGTACTTGACACGGCCATGTTCATCAAGTATGGGGTGAGTACTTGACACGGCCATGTTCATCATGTCTGGGGTGAGTACTTGACACGGCCATGTTCATCAATTATGGGGTGAGTACTTGACACGGCCATGTTCATCATGTCTGGGGTGAGTACTTGACACGGCCATGTTCATCATGTCTGGGGTGAGTACTTGACACGGCCATGTTCATCAAGTATGGGGTGAGTACTTGACACGGCCATGTTCATCATGTCTGGGGTGAGTACTTGACACGGCCATGTTCATCAATTATGGGGTGAGTACTTGACACGGCCATGTTCATCATGTCTGGGGTGAGTACTTGACACGGCCATGTTCATCAAGTCTGGGGTCAGTACTTGACACTAATGTAGTGCGCATGTTTAGTAAACTGCATGGAGAGTTAGATCAGTGATGAGCTATTAGAGGAAACATTTACATGTTTAATGCATTCAGCGTAACCATAGGGGAAGATAACACTATTCTTGATTTTGTTAATTGAAAAGTTAAAATGGGGTAACTCTAGATCAAGAAGTTATTTAATGTCAGCTGAAATGCTAATTAGTAGCGTTTTATAAACGGCGTCATATTAAGTAAAATAATTTCTAAGCAAAATTAAAAAAAAGGGTTAAAAAAAATGTCTGGTCACATGACCTATGTTCTATGTGACAGGCTCCACCCAACCATCTTCTGACAGCGGCAGTCATTTCTGCGCCAGCAGCACTGGCCATTTCTAAGCTGATGTATCCAGAGATGGACAAAGTGAATCTTGACAGCCAACAGAATGTTAAGATGAGGGACGAAAAGTGAGTTACCAGTGGTCAAATCTGGCTGACCAATATTTCAGTTTTTATTGATGAATCTTTAAATGTAAAAATGATAAAGCTACATTAATTTTAACAGAATTTATCTTCATATTAGTCAATCATTTATTCGCTAAATCAATCACTCTACATACCTATATACATACGTATCTATCTATCTATCTATCTATCTATCTATCTATCTATCTATCTATCTATCTATCTATCTATCTATCTATCTATCTATCTATCTATCTATCTATCTATCTATCTATCTATCTATCTATCTATCTATCTATCTATCTATCTATCTATCTATCTATCTATATATCTATCTATCCATCTATCTATCTATCTATCTATCCATCCATCCATCCATCCATCCATCCATCCATCCATCCATCCATCCATCCATCTATCTATCTATCTATCTATCTATCTATCTATCTATCTATCTATCTATCTATCTATCTATCTATCTATCTATCTATCTATCTATCTATCTATCTATCTATCTATCTATCTATCTATTTTTTCTGTCTTTCTATATCTGTCTGTCTGTCTGTCTGAGTGTCGATTTATCCCTCTGTCATTTTATTTATTTATCTACCTAACAACCTACTTATCTTTCTATCTTTGAAACACTCTATACACCTGTATAGCGTACAATAACGCTCTTGTGTACATAAGACGTGCGTAATCCCGTTCTAGTTCCCCTAAGAACCTACTGCAGGCAGCTTCCGACGGTGCCAACATGTCCATCAAACTAGTGGCCTCCATTATGGTGAACATGATGGCGTTCGTATCACTTCTGAACCTTGTCAACGTCACGTTTGTTTGGTTCGGAGAGAGAGCCGGAGTACAGGGGATGACGTTTGACGTGAGTACTTGACACTTGCTCACCCTTGTCGTCACTAGTATTTGGCCATGAATACTGTTTCATTATCATTGAAATGATTGCTAGTGTATCAGTTTAACAGCTTTTTATGACTTCTAGCTGATGTGCTCTTACCTTCTGTACCCTCTTGCTTACATCATGGGCGCCTCGCCGGAAGATTGTACAAAAGTCGGAGCTCTCATTGGTCTGAAATTTTTCGCCACTCCCTTTGTAGCTTATGCTGAATTAGGAAAGATAATACAGGTGTTTGACCTAATTGTTATGGTTCAATGTTTACAATCATAAAATAGCTGACTGACACTTTACTTGTTAACTATTGCTGTTTGTATCTACTAGTATAAAATCGTATTTGAATAATGTTGGTTTTTTTTACAATATCATAGAACCGCCAAATTCTCGACAACTACTTGAGTCAGTATAATGGCACGTGGTACACGCAAGGTGATGACGTCATACTGACAGAAGCGAATACTACATTATACAAAGGAGTCATGACGGTAAGCCGTTTCAAAGGAATGCAAATTATAACCCAATAATAAAAAAATCTACATCATTGGCTAGACCCTATTGATCCTTTATAAAGTAGCACCCTATGGCAAACGGGGCGTCTGAGGGTGGAGGGGGCGCTTTAAGATTTATTTATTACCTATCTATGACAAAATTAAACCTAATTCCCGAAAACGACACTCGCCCCATTTTCAGGCCCCTCTAATGACACTAACCCTTTAGGCTCCAATTATGACCACTAACCCTAGGCACAACTGATGACACTAGCCCTAGGCCTCGCTAATGACATTAGCCCTAGGCCTCGCTGATGAAACTAGCCATAGGCCTCGCTGATGACATTAGCCCTAGGCCTCGCTGATGAAACTAGCCCTAGGCCTCGATGATGAAACTACCCTAGGCCCAGCGCATCGCTAAGGCCGCCCCTGCTTCATTTAACTTCAACTCGCCTCCTGTGAGGGCCAGCCAGTATTCGTTGCATAACTCATTATAAATGACCATTTTATTTGGACGTGTATACTCCCACTAAAATGACCATTTTATTTGGACGTGTATACCTCCACTACAATGACCATTTTATTTGGACGTGTATACCTCCACTAAAATGACCATTTTATTTGGACGTGTATACCTACACTAAAATGACCATTTTATTTGGACGTGTATAGCTCCCCACTAAAATGACCATTTTATTTGGACGTGTATAGCTCCTCACTAAAATGACCATTTTATTTGGACGTGTATACCTCCACTAAAATGACCATTTTATTTGGACGTGTTTAACTTTCCACTAAAATGACCATTTTATTTGGACGAGTATACCTCCACTAAAATGACCATTTTATTTGGACGAGTATACCTCCACTAAAATGACCATTTTATTTGGACGAGTATACCTCCACTAAAATGACCCTTTTATTTGGACGTGTATAGCTCCACTAAAATGACCATTTTATTTGGACGTGTATAGCTTCACTAAAATGACCATTTTATTTGGACGTGTATAGCTCCACTAAAATGACCCTTTTATTTGGACGTGTATAGCTCCACTAAAATGACCATTTTATTTGAACGTGTATAGCTCCACTAAAATGACCATTTTATTTAGACGTGTATAGCTCCACTAAAATGACCATTTTATTTAACGTGTATAGCTCCACTAAAATGACCATTTTATTTAGACGTGTATAGCTCCACTAAAATGACCATTTTATTTGGACGTGTATAGCTCCACTAAAATGACCATTTTATTTGGACGTGTATAGCTCCACTAAAATGACCCTTTTATTTGGACGTGTATAGCTCCACTAAAATGACCATTTTATTTGGACGTGTATAGCTCCACTAAAATGACCATTTTATTTGAACGTGTATAGCTCCACTAAAATGACCATTTTATTTAGACGTGTATAGCTCCACTAAAATGACCATTTTATTTGGACGTGTATAGCTCCACTAAAATGACCATTTTATTTGGACGTGTATAGCTCCACTAAAATGACCATTTTATTTGGACGTGTATAGCTCCACTAACATGACCATTTTATTTGGACGTGTATAGCTCCACTCAAATGACCATTTTATTTGTAAAATATTTAACCCCCATTGAAACCCCCAGTATTTGTTGCATAACGCATTATAAATGACCATTTTATTTGGACGTGTATAGCTCCACTAAAATGACCATTTTATTTGGACGTGTATAGCTCCACTAAAATGACCATTTTATTTGGACGTGTATACCTCCACTAAAATGACCATTTTATTTGGACGTGTATAGCTCCACTAAAATGACCATTTTATTTGGACGTGTATAGCTCCACTAACATGACCATTTTATTTGGACGTGTATAGCTCCACTCAAATGACCATTTTATTTGTAAAATATTTAACCCCCATTGAAACCCCCAGTATTTGTTGCATAACGCATTATAAATGACCATTTTATTTGGACGTGTATAGCTCCAATAAAATGACCATTTTATTTGGACGTGTATAGCTCCACTAAAATGACCATTTTATTTGGACGTGTATACCTCCACTAAAATGACCATTTTATTTGGACGTGTATAGCTCCACTAAAATGACCATTTTATTTGGACGTGTATAGCTCCACTAAAATGACCATTTTATTTGGACGTGTATAGCTCCACTAAAATGACCATTTTATTTGGACGTGTATAGCTCCACTAAAATGACCATTTTATTTGAACGTGTATAGCTCCACTAAAATGACCATTTTATTTAGACGTGTATAGCTCCACTAAAATGACCATTTTATTTGGACGTGTATAGCTCCACTAAAATGACCATTTTATTTGGACGTGTATACCTCCACTAAAATGACCATTTTATTTGGACGTGTATAGCTCCACTAACATGACCATTTTATTTGGACGTGTATAGCTCCACTCAAATGACCATTTTATTTGTAAAATATTTAACCCCCATTGAAACCCCCAGTATTTGTTGCATAACGCATTATAAATGACCATTTTATTTGGACGTGTATAGCTCCACTAAAATGACCATTTTATTTGGACGTGTATAGCTCCACTAAAATGACCATTTTATTTGGACGTGTATACCTCCACTAAAATGACCATTTTATTTGGACGTGTATAGCTCCACTAAAATGACCATTTTATTTGGACGTGTATAGCTCCACTAACATGACCATTTTATTTGGACGTGTATAGCTCCACTCAAATGACCATTTTATTTGTAAAATATTTAACCCCCATTGAAATGACAATTCTATCCACAAATATTGACCTCTACTGAAATTGCTCTTTCATCCACCTATAACCACTAAAGTGACCATTTCGTGTGCACATTTGTCCAGGAAAGGTCAGTGGCAGTGACCACGTACGCCCTGTGTGGTATCTCGGCTTTCCCCGCCATGGGATTTTGCTTGGGGACACTCGTACCTATGTGTCCATCTAGGAAGAAAGACGTCATTTCACTGGTACTCAGAGCTTTCATTGCCGGCAACCTGACCAATTACATCACCGGAGCCGTGGCAGGTACTTGGACAAATTTTAGATTCCAAAGTAGCAATTTATAGAGTAATGTATGGGAATACTTGCATAACGTCAATCTTAAAACTAGGCAATCAATCGATCAATCCATCTTTGCACTTATATTATCAGCCTACTTTATATTGCTATGACTATCAATCAATATCGGAATAGGGAATCGAATCCATCGACCTTTTGGGGGGAATTTAAATTAAGTGAAAATCAGAATTATATTATTGAGAATTATATTCACATCCAATTCATCGGATAGTAATCTAATACATTAATGAGTTTTTAATACATTCTGTTAGTTCTTTGTAACGGAATCGAGAATTAAATCGGAATTGATAGTTTATAGAATAATCGCGAATTTAATCGAAATCGTTTAAAGATTTTGCTATCATCCATTCTTTACAATACTATTTATCTAATTATTTATTTATCAATCATTTGTCATTTATTAAACGTTAATGAATGTTAGTTCAAACCTCAATCTTTCATTATTTTACCCAATTTTTCTGCATAATTCTCTGAATGTGTGTCTGTCTTTCAAGTTTTTCTTCCAATTTTGTAAGGAAAACTACAATTACATACTCTCTTTCTAGCTTCTTGGCTCGGACATTTCATGTTTTCCGCGTACACTCGACTTGTTCCTTTTCTTTATATGAAACCAACGGCTTATTATTTAAAGATGTCGTCCTGTTATTTAAAGATGTCGTCTTAAAGATGTCGCTTTTTATTTAAAGATTTCGTCTTGCTATTTAAAGATGTCATCCTGTTACATGAAGATGTCGTCCTGTTATTTAAAATTATCGTTCTGTTATTTAAAGATGTTGTCTTGTACTATGGAATTAAAACTTATTTTACAGGTGTCATGTTCGTCTCATAACGTTGGAACAATGATGACAGCAAATGACTTGATGTAGCACTGACAGATTGACAGCTACTGGTAACGACTTTTTCAGTGGTCCACAGACAATGAGCAGGATTGATGCGTGGAAATTTTAAAAATTTTAAATAAGATCCTGGTGTTAAATATGTTTGATTTTGATTATAAACAGGGAATTAAACAACACAGAGTAATGACTAAAAATTGTCTTTGACTAACTGCTCTTAACTTTACATCTTGTGATTCAGTATTGTTTCATAATTGGCAACTAAAACGCCAAGCGATGGGACAGTATATAGTTTTACAAACTTTTTTTAGTTCTTTTAATTCAGGCATTGACCAGCGAAAAGTTGACCTCCACCGAGTGACACGCCCTCGTAATTAGAGTTTTTAAATTTTTTATTCAGACAATGGAATGGACGTGGTCAGTTTACTGAGTGTCCAGACATGAAGTTCAACGCATCATAGGTTGTTTAGGATTATTAATACACTCATACCTCGCTGTACGGCCGCTCTTTATACGGGATTTCGCTATAACGGCTTTCATCAATTCATGCACGTTTTCGATTTACGGCCTAAAATTTTTCGCTATAACGGCCAAAATAAAACACTTTTGTACAGAAGTGAAAAATTATTGCTAATTTTGGATAATGCACCAGGCCATCCTACTTAATTTATCCGAAATATCTGAAGATGTCATGATTGAGTACCTTCCGAGAAAAACAACAGCACTGATCCAACCAATGGATAAGGGTGCAATAATCACATTTAAGGCACACTACCTACACCGAACTTTCCGACAACTCAGCATAAGGGAAACTGATGGTGAATCTTCAATTTTGGAAAAAAAACTATAACATCAAGGATACTGTTGACAGCATCAATGAATGATGGAAGGAATTAAAATTGACAACAATGAACCATGTATGGAAAAAATATGGCCAGAATGTGTAAAAAGTACTGATGCAGACAGAAGCGTACCTAGGGTGGGGGGAGGAGGTCCAAATTCAAAAGCCCTCCCCTGCCTTAGCTTGAGGGGGGCCAACATTTTTTTTTGACATTAAATATAAAGTACATTATCTCATGTCATGTTGTCGAATGTCAAAATGCAGGGGCCTCCAGAGAGGGGTCCTAAAATCCCTAGGTTCGGCACTGGATACAGAAGTTAATTTTCTTCCTGAAATTAGGCAAACTATTTTGGATCTAGTAGAAGTTCTCGGCTTGGAAAGTTAGAACGAACGTGTTGTGCTTGATCTACTTGAAGCTGATAGGGAACCTCCTCCTTGAAAACGATCCTGACGTCAGACGTAGTGCTCGAGGAATTAACTCAGCCATTAGCAGTTATAGCTCATTGAAGAATGAACTAGACAATAAGGCAAGATAAACAACTTTGGACAATTTCTGTAAGCCAGGCCCATCCTTACCAGCGGAAAATGATGACGTCATTGATCTGCAGGTTACCATTTCGTCATTGTCTTCATTTAAAAAAAAAATTAAACAGATTCATATTTTATGTAACATGAAATTGTATCATTTTGTTTATAGACTATTATTGATTGTTGGAGTTGTTATTATTTTATGTACAAATGTATGTAGCTTTAATATAAATGAAATAAAAAGAGAAAATACATTTTGAATGATAAACCATGTTACATATTTAAACAACTTGGAACCGATCTCATTGAATTTGTATGGATTTGTACTAGAATAATTGATTCATTATACGGCTTTTCGCTTAGCGGCCAAATTTCGTGGAACGTATCTAGGCCGTAAAGCGAGGTATGGGTGTATAGCAGATCTGTAAAGCACCACGGAGACATGTAGGAAACTTTGATTATGACCTGAAAAATTCCCTCAGTTCTGACCAGAAATCTGGAACCGTCAGTTTGACGGTTGGGCGCTATATCACTAGACAGACCTTTCAGGTGTTATTACAGATAGAAGTGTTGATATGATGATATGATAAAATGATTTAGTCAGTAGAATTTATTTAGGATTTAGTCAGTAAATTGAGATTGAAAACGATATTATAGCATTTAATTTTTCAAGTTACCTTGTATTATGTGAAGTCATAACACTGTGTAGTATGTGAAGTCATAACACTTTGTTTCATATCAAGTCATAGCGCAATGTTACACAAACACGGTTAATTACAAATTCTAAAACTCATTGAGAGAAGGGAGCCGTTATGAGGGATAATGGAGCTCTAGTCAGAGACTTCCAGAGATGTTGAGGCCCCAATGTAAAAATAGATGTCGGGGCATTCAGTTTATTATATTTAAATGATATTAAACACTTGAAGGGGCGTCTATAATAGTGCGAGACATTGACGGTCGCCCAATTCACACTATCCATAATATCAGCTCTGACGATAGATTTTGTAAAGTTATATTATGAGGGGTAGATAAAAGAGAGGTAACACATTTCCATCGATAGAGGAAAAAATATCTTTGCTTGATTACTTCCCTTCATTGACACATAAATCGATCACCGGCACGCTACAAGGCCGCAATCATAATATTTGATTACACCAAACAGTGTATGGTTAACCTTGTAGTATTGTGTTAGCATAAATCTATTTTTTGTCCAACCCCTGAGTACTTTCACCGTAATTCATTGAATACTAGACATACTAGTCCTGTATGTTTCCTGACCTATTCAGGTTAATACTGTCATTTAAAAACATTATGTCAAGCCTATATATAAACCGACATCAAATCTGTGTTAATGGCCAATAGAGAAATCAGGAGTGGTCTTCGGGGATATGGGTGGGGACGACTAAGGCAAACACCTCGTGAATCGTGATTGACTGGGGACATGACATTAAAATATGTGTTTTTGTACTAATAAAACTGGCCATTTAATCAACTATCTACTTGCTGTAATAACATAGACCTAAAGTATGTGTTTTGGTACTGACAAACATTTCATTTGATCAAATGATTACTTGATGATGTAACATAAGCCTAAAAGTTAAAAAAAATTTGGGTTTAGCCATTTTCAAATACTTAAATGTGGAGAAAATATTCCCGGAAGTTGAGATCTGGAAGAACGAATTTCGAGATTTAACCCAAGTCGCCTGGGGAGGGGGGCATCTCTGAAATCTTTAGAATCAATTTTTCTCTTCACTGGACAAAGATAGCCTCACATTGTCACGCTGACATTGAATGACGGGTTGGTACTCACCTAAAACCAACATGAACCCACGTAATCGATTGATTCCTTTAACCCTTGGTAGATGACTGTAAATGTAACAAAAGTTTAGTACAAGTGGAGTCGACTATGTAACATACGTTTTGAACAAGTGGAGTCTATTATGTAAAATACGTTTTGAACAAGTGGAGTCACCAAAAGAAAATATTATAAATTAGGTGCGAGGTCATAGACGAGTATCATATGCGCGGACCATAGACGATTATCCGTTGTAAGGCCATATTCATACGTGGGGCTTGGGGGGGGGGGTTGGCGTGGTCGTCACCACCAAAGTACGTCACTGCTGACATAGAATACTGTAGAGGACCCCCCTGGTGTTGATAAACCAAGTCATGGACACTTTGAAACTTCATGTTCGCACACTTTGGACTCTTTCTCTTTCTTAGATTATATCCAACAGATCTCCCCAGGACGCTACATCAAGTCAATATGACATTAAACTTACTAATTCATTAATTTCACCAAGTCACGTCATTATGACATTCAACTTAACTATTTAAACTAGTTTACACTGTTACTTGATTTATGACTGTACTTGAAGTATTTCAGATCATAAATGAATTGTTTGGTTTAAATCTTTTTTATCAATGTATAGGAATACTCTTAAATTATTCCCCTTGTCACTAGTTTAATCTCTACAGAGAATGAAGCAATGCTCTACTATGATATAATATTACCAGAAATCGGATAACTCAATCAATATAGTCATATTCATCCACCGTGTCTCCCCCTCTTTCCACCTTAATTTGTTGAAATAAATCTTTTTAAATGTGACGTTTCTATAAATTTTTATTGACATTCTATACAATCAAATTTATACCAAGCAATGCAACCCTGTTGTGTAATAATATTAATAAGGGTAAAGAAGTTAAGTAAATATGTCCCCATTCCGTGACAACGTGCTTTGATTTACAATTGAAGGGACCCACTGACCTATGGGCAAGTTAACTTAATGTACACCCTATCACTGTGTTAGAGAGTTCTGTCACCAGTTCGTTGGTCATATACCAAAGTTTGTCCTAATTAATTACGTCATCGCTCTTTGTGCTCTTTTCTGTCATTCGTTTATTGTTAATTTATTTTTAAATCTCATCTAATGAAGTGAAATCTGCTTCGAGTTAACACCGACCGATTTGTCAATGCCCAGAAGAACATCTGATTTAAATACCAATAAGATATTATTACCTGTAATTAAATGCAATTAGCTTCGTATTTCAGTAATGTCACATTCGTAGTTAAATCCAAACCCATGTACGAGACTTAGAAAATGTAAATCATTAAATGATCTATTTTATAAACATAATTTATAGAGTGAAATTAAGAAACAAAATATAATGATGAATGTACTCAGGTTTTTTTTTTTTTTTAGAAATTAGAACAAAGACCAGACCACAGAAAGAATCAATCAACTTCAGACGACTCCCTTGATCCAGGCTGAGAACCATTGAAACTGACAAATGATCTATGACGGAGATGTGGTATCATAAGAACAAAAAATGAATAAATATCCATTTAAAACTGTCCAGTTAAGAAAAAAAGTTACAAAAAGAGTTAAAGAAACCTTACCATAGGACAGTAAGGTTGGTTTGAATAGGTCACTTTATATATAGTTCAGTGTAAGGGAAAAAAACATTCTATGAGACACAGAAAGTAGCTAGACACTGAGAAATATATTAACATAGCCAGATCAGCTCTTACGTTGTTTAGGGCTCAAGGCTGAGATACATTTGGGCTCAAGGCTGATATTCATTAGGGGGCTCAAGGCTAAGATATTTTAAGGGGCTCAAGGCTGAGATACATTTGGGCTCAAGGCTGAGATACATTTTGGCTCAAGGCTGATATACATTTGGGCTCATGGCTGAGATACATTTGGGCTCAAGGCTGATATACATTTTGGCTCAAGTCTGATATACATTTGGGCTCAAGGCTGAGATACATTTTGACTCAAGGCTGATATACATTTGGGCTCATGGCTGAGATACATTTGGGCTCAAGGCTGATATACATATGGGCTCAAGTCTGATATACATTTGGGCCCAAGGCTGAGATACATTTTGACTCAAGGCTGATATACATTTGGGCTCATGGCTGAGATACATTTGGGCTCAAGGCTGATATACATTGGGCTCAAGTCTGATATACATTTGGGCTCAAGGCTGAGATACATTTTGGCTCAAGGCTGATATACATTTTGGCTCAAGGCTGAGATACATTTGGGCTCAAGGCTGAGATACATTTTGGCTCAAGGCTGATATACAATTGGGCTCATGGCTGAGATACATTTGGGCTCAAGGCTGATATACATTTGGGCTCAAGGCTGATATTCATTAGGGGGCTCAAGGCTAAGATATTTTCAGGGACTCAAGGCTGAGATACATTTGGGCTCAAGGCTGAGATACATTTTGGCTCAAGGCTGATATACATTTGGGCTCAAGGCTGAGATACATTTGGGCTCAAGGCAGAGATACATTTTGGCTCAAGGCTGATATACATTTTGGCTCAAGGCTGAGATACATTTGGGCTCAAGGCTGAGATACTTTTTGGCTCAAGGCTGATATACATTTGGGCTCATGGCTGAGATACATTTGGGCTCAAGGCTGATATACATTTGGGCTCAAGGCTGATATTTATTACGGGGCTCAAGGCTAAAATATTTTAAGGGACTCAAGGCTGAGATACATTTGGGCTCATGGCTGATATACCTTTGGGCTCAAGGCTGAGATACATTTGGGCTCAAGGATGAGATACATTTGGGCTCATGGCTGATATACATTTGGGCTCAAGGCTGAGATACATTTGGGCTTAAGGCTGATATTCATTAGGGGGCTCAAGACTAAGATATTTTAAGGGGCTCAAGGCTGAGATACATTTGGGCTCAAGGCTGAGATACATTTGGGCTCAAGGCTAAGACATTTGGGCTCATGGCTGATATACATTTGGGCTCAAGGCTGAGATACATTTGGGCTCAAGGCTGAGATACATTTGGGGGCTCATGGCTGATATACATTTGGGGGCTCATGCAGCCTCGTACCGTGAAAATTCTACAGCAGGGGCCAGGCATTCTACAGCAGGTGCCAGGCATTCTACAGCAGGGGCCAGGCAATAGCAGGGGGCCAGGTAATACATTTTACTAAGTAGAACAAATAAACAGGGGGGCAGACAAATCGCAGGGGGGTAGGCTTGCCCCCTGCCCCCTCGCACGCTACGGGCGTGGGCTCAATGCTGAGATACATTTGGGGGGCTCAAGGCAGAAATTCATTAGGGGGCTCAAGGCTAAGATATATTAGGGCTCAAAGCTGAGATATGTTAAGGCGGCATTTCTACTGGCGGCAATGCTGCGAATGTTGACATGCCAGATGATGATATTCACCACTCCATGTTTCAAAACAAGTTTACAACTCATGAAAGACAAGGTAGTTCAGAATAAAAGACAAGGTAGTTCAGAATAAAAGACAAGGTAGTTCAGAATAATAGACAAGGTAGTTCAGAATAAAAGACAAGGTAGTTCAGAATAAAAGACAAGGTAGTTCAGAAAGATAGACAAGGGAGTTCAGAATGAAAGACAAGGTAGTTCAGAATAAAAGGCAAGGTTGTTCAGAATTATTATCTGTTTAATAGCAACAGGATACACGCTTCACCCTTACCCCCCCCCCAGCCTTTTCCCAAACAGTGACGTCATCTCACAGTGGCATAGGTTGGCTTTCCTTTCTAATGTCTCTGGGAGTTGCTCAAGTATAAGAAATTCAATTAGTCGATCAAACAGACAGATAGACAGACAGGTTTATTAATCAATAAAGAGGCAGACCAAAGAATTCACTTACATAAGTTGATCGAGTATACAACAGATGTAAGGAGAGATAAATAAACAGACGTTTTGACATGCAATCAATCAAACGAACATTGTTGTGTGTTCGATATAATAGTTCAATACATAAACTTGGCATACAATACAAACAAAAATTATTAGTTCTCCTTTTAAAAAGCATTTTCCAAGCATTTTTGTGAAAGTTTGAAACATTTGAAACCTTGCAAAACTGGGCAAAACTAGTCTGTAACGTTTGCATTGTATATGCTAAAAGAGTAACTGACCAAATAATATATAGACCTTTTGCAGGCCATTAATTTTTATTAGACTATTAGTGGAATATTAAAAATTTGCGCCTTTTCAGAGCATCTATTTTTTCTATCATAATTAGTATTATTAAACCACTTAAAATCTAAATTTAATCTGCTCTTACAGTCAATAGTAGAAAATAATTTATTACACAAGCCACTTAAAAACGCAATAATGTGATAATATTAATACGTCATTTTCCCAACTAATCAATCTTTGTGTACATCTTCACACTATGTACATTTCCTATCACTATCTTTCAATCCATATATATATAAGACTAGATCGCTTATGGGCTATGCATAGACATATATTGTGCGGACCTTAACTTTAAAAAGAGAAGAGTACAATTCTGTATAACCTGATGACGTAGTACGCATAGAAACCTTAAGTAACCGAAATAAATAGCAGAAGACATTTTGCATTGTTTTCCTTGACAAATTTTCAAAAACTTTTTTTTCAAATAACTTTGAATAAAATGCCTTCGTGTTGTGTACCCGGTTGTTTGATTATATTATTACTAACCGTCAAATATAATATTTTTCGGACACATCAGTAGATTTTAAAAGCGCCAACCTCTAGCATGAATGGGGATTTTTTTTTAAATTAAAAGGAAGGAAATCTTTTTCGGTAAAAAATAAAGAACTGTACAGAATTGTACTCTTCTCTTTTTAAAGTAGAGGTCTCGAATACAACACTTTTTCGGTCTCTATTAAATAAGCATAAGCGATCTAGTCTTATATATCTATGTTTCAATCTATGTGCATTTCCTATCACTATTTATCACTTCAGTGAACATGTTTCGAAATAAAACGAGTTGGTAAATCATTTTGGCGAGCCACATTGTTTTTATTATTGTATCGTAGTTTTATATGTTTAATAATAGATTAACTGAATGTGAAAGCCAGTGTCAGAAGTTTGTATAAGTTTCAATCTTAAGGTTGTCTCTCTCAGACCATTAAAAAAATCGATTAAGTAAATATACAAAACTACCAAAGTACTTTCAGCAATGCTTTTGATACTTCACATGCTTGAACCTTCAACTGGAAATTTCTTTCAGCTGACATTAAGCTCATTAGAACTGATATTTTACCCGAAGACCTTCGCTCTCAGCTGTTCTGCAGTCATCGATAAGAATAGTTTCTCTGGCTAATTAATGACTATTTGATGCAGTATTGAAATCATCTCTTTACAAATAGATCTTGAATGTTTACTCCATTTCTGGTGTCTGTCAAGTTATTTCCCTTGAGTGTTCTAGAAATCTCTTATAATCTTTTCATCAGAGGCTTTTTTGTCTACTTGTTATTCCAAGAAATCTGTTAATTAAACATGCCCGGCTGTAACTCACTGTGTCTGGCCCTATTTTTTTTATTAGTATTGCAACGGTTCTAAAACGTGGTGGAGCCACTCTTACCGACTACCGGAGCAACACACACGCAAACGCACATGCGCGCACACACACACGTATAAAAGTAGTGAGAAAAAATAAAGTCATGGATTTTTATAACATTTGGCAATTCGGATGAGAGGATATATTCACACACACACACACTCACATATATATATATATATA
Source organism: Bulinus truncatus (assembly GCA_021962125.1). Classification (NCBI taxonomy): domain Eukaryota; kingdom Metazoa; phylum Mollusca; class Gastropoda; family Planorbidae; genus Bulinus; species Bulinus truncatus. The sequence continues at coordinate 2,558,139 of JAGDYQ010000002.1, read as the reverse complement.
TATATATATATATATATATGTATATATGTATATTGAATGAATATTATAGTTTTGTATGTTATTATTTGCTATATACAATGTTTCCGACCACCTTTCATAGAAATCTGTAATTCCGTCCCTTTATCTAGTGTGTGAAGTCCCTGTAAGGATGAGAAGAAATCTCTGAGATCCTATAAACCAAAAATGGCACGGTTTTTATGGTGCCTTTCTTTCACCCCCACCATACCCGTTAGTGCAATGGCCGTGGAAGCACCTCGGGAGATATAGCGAAGACCTTGAATGTCCATAAATATCCATTGGTCCTCACCGGAGATCGAACCAGGGACCCTCAAGTTGACAGGTGAGCGCTTCACCACACGACCATCGTCTGCCCCCCCCCCCATCCAGAAACATTTTCCATTACAACAAATACACTCCTAAAGGAACGAATGGTCAAGCTGTGTACATCGCGTGATTGTCGACTCGAGGGTCACTGGTACGATTTTCGGATTTTTTCCCCGTCATGGCGGAAGTTCCCTCTGTGTTTCCCGTGGCGCCCTTAAGGGCGTTGCACTCTCGGCTATAGTGCGGATGAAAGATAAGCACCACAAAAAACCGTGGTTTATAGGCCATAAGAAATAAACATCCTATCACTACAGATACTTTATAGATGCTCCCCCTCCCCGCGCGTATGCGCCTCGAGCCTCAGAGTAAGTACCATCCTCTCTCAGGCCTAAAAATCCGTCGTTATCCCGGCCTTCTCAGTACCATAGTCTTATATCAAATGTGTCATCACGTGATCGCCCTGTGTCCGCGGTTGAAATAATCAGCTTACAGTGTGTGTGTGTGTGCGTTTGTGTTTGTGTGTGTGTGTGGGGGGGGTCATCCCCCAGCGGGAACTAGATTTCCGGGATTTTTTTTTGTCCCTGAGCAGTCAAACCGTGGACATGTCAAGTAATGGTCACACCATGCACAGTATCAATTCCGCCGCCTGATTACATTTTTTTGTGGTTTTGGTCAATGATAATAACGAAATAGTTGTTTATTAAATATGCAGAATTACGTATATTGCGTGGGAAACATCTGTGCAACTAATGGAATGATTACACTGCTATAAAGAAACAGTTGTTCATCAAATATGCAGAATTACGTGTATTGCGTGGAGAAACATCTGTGCAACTAATTATTATTGAATGATTACTCTGCTATTAAGAAACAGTTGTTCATCAAATAAGTAGAATTACGTATATTGCGTGGAGAAACATCTGTGCAACTAATCATTATTGAATGATTACACTGCTATAAAGAAACAGTTGTTCATCAAATATGTAGAATTACGTATATTACGTGGAGAAACATGTTTCCTGTTTTAATATTAATGACCTCTTGCTTGCGTCTCAATTGGATGATTTTTATTAAATTTTTTTAAATTCTGATAACATAAAATAAATAGTCCTATAATATAATTACCTAGCCCTATTCATGATAACCTCAAAATTGAACTTTGGTCTATGCAATGGTTTTGCATAATACAGCTAGCATAAAATAAATGGTGTTGAAAGCTATCTTTATCATATTGGGTTAATGATACAGACCTTTTTAGGCCTTGGGTGGGTTAGTACAAATAAGTGGTCCGACTAACGTATAAGTCCAGTGATAGTTTTTTCATTACCTGTCATCATGTTCGATAAAGCCTTCATCGCGTTTTGCAGTAAAAAAAAATATGGTTTAACTGTTCGACTCTCCCATTTCCGATAGACACAGCTGACCTTGATAACCTTTCAGTTAACCGTTGTAGCCAGGCTTGCGGAGCCGCCAAATTTTTTTACGGCTCTGGCTCCGGCTCCCACAAATGTGACGGCTCCGGCTCCCTAATAAGATAGTATCACACGAGCAGGCTTGCGGAGCCGCCATATTTTTCGGCTCCGGCTCCCACAAATTTGACGGCTCCGGCTCCGGCTCCCTATTAAGATAGTATCACACGAGACAAAAATTTTTGTAATTGCTTCAAGCAAACATGTCGCTGATAAAAAGTTATGCAAATTTTGCCGCGTTCACCCCCATAGTCAGGAACTTGAAAAATATACGCATGTCGGTTTTACTAAAAACAAACCATTTCAGTGCATCCAGAATCATATCATTATTTTCGACCGAGGTTTCACTAGTCGCCATTTTCATAAGTAATAAAAAGTTATTTCAATGATCAAATTAGCAAATAGTAAAATGATATATTGTTTAAAATATTTTAAAGACTTCAGTATTTATATTTATTATTTATAAATTTGAAGTGACTATTCGAACCTGGGTACCAATAAACTCCGATTTTTATTCGGACCACGTCCCAATCAAGTCTGATTGTTATTCGGACCCGTGGCAAATATGCTCTTAGCTTAGCTATACATAAACTTTATTATTGTTTTTTTTTTATAATTGTTTGAATTGTATGATTTAATCGTTACTCAGTGTCTAGGGTTCCACTAAGCAGACTCCGTATTATTATTTTTTCGGGTTCCGTCTAATAAAGTTTAAATATAGCTAAGCTTAGTGCATATTTGCAACGGGTCCGAATAACAATCGGATTTTATTGGGACCCGGGTTCGTATAGCCACATCCTTATAAATTTAGCTACTCTATTTCAGATATTCTGTTTATAATAAAATTGTTAAATACAGAAAGCGACCATTTTGTTTATAGTCTATTACTAATTCGCGGCAGCCCCGTAACGTAAAAATTCTACAGCAGGGGCCAGGCATTCTACAACAGGGGCCAGGCAATAGCTGGGGGGGGGCAGGTAATACATTTTACTAAGTAGAGCAAATAAGCAGAGGGGGGGCCAGAAAAAACGCAAGGGGGGCTAAGACCCCCCGGCCCCCACACACTCTACGGGCCTGATTCGCGGTCAAATAATAATACGAAATGTCGCGTTCTATTTGTCGTCCTAGTAAAAATTTATTTTAAATGATTGATACAATTATTCTATGAAATAAAACTGTTTTACCTTTATATATAACAAAATAACATGCCATTAAAAAAATTTCGGAGGGTAAATAAGATTTAAAATGAACACAAAACGATTCCCCGTTAAAGAATTATTGTGGTGATGTGCCTGCACGCTATCATTTTAACGCTGTTACTGTTAGGGCTTTTGTAAAATAACAACATTTCAAATTGTAGGAGGCAAACAATCAAACAAATTTGGAATTTTAAAGCTAAAAAAAAAAGAAATTCGGATGTAAAAAAAAAAATATTGGGAGCCGTGGAGCCGCCAGATTTTTTCGGCTCCGGCTCCAGCAAAAGCTGGCGGCTCCCGGCTCCTCGGCTCCGGCTCCGCAAGCCTGGTTGTAGCCCTTTAATCTATTTTTCTGAAAAACTTTAACAACCAATTTTTATGTTAAGGAAAACAAAACAATAAGTAGGTTCTCATATTAATCAGAGTATTTATTTAAATACACACACACACACACACACAGACATATATATATATATATATATATAATATATATATATATACAAGGCCGTAGCCAGGATTTTGTTTGGGGGGGGGGGGCTGTGCGGAGAGTTTTATATAAGAAAAAATTGGAACGCAACGATAAAGAAGTATATTTTATAATAAAATTTGATTTTTAGAATTAATTGGGGGGGGGGGCTGCAGCTTCCCCTAGCCCCCCCCCCGGCTACGGCCTAGTATATATATAAATATATATATATAAGATAAATGTCTTTTTAAATGCTCGACGTTAAATGTCTATATATCATCCTCAAGAGACATCCATGAATTGTGCCCTTATTCTTGAGATTAACCAAGACACTGAGATAAAGTGAAATATTGACAAGGACATCCATCTTGGCATGGCTGCCGTGTTGAGATTGTTAAAAAAAAAAGAAACCCCACAACAAAATATATTTCCATGGACGTGCGATCCTGAACTCGACCTGTGGGTTTATTTGAAAGGAATATGTAAATAGCGCTGAAGCACGATTAACGTAGCATGTTAAAAAAAAAACTTCTAGCAGTAGGTACCACAAACTGATTTTTTAAAATGGGTTTACAGCTTTTTTCAACATGAATATTGCAAGAACTCGAGAATCTAAGATGGTGGACATCAAATTTATTACTATAGCTCAAATAGTTTGAGAGATATAAATTTTTGAAAATGTGACTTTTTCATTTTTTCACAACACCTTCAAAAGTGCCATTTTTGCCAAGCGTTATCTGCAAAAGTATTTCATGTACACCAAATCATTTACATTCAATACAAACACAAATATACATAGAATAAACTCAATTTTTTTCAAAGGTGTAAAATTATAATATCATTAAAATTTATAGCACTGAAAATGGGTTTTCATCATTTTTTAGAAAAAATAAAAAGGGAGATAAATTTTCAAAATTCGTGACATTTCAAAAAATCATAATAAAATTTGTAATCAACACACATAAGAACTAATTACATCAATATGTAGGGTAACTTAAGCTCTATACATTCAATTAGTCATAATATCTTAAGATTATTTATGATTAATATAATAAAGGTTAGAAATAGGTGGGGTAATAAAAAACAAGAAAATTTGTCATTTTCAAAAATTCACAAAAAAAGAACTGTTATGTATATATTCAACATTTATATATGAAAATGTAGGATATACATAGTTCTTAACTATAAAATAGTCGTTAGACCAATTACTTTTATATATACAGTACAGGGACGGATAAACCCATGCATGTAAAAAAATCAATAAAAATACTTTTCATTAGGGAAAAATCCACTATTAAGTATTATTTGAAAAGTTATATTAGTAACAATAGTAACCGTAACATTAGATGCATACATTTCAATTATATTCTAATTATTTCATAAGTCATGGAACGCTAACAAATAATTTACGCATTTTACCACTACAGGAGCTCACCTAAATAAGTGCAACTTTCGAAATTTAAGTAATTTTACTTTTAAGTTTCAATTCATGCTTACTTAGAGATAATGTACTGTTTTGTTGATCATTTAGTGATTTTAACTCTAATTTCTTCTTGATATAGTACTACTATTTCATCAAGGACATTTTTTCCAATTATTGACCCTACCCAGGCCCGTAGCCAGGTCAAAGTAAGCAGGGAGGCACCAATACCCAGCAAGGGGGCACCTTTACTTTTTCTATATTTTTTCCTCTTTTTCTTCTTTTTTTAAGCGGGGGGGGGCACTCCACTCCTAACCGGGGGGGGGGTGCCGGCCCCACAGCCACCCCTGGCTACGGGGCTGACCCTACCATTAAAAGTTTTATTTGTTTAAAATGTTTTATTATGTTTCCATCTATTTCTCTGTTATTATTTGTTTATCAAGAGTTTGAATGTCTGTTGTTTACTTAATATAATAAATAAAAAAAATGAATGAAAAGTTCATTAGTTAATCTCTGTAGTTTTGAAAGAACAGACTCCTTCAGGGGACTGTGTATATTTCTCTTATTCACTCTAAAAGTTGCAAGGCTTTAAAATATATAACCCACATTCAAAATTGGTCCAAATAAGTTACATAATATACTGCTGATATGGTATTTAAACACATAAAAGTCTTTTCTATGTGTTACTTAACTTGATTACCAGTTATTTTTTTTTTTTGGATTTGTGAGAACCATGTTTAATTAAAGCTAAAAGATGTTCAAACGTCTATAATACTCAAACTGAACTAATATTAATAATAAGATACTTAATAATAATACAAACGCATGAGTGGCTAAGAAATATTTTAATAAAAAAAAAATACAGGCGTAACAGTTACATGAGTCCATGACTTGCCATTTTCTTCTTTCAAAACCAGAGTTGAAGAAGTCATGTATTACTAGTCTAGTAGACAAGGCAATAAAGGTATCCCTCCAACTAGCACAGAAACCTTCTATAAAGTATTGAGTTGTACACCGTCTGATAAGAATAATTATGACATTTAAAAATGATTCTGACTTAAATAATAGTGAATTTATGCATATACTAAACATACACAGTTATATTACAACAATAATTGAAAAAATATCCACTCAATAATAGCTATGTTAATTCGGTCAGCCTACAATCTACTATATGTTTACATTGACAACCAATTATCGACCACGTGACCTGTTATATTTGTTTAAATTTGAGACAATAAAACTATCTAACAACGGTAAAAAATATATACTAGTCAATTTTTAATATGTTATCTCTTAGAAAATATTATTATCTCTCTAAAAAAATAGCCAGAAAAAAATAGAAGTGTCCGCAAACATGAGGGGTATCGTTCAATGTACGAAAGCATCAAAATGGCCTCGAGGTTTATCATATTAAAGTTATTATAACTACAACAATAAACATTTCCAAAGAAATATAAAGCTAAAAGAGTAAGGAACAAATAATGTAACTATTTATCCACAAGTTTTTATCGTTTTTACTTACCAACTAGGTGTTTAAGTCCCAATAAAGTTCAATTCATTGTGACTGGTGTAGCGTTGCTAACTTGATTGTCGGCCATTTTCACGGTCGTGCAAGAATGGGTGAAAAATGTGTGTTATATGCTATTTCTTAGCGCTCTGCGCTTTTGGGCCATGCCTACAAATTAAGTTTTATTATAACATTTTAAAAGCAAAATGGACGGGCTTCTAATGATACTAAAGAAAAACCTACAAAATTAAAAAATCACAAAATAATTTACTTTTTATTATGATTTTTTTATATTAAAAATATTGTTAAATATAATTTAATTAAATGTTTAGTATGGTTGTAAAGGGCATTCATTTTCGCACACATTGATATATTTGACATTACTGTAGGACGAATGGCCCAGAATCGCACGGAGATTGAAAATAGGATAGTCAAATTAGATCGCGCGTCGGCCGGTAAAAAGTGACTTCGGTGATGGTTTTCATTTTAAAAATGTAACCTTTTGTTCTAAATCTACGTAATTAAAATTTACATATTATTGTAGGGCTTACAAAATAGTTTAAAATGATATAATTGTTTATGAGATTTGATCAGTTTTAAGTAGAGAAATCATTACGTTAAAACTATCCAAATATTGACTACAGTGACGCAAAACCACGATTTTGAGCCAGTTTGTGGTACCTACTAGCAGGGGGGTTGGGGTGTTCGTTTAGCCTTGGCAGACCCCCAGCCTGTCGCCTACTGTCACTAAGAAAGGCGCCTCCACATCTTTAATTATTTTTCATCTTTGTTTTGACATTGAACTTAACTCTGTTTCGTTCTGTGCGCAGTTCGTTCTTGTGGTCAAATGCTTTAGAATGTTTCAGAATAAATAGAAATAAAATATATCAGTTCAAAAGAATCGAAATTAACGTTGAAGCGTAAGGAATATTATAATACACTTTTATTAAAGCAATAAGAAAACCTTCATGCTGTTGCACACTTCATTAGTCATGTTTGAATGTCGTGATAGATTATAATACGGTGTATTATTAGCAACAACTGGAATATTATGCCAGCGTGCGGCAATGGCAGTGTGTGGAACCAAGGGCGCTGTATCGAGGATGACACAAGAAAGAGAGTTACGTTTCCTTGGTCCACCCCCATGAGTATCATAATGAAATCTGTGGTTGGTAGACTAGGGACCTTGAGTGATGGTCTTGCATCTCTCTGTCTCTCTCACCTCTTTCTGTCTACTTTCTTCTTCTTCTTCTTTCTCTCTCTCTCTCTTCTATGACTCTTTCATTTTAATTCCTTTTTACCCATCCCTTTATCTCTAGGCCTAAACAATATCCATTAACTGGAATATCTAGTTGCAAGAGAAAGTTTAAAAGAAAAATTCAGCCCACATTAAACTTTTGATTTTTTTTAATTGATCTGTTTAATGATGGAGTTTTTGTTGATTTACTTCTGATATCGTGGATATAGTTCCTGTACATTTAGAGTATCGTCAGAAGAGATTCGAAAACATTAACTCAAAGATTTGAATCAGCTGTTGTTTTGGACAAGTCGAATCAAACACGGTAACTAAATCCTGCTAACATGTTCTCTTATAACATGGTTTAATTACATCATGTTTTTTTTCATGCTTTGTGAAGTCATGTTTTGTAATGTAATTATTATGTAATTTCTTGTTTTGTAATTTTTCGTTTAGAAGTATCATGTTTTGTTATGTCATATTTTGTAATTTCATGTTTTGAAAGTAATGTCGTATTTTGAATCATCCTATTTTGAAATATTTTGTTATAATGAAATACTTACTTATACCATATTTTGTAAACATCATGTTTTAAATATTATTTCATGTATTCTAATAACATTTGTTTAATGTCAAGTTTTAAAATTTCACTAGCAGTGTACCCGGCGTTGCCCGGTAAGTCGGGAATTCAAACGTGACACTTGAAACATTTCTATCACACCATTAGGTAAACATATGGGTGCTGATTTACGCCACTACGCCACCTACCTAATGTACTGAAATGACCTACATTTCATACATTACAAATTATGTTTTACCCGCCAACGATAATTACTTAGGATTATTTGTTTAAACGGTAATTAATTCTCTGAATGTTAAAATCAAAACGAAGCATTGCAATAATGATCAAATTAATTATTTTTTCTCTGCAACTTTGCAGCAATTAGGCAAGTTGGTGTGGCAACTGCGCGCAAGTTCGATTCGGCTTCTTACTATCTTTCTTTCTTTCTTATGTCTTACTTACACGCAGTTCTTATGTACACGGATGGTTAATAATATAATAACATATTTGTAATAATTTGCTTTGATATCATATTCAGCGTTACCAAATTGTGTGCATCATACTCTGTAATATCAATTTTTTGTTTTGGACTTGATTTGTTGTTACGTCTTGGAAATCTCCAATATTAATCTCTTATATATTAACAACCGGATTAACTGAAATTATCTAAATACAGCGCTGTTCATTGTCATTAAAACTATCTAAATACAACTGTAATCATTGTCACTAAAATCATCTACATAAAGCAGTAATCATTGTTACTGAAATTATCTAAATACAGCAGTGATATTCGTCACTGAAATCATCTAAATACAACAGTAATCATTGTCACTGAAATCATCTAAATACACCAGTAATCATTGTCACTAAAATTATCTAAATACAACTGTAATCATTGTTACTGAAATTATCTAAATACAGCTGTAATCATTGTTACTGAAATAATCTAAATACAGCACTGGTCATTGTATCGAGCATTGACCCTCCGTTGATCTATGTCAGCTAGCAATTAGCCTGGGGCTTTTCCCTAAAAGTCATCAGTTTCTCAACGGACAGCGCCACAAGACACATAAGAACTGTAGACAGACTCTGCAGATCAAAAGCCCTCAACCCACGGGTTAATGGGCTCTATGTACCGTTGTCAAATGATGAATCAACGTGACTAAAGGTTGTGAAAGTTAAAAATGTAAAAGAAAATATCGCTACGTTCCTAAGAAAGTCTATTTATAATCCAGTAGTTTTTGGAGTTCATTAGCAGTTTGTATAAATTGAGGTCAGGACTCATAAAATGTTTACAATAATTTCTCTACATTTTTAATTTTCTTTCATGTCACCAAAAGATAATGTAAGAATTGCTCGTCATTTGACCCATCTGTACCTCTTCTTAAAATATTAAATATTTGCGAAATAAAAAGATCATCAAATAATTACAGTTAGATAGTTAAACACTTAAGGATATGAATTTCATCTGGTCCAGAAACATTTATTCCAATTCATAATCATACAAGTTGGAATTATTGATCGTTCCCGGTAAATTGCCAATGGCTCATTCGACGCAAATCATCGCAAACGAGATTTTTTATTTTATTTTTGTCTTTTTCTTTGTTTTTTTAGATAAATGAACAAAATTTGAAGGCAAACATTTAGAACATTTTGATGGCGACTTTCTTGATATGTTTTAAATGTTAAAAAAATACAGTCGAGTTGTTCTTAAGTGACCAGGACGATAAAGTTAACACGTTGTATGTGTATATGGCTTAAAGTAACCAGATTGAGAAGGTAAAGAAATAAAAAATTCCATACAAATAACATGCTGGACGTTCGATTTACAAAGCCATTTTGGATTAAGGTTAGTGTTAGGGTTAAGGTATCTTGTTGTTCATATTTGCAGGTGTCTCCGTATTCAGAGCCGTTTTCTTGGATACTAAAACAAGGCTACTGCCAGGGTCCCAACAACAAAAGGCGCCCCATTCCTATACTTCCATTCAAATCTGATGCTATCACGACCCTGGTAGGTACTTTTACCTAGGGCTCTAAAACATCATGAAAACTCTCTGCTTAGTAACCCCAAATTTCATGAAAACTCTCTGCACAATGTCCCCAAATTTCATGAAAACTCTCTGCATAGTGACCCCAAATATCATGAAAACTCTATTCATAGTGACCAAAAATATCATGAAAACCTTCTGCATTGTGTTCCCAAATATCACGAACACTCTTTGTATAGTAACTCAAAAGCTATTACTGGAACATATCAAACGTTATCATCTGACTATTCTTTTTAACGTCCATATCAGTAAAATGTGTCTATCACTTATGTTCTTTAGACCACCAATGTGACTTTTATCACAGTGTCATTCTTTCATTCCCACCTTTACCAAATGTGACATTACCAGGGTGACATAGGTAGGTTAAGGACACCCCAGATGTTCAACCCGTAACCAACAGAATCAAGATTGAACTCGCTACCAAAGCGTCACCTATTTACCAAAAAATTTAATTAGGTATTTTACCAACAAATATAATTTGGTGTTTCACCAGTTTTTTGGTGAGTCAGCTGTTGGTGTGTCAACAACTTGTGTGTTAGTATTTGGTGGTCAGCTGTTGGTTTGTACATGTGTACAACACATGTGTACAACACATGTGCGTAACACATCAGACACATGTATACATTTTTGCATGTATTTTTGATATTGCGTTATATATGTATTTGTTTTGTATCAGATTTTTTAAATTATATAAAAATTCTCTTTATTTGTTTAGAAGCTTCGATTTTTTTTTTCAATCTCGCCTGACGTTTGAAAGATGGAAAACCTTTTAAAACAATGCCGTTGGTAGGACTAACAATGTATATTAAGCAATTATAATGTCTGACAACACTCCCGCTGTTAAGTTGTCATGAAAGAAATTATTCAAGAAGTTGGATCACAAAAAAAACTTATACAGTTAACATTAAGTTGTTAAATAAAAAAAAAATGAAAAATAATGTTTTTTTTTTATTTCCTTTGCAAAAGTCGATGAGCCATACTTTGAGCAGAGCTAACAGCTTAATGCCTCACATAATTTTATAAATTAACTTATTGTTCTAAGCTTTTACTTATTTAAGTTTATAATTCACCTGCTATGGTAATAAGTGTCTTAGCTTTCGCCATTAATTTATCAAATTGAACTAAAGTAAGTGTATTTCACATCTAATTTGTTAATGCATTTTGAAATCATCCATTAAAGTTACATTTCAGAATGGAAAAACGACGAGATCAAATAAAACCGTTCAAGTAAAACTTCCTTGGGAAATCTTCATCTATCCAATCATTCGTAGCTTTCAAAAAAATATAACGGAAAAAAGAAATATAAACTTCAGAAAAATCAATCAACAGCTTTTATTTTTTTTTTACATTTTTATGGCACAATCACAACATATTTAAATGGATTGAGATATCGTTTTAATATGATGGGATATTAAATACAAAACTTTATTCTGCTCTGATACACACTTGTTTACTTATAAATATATGAAGAAACTACTCAATCTTTTTACCGTGGTACCTTTGGTCACAGCAGTACTCCTAAACCAAAACTGTCGCTATCCAAGTGCCGATCCACACATGTCTAATAATTAATTACTAGCTGTACCCTGCAAAACCTTTGCATAGAGTCATATCCCCTTAGGCTTGATCGGTAGGCTAGGTTATTTTTTGGTTTCGGGCAGATCCGATTTTTTATGATTGTATTTTAAACTGGAATACTGTTGTATTCATTCTTTACTTCGATTTAACGCAGGACCCAAATCGCTATTATTTATATATATATATTATTCGATATGCCGCTTCATTATTATAACCAATCGGCGATGCGGCTTAAGTCAAAGTTTGCGTTTTTTTTAAACAATATTTATTTTTTGCTGAAATCATCCCATTTTTAACCAAGTGGTATTTAACAAAATGACGTCATTAACTGATGAACAACTGTTTATTTATAGATACTGTAACTGATTTTGATTTCATAAAAACCGCTGACATATTTGAACACTTTCTATTATTGTTTATATTTTCCTGTCTTTCCACAACATACATCTATAACAACAGGAACGAGCGGTCTAGCAGAGCAGAGCGCTCCACTGTAGTCCGGAGGGGGTCATAGACTCAAACCTCAGTGAGAATCGGGATTTGTTCTGGTTCTAGTGAAAGTTCCCAAGTCAACCCAGCTTTAAATGTGTACCTGACTTTAATTTTGGGGAGTAAAGGCGACTAGGCAATGTGGAAGCTACACAATCCCTCAATATGCCGTAGCTACTGAAACAGATGGATTCTACACTTCATCTGCCCCGATAAGCTCTTTGAGGATTAAGGGAAACTGACAACCTACTGTATTTTATTGTGACCTGTATTCTGTGTTCTCAGATACAGGTTTTCCAAAATTTCACGACTCACCATTTCGTCGTAAGGCGTCATTAGTTTGTATGTTATCACAACATATTGTTGGTATGTTCTTACAACATATTGTTGGTATGTTATCACAACATATTGTTGATATGTTATCACAACATATTGTTGATATGTTATCACAACATATTGTTGATATGTTATCACAACATATTGTTTGTATGTTATCACAACATATTGTTTGTTTGTTATCACAACATATTGTTTGTATGTTATCACAACATATTGTTTGTTTGTTATCACAACATATTGTTTGTTTGTTATCACAACATATTGTTTGTATGTTATCACAACGTATTGTTTGTATGCTCTCAAAACACATTGTTAATTAACATATTTGTTTATCCACTCCTCAAATGCTTGACCGTGCCGTCCACTGTCTCATTAAACATTGATCCCTTCCCTCGCTGACCACCACGTGATTCGTCTTGACCGCGCAGTGTTGTAGTCCGCCCCCCCCTAAACCACCCACACTCATACGGGAGATAATTATTTGTTTACTCACGCTTATCTTTTCCTTACAGGACGTACAGGCAATTAACTTTTGACGGTGAGCTCCCTTTGACAAAGTCTCTTCTTGCATAATATATTCTAAGGAAGCCATGACGGCTGACTGCCCAAGTAACGTCTCAAATATCAGCGGTAAGTGAGATCATTTCTTCAAGAATTACTCTGGATGATGGATGGTTTATTTATAGTTCTATTTTTTTTTCTTTTTCATAATTTCATATTTTTTCTGTATATATATATATATATATATATATATATATATATATATATATATATATATATATATAAAATAGAAGCATGCATTTTTTATTATGAATGTGAAGGACTTTAAATAAGATGCCTCGTTTTCAATACAGCATAGTACTTTTAATGGACCAATGTTACCAAAACTAGCAAAAAAGAATAGGTATGCAACAAAGCAAAGATGCAGCGTGATTGTCGTCTGTTATAACTCTTAGAGAGAAATTTATAGATATATATTTGAATTTTACCGGCAACACTCACGCCTCGTCCCTACAACAAAGACTGCATATGAAACTAGTTTTAAAAAAAAAAATTCACAGTAGCTTTAACTTATACTGGACTACAGACGGGTTTTTTTGCCATGTAGCGCGCCGGATCTGCGATCCGGCACCTCTGAAATGCAACCCGGCACCTCTTATAGTTTTCTTCATTTGGTAAAAAGTTAAAAACTTCAGAGACCCACCACCTCTTATTGAAGAGACCCACCACCTCTTATTGAGCAAAAAAACCCCTGACTACAGATATTTTTAAATAAACTCGAGCAGCGATACGGTTGTGTGCAATATGTATGTAGCCTGTAGGACTAAATTTCTAGAGGTTGAACAAAATTTAAAATCATTTATGCATTTTAATATTTCGACTCTAATTAGATTTGTGACAATATTAAAATGTGGGAGAAAAATATTTTAACCAATGGGGACCGATAACGTCACTTATTTCTTTCCCCACCAATGGGAAGTAACTCATTATCTTTTCATAGTTTTATTTTCTTTTTACCCAATTAATTGGATCGTTTTAATGTAGAATGATCTTGAGTGATTCTTTCATTAATTGAGTTTTATGCTTGAAGTAATTTCTCCACAAGTTTTCGGTTAACATAGAAGTAAAGTTCTGTTCAACTCTAGCATGAAGCACACTTAAAATAAAAGTTCTGTTGAACTCTAGCATGAAGCTCACATAAAACAAAAGTTCTGTTCAACTCTAGCATGAAGCTCACATAAAACAAAAGTTCTGTTCAACTCTAGCATGAAGCTCACATAAAACAAAAATTCTGATCAACTCTAGCATGAAGCTCACATAAAACAAAAGTTCTGTTCAACTCTAGCATGAAGCTCACATAAAACAAAAGTTCTGTTCAACTCTAGCATGAAGCACACATAAAACCAAAGTTTTGTTCAACTCTAGCATGAAGCTCACATAAAACCAAAGTTTTGTTCAACAACAGCCTGCAATTCACTTTAAACTAATGTTCTGTTAAATGACAGCGTGAAGGCTATTCTCTTTTAAGAAATTGTCAAAAAAAATAAAGTCAATATATCTGATCTAGTTGGACAGAATGAAGTCAATTTTGTCTAGTTTAGGAACGGAGGCCAGGGAATAATACATGTATTTCAAACAGTCTCTAATCGAGACTAGACATCTTCGTTTTTTATTGTTTCATTTGTGACTTGTCTGTAACACAATGATTTTAGATAAAGAGACATATAAATTCACATTATATAAAGAAATAAACTTTAATTATAACATTGCTTCTTATGAGAGTCATTACATTATTGCAAACAAAACACATTATTTCACTTCCTAAACATCAGAGACGTTCATATGGAAGGGCGCACTAGATAGATGCCAGGGACACTCCCACTTTGATGGGTGCCGCTTCGAGACTGGTTATTTTCTGTTGCTCAAAATTACTTAACAGTAACAGAGTCATGGCGAAATAGATGCCGAACATTACTATGAGTCCAAGCCGTGACTCATGCAGTGTTCTAGCTTGGGCCCTAAATTTAACTTTGTCTTGGGCCACAGTTCTAGTCAGAGGTAACAGTTCTAGCCAGAGGTAACAGTGCTAGCCAGAGGTAACAGTGCTAGCCAGAGGTAACAGTTCTAGCCAGAGGTAACAGTTCTAGCCAGCGGTAACAGTTCTAGCCAGAGGTAACAGTTCTAGTCAGAGGTAACAGTTCTAGCCAGAGGTAACAGTTCTAACCAGAGGTATACGTCTTGTATATTAGGCATCAACAGACACCATACTATTTGCCCCTTTTTGTATTTACGTTTTTTTTTAATTCGGTGATATTCTTGGTCGCATGTTGATTGGTTTCAGTCGGCCTACATAATTTAAAATCGATCTTCTTTATTCTAAAACTATATTTTCATTCAATACAGCCCAGTTCACTGGAATGTTCAACTAAAACAGCAATCTCTTGAATCTAACTGACAAATGTTTATATCTTTGGTCCTATAAACAAATAAATGGAACGGTTTGGAGGTACCTTTCTTTCGTTACCACTATGACCGATAGTGCAATGTCCATGGAGACTCCACAGGTGGCATGGAGAAAACTTTCACTTTGACCTAATAAAACAAAAGAACCTTGGTTTTCACTGGGGATCGAACCGGGGGAGATTCAAACGATTTGCACTGCTCGACCATTGGTCTTCTGAAAAAATACAACAACAATATAATCAGGTTCGTTTTTGTCATTGATTATTTTACCTGTTTGACAGTTGGTGTCAAATATTACGGTAACATTTACCTGTGTAACAGTTGGTGTCAAATGTTACGTAACTGTTACCTGTGTAACAGTTGGTGTCAAATATTACGTAACAGTTACCTGTGTAACAGTTGGTGTCAAATATTACGTAACAGTTACCTGTGTAACAGTTGGTGTCAAATATTACGTAACAGTTACCTGTGTAACAGTTGGTGTCAAATATTACGTAACAGTTATCAGGGTTGGGAAGGATGAGGTGGATCTTGCAATCCGTTGTAAACGTCTTAAAAAGAGAATTTTTTTTCTTCTCTCCATCCGTTGCCTTATTCCGGAAATCCCCGTTACAGAGCTGTAGAAAATGGCATGTGATGGAAAGATAGTATTATTAACTTTGGACGTTTTCATCCAATGTGCTTTGTGTGACCAGCCTCCACGTTTTTGTAATTGTGTTTTTCTAACTCTGCTGCTGTGTGTGTGTGTGTGTGTTATTGTGAAGTCAGTAAATCTCAGCTTTAGACCGTCAGATGGCTATGACAAGCCCAAGATTTTGTTGAGAACAGTACAATACGACAAAAAATACGACATCGCTGTGTCTGATTTGATACAATAATGAAAGTCAAATCATGTTGTCAAATATAATATTGGGAAGACAAAGTCTTTACACAGCTATGTTCTGAGCTGGCTTCAAGGCATTGTGGGTTCCAGGGCACACAAGTATCTTTGGATATAACAATTTAAAACAGAATGAAATACCTGGCTATGTATCTTGTTTCACGTTAAGACAGGCCTGGCCAAGGCCGTAGCCGGGGGGGAGGGGGCTAGCGGGGCTGCAGCCCCCCCCCCCTCATTAATTCTAAAAATCAAATGTTATTAAAAAATATACTTCTTTATCATTTTGTTCCAATTTTTTTCTTATTTAAAACTCTCCGCACATCCCCCCCCAAACCGCACAGCCCACCCCCCTAAAAATTCCTGGCTACGGTCTTGTGCCTGAATATGTTTATTGTTTCACGTTAAGACAGGCCTGACTATGTGTCTTATTTCACGTTAAGACAGGCCTGACTATGTATCTTGTTTCCCATTAAGACAGGCCTGACTATGTATCTTGTTTCACGTTAAGACAGGCCTGTCTATGTATCTTGTTTCACGTTAAGACAGGCCAGACTCAGTTTATTGTTTCCCATAAGACAGGCCTGACTATGTATCTTATTTCACGTTAAGACAGGCCTGACTATGTATCTTATTTCACGTTAAGACAGGCCTGACTATGTATCTTATTTCACGTTAAGACAGGCCTGACTATGTATCTTATTTCACGTTAAGACAGGCCTGACTATGTTTATTGTTTCCCGTTAAGACAGGCCTGACTATGTATCTTATTTCACGTTAAGACAGGAAAGACAAACAAGAAGTGAAGTTAATAAATATATATTTTTTTCTACAACCACAATAATTTTATTTTCGAAAAATACTTAAGAAACTCATTAAATCATAATGAAATAGTAAGAATATTGCATTGTCATCGGGTTCTGAGCTATATTGAAGGGATCAGAGATAGCTTATCGGAAAGTGGTCTAAAATTGGATTGCCCTAATTCCGGACAGACAAACAAGAAGTGAAGTTAATAAAAACGTTGTAAAAAAAAACGGGTTTCCTAGAAACTCAAATAGTGCGATACAACAATGCATGGGGCCGCCATTTCCAAATGTAATACTGGAGGAATGAAAAAAGCCAATCTCATTCTGCATAAAATAAACAACCGAGTAACCGTGCAGTTAAGCCTCGACACTTAACCCTTGAACCCAGGGAGAAATCATTGTCTTTTTCTTTTCTCACTGATGAGGTCTTTTTTGTTTTTTTAAAAATCTATTTTTAACAGGCAACAAAGAAAATAAAAGTGTATATATTCTATTTTTAACAGACAACAAAGAAAATAAAAGTGTATATATTGTTTACAGTGTTTGTAATAAACAAAGTGCTTTTTTATAGTTAGAATCCTAAACAGGAGAAAATAGGACAGAAATGTTTACAATTGAAGTCTGGCTACCCAGACGGGTCACAAAGGTGACCATTAAAGTTTTAATTGAATCGATAGCTAAGACTTATCTAAACAATAATCAAGAACGTATACACACACACACACACACACATATATATATATATATATATATATATATATATATATATATATATATATTAGAGCTGTTGTTCGATTAAAAAAATTGATCGAAATTAACGCATGATTAAAAATTTTAATCGCAAATTAACGCACTTTTTAATCGACACAATATAATACATTTTGTTTGTATTCAGACTAGTAAGTCATAATATCACAGCATAAAATTTGTATAATAAACAAGTCAGATTAATTTACGAAAGAGGTATAATTAATTGTAACATATTTATTAAGCATTAGCACATATGTCTGTTGAGTTAGTTATTGGGACCGATTTTTTGACATGTATCCATCACGTCAATTGATGCGAGTTTTTTTTTGTAATCAACAACCATGCCAAACAAGTGTTTTTCTCGTACCATAGGTTCCCAGATAATGACGTTTTTCAACCCCTCTCCCCTCTATCCCTGTCATATTTTGCTACACTTTGCCCCCCCCTCCCCATGTATGTCTTGTTTACCTAACCCTCCACTACCGTATCTACCCCTTCACTTCCCATCCCAAAACAAAATACACACGTCATTTCTATCTCATATGTGCCTTTTCCTTCATAAAATAATAGTATAGCTAGAAAGTTCTTGCTCACTTATTACACTGAAAAACAAGTGTTGGACTTCTTATATGTCATTAACGTTTTCGGAATCAGTTTTTCATGCTGATTTTGAATCTGTAAATCATTTTGCTCTATCAGCTCAAATTATTAAGTTTTGTATGCGCCCAAACAGGAATAGACTGCGCGTACACACATGTTCACAAACACACATACCTCGTAATTATATACGTATATTGGCAATGTTCTTTTTTTCTGCAGTTTCAGACTTCATAAAAGGAGAGTGAATGTGGCAATTGCAAGTTGTTTAAAATATGGCGACCAGAGGATGCGTAAATTCACCGGATCTGTTTTGCTACGTGTGCGGCTTTTTCACAAACAAGTCTCATCAGAAGACTTTCACGCCGTTACTGAAGAAAGCTTATCAACTTTATTTTGACTCAAAGGTGGATTGTGGTAAGTCGTGGGCACCACAGTTCATCTGTTCGACATGTTCAGGCAACTTGCATGGTTGGATGAGGAAGGCAAAGAAAAACAACCACATGGCATTCGGAGTTCCTATGATATGGCGTGAGCAAAGCAATCACTCCACAGATTGTTATTTTTGTTTGTCAAACATCAATGGAATTTGTTATAAAACTCGTACAACTGTCAATTACCCAAACGTTCCATCAGTTTCAAAACCAATTCCACACGATCCTGTCATTTGTCCAGTACCACAATCGCCTGTAGAATACACAATAGACGAAGAGAATGATGAAGAAAATGATGTTCCATCTTGTGCCGATGACTCAGACCCTGACTACAAAGCTGCCGGAGAAGGAATTCATTTGATGAAGTATGCTGAACTTTGCGACCTTGTGCGAGATCTGGCGCTAACAAAAGGCCAAGCTGAACTTCTTGGTTCACGGTTAAATGAATTTAATTTGCTTGCACCAGGTACAGCTACAGCAAACTTTCGTCACAGGCATAAACAGCTTGTTCAATACTTTGATGTGACTGGCAGTATTTGCCACTGCACAGATGTTGACGGCCTTATGAGAAGTCTTGGTGTCGAACACATTGTTGAAGATTGGCGACTGTTCATTGACTCGTCAAAGACTAGCTTAAAAGCAGTATTGTTGCACAATGGAAACAAATATGCTTCAGTACCAGTTGGATATTCTGCCCACATGAAAGAGACATATGAAAACATGTCGGAACTGTTGGAAACAATACGTTATCGCGTGTACAACTGGAATATCTGCGGCGATCTAAAAGTAATAACTATTTTGATGGGAATGCAGACAGGGTACACGAAGTACATGTGCTTCATATGCGAATGGGACAGCCGAGATAAGAAGCATCACTATACAAAAAAGAATTGGTCGATCAGAGACAGAATGCAACCAGGAAACAAAAACGTTCTTCATCAACCGTTGGTTGATCTTGACAAAATTCACATGCCACCGCTTCATATAAAATTAGGACTGATGAAGAACTTTGTCAAGGCATTAGACAGCAAATCGAATGCATTTATATACCTATGCCACAAGTTTCCAGAGCTCAGTTATGCTAAAGTCAAGGAAGGTATTTTCATAGGTCCACAAATAAGAAAAATCATGGCCGATGAAGACTTTCAAAACACTTTAAGTCATCCTGAAAAAGTTGCGTGGGTGGCATTCAAGTCAGTCGTAACCAATTTTCTTGGAAATAAGAAGTCTGTTGACTATGAAACAGTTGTAAAGAAATGCATTAGTGCCTACAAACACCTGGGATGCAATATGTCTCTGAAAATTCATTTACTCGATTCACATCTAGACTTCTTCCCAGAAAACCTAGGCGCAGTAAGCGATGAACATGGCGAACGCTTCCACCAGGACATTTCTGTGATGGAGTCACGCTACCAGGGCCGGTGGAGTGCAGTGATGTTAGCTGACTACTGTTGGACTCTACAACGCGACTTGCCAAGTACTCAGTACACGCGGAAGTCCACAGCCAGGAAATTCAAACCATGAACATTTTAAACATTTTACACATGCATTTGACTTTAAATGGAATATATTTTTTACATATAATTTTATTAGTTATAACTGATTTCATGCTTGTGTTTAATATTTGTTTACATTAACTGCAAAGGAGAATATATGGTTTAAAAATTTTATTTTTATACATATTGGAGTATTATAACTATAATAAAAAAAATAAGATTGCGGATTTCTTAAAATTGGAGGCTGATAGAGACAAATGGTTTGCATATTCGAAATCAGCTTGTGTAAATTGAGTAAGATTAGATGATGGGTACCAAGAAGTCCACGATGAGTTATTTTTTGTTTTCCAGTGTTATTAACGCGTTTTTAGAGCATTTTCGAAAAAAAATGCTCTATTGTCCCCGTTTTGTCTGTCTGTCTGTCTGTCTGTCCGTCATCACCCTAGATCTCAACAACTATAAGTCCTAGACCCATGATGTATATATCATTTTGTAGGTCTTGGCCTGCCAAGAAATGACTTTTCTCCATTTCGCGATCTGACCTCTGAGGGCCGTAAAAGGGGCCTTATAAAGTACCGTTTTTTACTATATAAGCTATATTAATAAAAGAGCGTCCTATATCTCAGCAACCATAAGTCCTAGGCCCATGATGTATATATCATTTTGTAGGTCTTGGCCTGCCATGTGTACATGAAAAGTTCATTTCGCGATAGGACCTCTCAGGGCCGGGCTTTAGGGCTCATAAGGGGCTTATATATTATATATAGATTATAAGCTAAACAAAGGGGCGAAATCATTATTTATTTTTGTAACAGTTATTCAACATGACTTACTTCCCTTACTTTTTATAAACCCCATAATCAATGACAACTTTGCAGCACAGCTCAATCAACCAAAAGTTATCATTTGTTGGGACTTCAATCAAGATTTCAAAGAGCCCGGGGCAGAAATTGAAAATTTCTTCGAAACAAACTTCAACATTCAACTACTTTCACCAAGATTGGCAACAACAATTTATCAAACAACAATTGACGGAGTTTTCGGACGATTAAATAACTACAATTTAGAATGTTTCAACTAAGAGTCCTATTTCAGTGACCACAAACTACTTGTAGTTAGATTTAAGAGAAAATATTTTTTTTCAAGTATAAAGAAACGTCTTTTTAATATCTTTTTTCAGATATATGCATTACACAATTGAATTTATAAACATTTCCAAAATTGACAAATATTTACTGAAATATAGCATAAGTACTGATACATACACGAAAATGCGCTAACACGTCCTGTGTCCAGTATGGAACAGGCTTAAATTGCTTGTTTTTATTCCCACCTTTCCCGTCCTGTTAGATTTTTGACACACTTAGCAGCTTCTCTCCCCACAAAGATGACGTTACTTATAGCTTACCCAACCACCGTACCCCCTCTGTCCCATTTTTCCAAATCATGGCACCTGTCAATCAAACTAGGAGCACGCTACTGCAGATGTTCACTAATGGTATCATTGAGGGTCATAATTAGAATTAAGAAATGACACTCCTATTGTTTCAAGGCCATGTGGCTGCTATGATTTTATGTCAACGTGACAGTTTCTGTGTTCGGGGTATTTTTTTTTTAAATCTAGTTATAGAATTGGGTTAATTACTGATTACTGAAATGACAACATTTGGCTAAAATTTAACGCATTTTGATGTTTGCGTTAAAAATGTAGTCGCATATTTTTAACGCATTAATTACGCTTTAATTGCAGTTAACAAACAGCCCTATATAAAATATTAAATTTAGCGATACAAAAAAAATTGCGCAAAAAATGATGATACAAAATTTCTAGAATCTCGTTATTTTGATCTAATTATAACCTGGCTCATGTGATACACTTATTTTTTTTTTTACCTTCAAGTTGACTTCAACAATACACTACAGTATATAATGTAAACTAGTGAATGAAATTTTTCTCTTTTTACATCGACCGGGAATAGAGCAGGAAGTTTACTTGTCGTAGGGCTATAAAACAAATACATCTTCATTTATATTACAAGTGGGGATTTTGTCGACATACCTGGGGTGAGTGTGTGTGTGCGGATAATTGCGACAGCATGGGGTGGTAGATCTACTTAATAAGTGAACAAACCTATAAACTTCAAATTTGTTGAGTGAAATACTGTTATCGATTTCTTGAACATTCAGTATTTTGGTCAAATTAACGCATTTAGGTGTTGCGTTAAAAATTTTAATCGCAAAAGTTTTTTGACGCGTTAATCGCAAATTAACGCAGTTTAATCAGCAGCCCTAATATATATATATATATATATATATATATATATATATATATACATATATATATATATATATATATATATATATATATTAGGGTGGCCCAAAATAACTTTTTGTCAAATTTTTTTTGAGCATTTTGTTTTTTTGTGTTTCCTTTGACTTCAAAACATCACAGAAAAAATTTAATTAATATATGACTTTATTTAGTACTGCCTCATCGACACTGAAATTTCAAATAATTCTAAATGTGAGTATGTATTTACAAAGCACACATAAAATGCTAGAAGGTTCTGGAAAGTTTTTGAAAAAAATCTCTACAACTCTAGAAGGTTCTGGGAGGTTCTATGAAATCTCTAGAAGGTTCTAGAAGCTTCTATAAAAACGTGGAAAACTTGAGAAGGTTCCGGGAAATTCTAGAAAACTCTAAAAATTTTGATTTTCATACAAATAGCCAACTTCACCAGTGCATTTCAATTTAGCTATACAAATCAAGTGTTATAAGATCAAATGTTGCGGCTATATAAATATCATTTATTTAGTTATGACTAGGGGTGTTCCAAATCCGTTTTTTCCAACCGGATCCGGATTTTCTTATGCGAAATCCGCCGGATCCGGAACCGGACCCAGATTATTATTCCGGATTTTGGTACTTTGCAGATACCGGCAAACCTGAGGGTTTGGATGCCTTCTGAACAGTTGGCCTAAATGGCTAAATGACATTGGCTGATTGGAAGTTGGAAGTGGAGAACTTTGAAATAAATTAGAAAATAGAAATTATTCAGAAATCACTGAAATCAGAATATAACGCAGATTGATAATAAGTTATTATCCATATGTAACTAAACTCGCTGTTAAATTCTAACTCGCTGCAAAACAACTTTACTATTAGTCTATCACTTTCATTACTTTGGCACTTGCCACTTGGCAGTGTAATTTTTAACTATTGTAGTGCATTAATTGTTTTGAATCTGAGGAGGAAGTCAGACTCATCATCTGAGTTCATCTCGTCTAGTCATTGGCTCATTTGATGATGGATGCTTATTGTTATTGTTCAAATGTTCATAGTTTATGATGTGTATTGAAATGGATAATTAATTGGAAAAAAAATAACAAGATTGAATTGAATTGAGAACAATAATTCTGTATTTCTGTACTTTACAAGTTTGAAAATTGAAATACAAATTTTAATGAATTCAATTGGCATTTGACAAAGCCATTATTCAAGCCTAAAGAAGTAAGAATAGGATGTTGATAACTAACTAATGACTATTAGTTTGTTAACAGTGTTAAGTTACTCCAAGTCCACAGCCAAATAATGTACACATTCCAGTGATGCCACACAATCACAGCTGATAGTCATACCGTGGTTTAAACCATAGCGCAAGCGAGAATCGCCTAAGATGGCTTGATGACATAGAGATCACCAAAGACCTTTAAATTTATACTAGACCGCTTACGTAATGTTAATTTTTACTCAAAATGATACGCATTTTTAACAATTGAGTGAACGATAATATAAATCAAAATATGAATTAAGATTACGGTAAATTTTTTTTAAAGCATATTTGACTTTTAATTCCTTGTTTAAATAGAATTATAATAACCTGTATTGTAAAATAGAATTAAAAAATAAAAAAAAATTGGGAAGGAATTGCTTTTAATGGAAGACGTTACGTTAGGGTTAGGGTTAAATTACCAACTCAGTGACTTGTTATATTAATTAGTGTTAGAGAATTAGTGTTTCTTCACGGAAATTTCAGAATGGAAAAATATTCTATTTTTCATTTTACAATATTTGATAGTTATATTTGAACTATTTTTTACAACAGGAAATCTCGTGGGTGATGCATTTTAATTTAATAACAAAGAAGACATCTTTTCCATCTCTCAGAGAAATCTAAATAACTTAAATGTTGAATTTATCAAAAACCATTCATTTCTGTTATTTATCTTGTTATGAAGGTAGCGGGCTGGCGGCCAGGCGCTTGGGCAGTATAGATGCTTATTATTTCTGTTACAACGTCATTGGTGATTGTGGTTAAGATGACGTCACGAATAATAATTACTCATCCCCGGACTATCATGTATGGGATTGGGCCGATTGGCCACTATTAGCGGTGCTGACTCTAGCCTCTGGCATGTTCAAAACATTAAACAAGCTCAAAGCTCGAAACAATCGATTATGTATAGTGATCGTGTGGAATTCGGGAAAGAGAATTACTTTTATTTCAGGTTATGATCCGTTGAGTCACAAAATCTGGCAAATTCAGAAATCCGGTTTATTCCGGAATCCGGAATCCGGTTATTCCGGATACATGTAAATTCGGCAGAACCGGATTTCACCGGATAGTGCAAAATCCGGCGGAACCGGATTCCGGACCGGATTCCGGCACACCCCTAGTTATGACTACTAGGTCGAAAAGTGTTGGTCATTTAACTGGCATAGAAGTTGACGCAACTCCTGTTTATTGAGCTAGGTACTTCCCCTAATTGAGCCTATTGCCAATGGTATGTTTACAAACACAGCCGTCTGGCAGTCAGTTGGTACTATTTTTTCATGAACTATTTCTTTGCTTGTATACTGTCCAGTTGACATGCCAATGTTTACTGAGCTAGGTACTTCCCCTAATTGAGCCTATTGCCAATGGTATGTTTACAAACACAACCGTCTGGCAGTCAGTTGGTACTATTTTTTCATGATCTATTTCTTTGCTTGTATACTATCCAGTTGACATGCCAATGTTTATTGAGCTAGGTACTTCCCTTAATTGAGCCTACTGGCCAATGGTATGTTTACAAACACAACCGTCTTCAATAAGACATTTGGGGGTATTACAACAGGACTTGATGTCCTGCTTTTCAAGCGCTTTAGGACGTTTTGACTAAAAGTAAGAAGGCAGATTTTAATACGTGTATATGCCACGATGTTAGACTGGAGCAAAATCTCAAGCCGTTAAAAGAAGTCATCACATTTTGTTCAAATATCCTCCAAATGAAAGACAACTCAAGGTATTTGCCACATAAAGATTACAATGAACTTCTAACTCTGAATCGTATCTTTCTGGGAGGAATTCCCCCCCCCCTCTCCTTGGGGTGCGTTTTCATGTTCCAGAAGCTTATCACCATGCAAGGTGGATGTGTAAAATAATCTACAACATAAAGATTTATCTCTTCCGTCATCAATTCAAGCTGACTAAGCATGAAGACAGATCAATTACAGAATTTGGTATCTTTGCATCCTTGGTTTACATTAAAGATTGGATTCGGTGTCCAATTATAGCAGACGCACCTATGAATGATCTGGATTTCATCAAGCTTCTTATTGATTATAAAAATGTTTCTCCCTTTATTTCTCAGACTGCATTGAAAACGTTCGGCGACATCTCATGTACCTTAGTGCAGAACTCATTCCTCTGTTTCTCTTTTCTCATTGTGTCTCAGTGGATGAGAAAAACAGCCTTGCTGCTTGCTTGAGGCAAATGATCAGAAAGAAGAAAGGTGCATACGCAGCACAAATGATCCTTCAGCACTTCATAATGTGACATTAAAGGATTTTGTGACCTCGTCATCGCTGCTCTCCTTTAATGCTCTTCTGTTTCCCACAAATTTTCTCATGACTGATGCTTCCACCTGGCAACAAACTCCATCCTTTCAGAAGGTAACATCAGTGGTATCATCCTTGAAAGTTTTCCATGAATGTACCGAGCGGGGAATTGCACTGGCGTCATCATTCAACTCATCTCTCACCAAATCAGAGGAGGATAAGCAGTACTTGCTCCAAATTGTTGAACAGCATCACAAAGAGTTTCCAGATGAAAAAAAAACAACTATGCTGAAGAGATCGCAACTTGAAGACCTTAAGGACTCAGAAAGCACCGACCAAAAAACTTTTA
Source organism: Bulinus truncatus (assembly GCA_021962125.1). Taxonomy (NCBI): domain Eukaryota; kingdom Metazoa; phylum Mollusca; class Gastropoda; family Planorbidae; genus Bulinus; species Bulinus truncatus. The sequence goes on along the minus strand of JAGDYQ010000002.1, from coordinate 2,531,404 downwards.
AAGAATATTTTTGAATGGCGTACTTAGAACTTCAGTCAGGTTAATGTGTCATGTAACTAGTATTATTGTACTGTTTAATTTCTACTGTGTACTATAAATGTTCTTTGTATCTAAAAACAGCATTTTAAACCTTGCAAAATTTTCATTTAATGCAACTGCCGAATACTATAAAACATGAGATAACAAGTGCACTGAGGCTGTTTTTATAGATGCTCAAATGGTGTGAAATTTGGTATATACATGTTTTAAATCCCAGTGAACCAGAAAAGTAAAATGATCATTATAAAAAATCAATCTTATTTTACTCCATTATAAAGTGAGCCACCCTATATATATATATATATATATATATATATATATATATATATATATGTGTGTGTGTGTGTGTGTGTGTGTGTGTGTGTGTGTTAATATAAGTCATAGCTGGAAATTGCAAATTCTTAAAACATTCAATTTTTCTTATTTTTTTTTTATATTTTAGATCTTTCATTACAGTGTAATTTCATTACAGCCAGCACTCCTACTACACACTCAAATGTCTCAGTTTCTTTCGATCAGGTCTAGTCTTCTTCTGTATGACTTATTTGATTGCCGCCCCTTTCCTCATTGTTAATACGTTATTAAATTTAGATTTCTTTGATGACCTCCCATTCTTTTCAGTCAACTCTGAACACTACCCAATGTAAAGTCAAGACTCCCATACATAAACAAGACAGCTATATATGTCCGTGCTGGTTGGGAAATTTTCGTTTTGGATTTCAGCTTTCTTTCAATACATAAAAAAGTGCCATCAAGAAATTAATGGTCTTTTGTTAGTTCCATAAATGAATCAGTGGTATTTTGTTAGTTTCATTAAGAAATGGTGGTCTTCTGTTAGTTCCATCAATGAATCAGGGGTCTTTTGTTAGTTTCATTAAGAAATCAGTGGTCTTTTGTTAGTTCCATCAATGAATCAGTGGTCTTTTGTTAGTTTCATTAAGAAATCAGTGGTCTTCTGTTAGTTCCATCAATGAATCAGTGGCCTTCTGTTAGTTCCATCAATGAATCAGTGGTCTTTTGTTAGTTTCATTAAGAAATCAGTGGTCTTCTGTTAGTTCCATCAAAAAATCAGGGGGTCTTCTGTTAGTTCCATCAAGGAATCAGTGGTCTTCCGTTAGTTCCATCAAGGAATCAGTGGTCTTCTGTTAGTTCCTTACTTTATTTGAGTGTTTTTTTTCAACCTGGTTTTAGCCACTGACTCACAGTTTAAGCTCATTCCTTATTGGTTTCACTCCCCTGGTCTTAGTCACCCTCCCTGTCCACCACCCATTACAGTTGCCATCCCTCCCCCTCAATGCTCCTATGTGGTATATCTGTATAAGTGTTTAGTTTTTTCACAAATAATGACACTGACGAGCTGTAGCCATGGTCTGGTGGGTAAGGCGACTGATTCATCATTGGTTGTTACATGGTACGTACGGCGACTGATTCATCATCGGTTGTTACATGTATGAAAAAAAATATAGCAGCCTGCCTTTACAGGTGCATAACTTGGTGGTATGCCAAGTTTGGTTGTTCTTAGACGATGTTGATTTCTAATCTGTACAAACAACACTAATAAAAACTTTTACTTTTCTGTAAATATATATTAAAACACTTAAATAAAGTCGGGAATCTCCCATTTCCAAAACAATAATATATATATATATATATATATATTTATATATATATATATCAATATCAATTGAGCAGTTAATTCCCAGATACAGGTATAAAACACCTGAACAATATAGTTCACAAATTTATCTCTGGACTATTTCAACGACATCCTAGACACATAAACAGACTATGGTAGAGGGACAATAATTATGACTTGTTTAATGTCGTGTGATAACGTCATAATTGTAACTTGCACTGCGACTCATCCAATCAAATCAGAAGATCGCTATTACACATTAAACGATGTTCTCGGACCTTTATCTTGCACATATTTTAGCTATATAAGTTACTCTCCCCTAATTTAATAAAATATGTACTGTAACAGGAAAGAGTGGGGGGGGGGTAAATTTAGAAAGGAAGCGTCTATCTAAATTAGGTAGGTTTAATCCAACAACACTGCCTTGAAAAACAAAAATTACGTTGGCCAGCAACAATGATATTGTTATAGTGAACTTGTCCAGTACAATACACTATAATTTGGAAACAACGGTATTGTGTTTAGTAAACTGTTTAACATGCTACGTTGCTATAAAAAAAAACAACTACGGTATTGTGTTTTGTCAAGCTGTTAGGAATGTAAAAGGCTACAAGATATTGGTCCTCAAATTTTATTTAATAAACGATCGACAGAAGCCTCTTACAGACAGATACATCTGTCAGACAAGTACATCTATCAGACATATACACATATCAGACAAGTACATATATAAGACATATACACATATCAGACAAGTACATCTCTCAGGCAAGTACATCTATCAGACAAGTACATCTATAAGACATATACACATATCAGACAAATACATCTATAAGGCATATACACATAACTGACAAGTACATCTATCAGACAAGTACATCTATCAGACAAGTACATCTATCTGACAAGTACATCTATCTGACAAGTACATCTATCAGACATATACACATTTCTGACAAGTACATCTATCAGACAAGTACATCTATAAGACATATACACATTTCTGACAAGTACATCTATCAGACAAGTACATCTATCAGACATATACACATTTCTGACAAGTACATCTATCAGACAAGTACATCTATCAGACTTATACACATTTCAGACAAGTACATCTATCAGACAAGTACATCTATCAGACATATACACATTTCTGACAAGTACATCTATCAGACAAGTACATCTATCAGACTTATACACATTTCAGACAAGTACATCTATAAGACATATACACATATCAGACAAGTACATCTATCAGACAAGTACATCTATCTGACAAGTACATCTATCAGACAAGTACATCTATCAGACAAGTACATCTATCTGACAAGTACATCTATAAGACATATACACATTTCTGACAAGTACATCTATCAGACAAGTACATCTATCAGACATATACACATTTCTGACAAGTACATCTATCAGACAAGTACACCTATAAGACATATACACATTTCTGACAAGTACATCTATCAGACAAGTACATCTATCAGACTTATACACATTTCAGACAAGTACATCTATCAGACAAGTACATCTGTCAGACAAGTAGATCTACAAGACATATACACATGTCTGACAAGTACATCTATCAGACAAGTACATCTATCAGACATATACACATATCAGACAAGTACATATATAAAACATATACACCTATGAGACATTTTCATGAATTTAAAATGTGAGCAGTATTGAGTAATGAATGATGTTTTAGTCATATTATGACACTATTATCGCAAGGTATACATTATTAAATCCTTGTCATGGCATGTATTGATGACGTGTTTCAATCCTGATGAGTCACTGCCGTCACGAAACTGGCAGATTGTCTAGTGTGACTCCCAACACATATATCTGGTACCTACAGTCATGTTGGTCCGTCTAAATATTGTTTGCCTTCTTGTCCCGTCATTTCCACCGCCCGTGAACTAAAAGTCTTCGACCGTGGCCGATCCACTAATGGCTTTGAACGGCGTGCAGTCTCTGGTTTGTTTGAGCAGGGAGGAGGGGGGGGGGAAAGGGAGGGGCAAGGAAGTGGGAATAATGCTGTGATGTAATGGGTAATGGATGTCTGGTCCAAAATTTAAATTGTTTTGATTAGTAAGGTAGGTTTTGTTAAATGAAAAATGTAGACCCAACGACTATCGGAGGACAATAAATGGTATGACTAAAGAAAATTACAGAATATTATTAGACATTTTCTTAGATAAAGATAAATGTCTATGGGTTTCTATATGGGACTTGCGAATATCCCTGAGAATTGAAGAAATGACAACTAAATTATGAATCAACCAATGAACTATACTTCTATAAAAACCATAGATAAGCCAAGCCTATTGATTCATACATAATGACACTAAATCAAAGAAATTAAAATAAAATAGTATATAATGTTTGAGAACTTCATTGTTAGTGAAATAAATCTTCGTTAGTAGTAACTAGGTAAAAGTTAGTGAAATAAATCCTGGATAGTAGTATCTAGGTAAAAGGGAAATAAATCTTCGATAATAGTATCTAGTTATCTAGTTAATGTGTTCGACCCAACAAAATGCTTCCGCGGATATTCTTGTGTCTCGTAGACTCCATTCGTTTGTTGATCAGGGCGTCCCAGTTGAATTCATTTGTGATCTTTTTTTGAAGAAATGTCCAGGTTTTTTGTTATTTCTTCTCCCCTTTTGTCTAATCATCAGTTAACAAAATACATGACACATTCAGCCTTGGACACAACCGGCCTGTTAATTCAACGTCGTCACGGACTTGGTAAGCAAAAAAAAAAAAATGAAATAATGGCCAGATCAGCGAGTCCAAGCCATTTTCCTATCTCCATCCCCTGGATCGTTGGATGAGGACAATATTGGGACCATAGTGACCCCGATCACGTTCTCGGACAGATTAATGGACAAAGTAAACGGACACAGGGGGAAGGAATAAACCAGCCAGTCTCGTACATTTATTGTCGGCCTCGGTCTTTAAATCAGCGGCGCGAGAGATGGAGAAGTGACCGTGTGTACAGGCTTGGAGTGGACACGTGACCAACGGTAGGCAGTGATGCACTTTGTGAACCGTTAGTTGTAGATTGTGGTACAGTTTATGGACGCGATAGGGGTCAGTCTTACACTTAACGCGAGCAGGACTGGGCAGTAATGATACACCACATGAACTATTTATAATGGACAGTGGTGGATCAGCTTTGCGAAGCTGGTAGTGGAAAGTGGCTGCACTTTATGAACTTATTAATTGGAAAGTGATACAACCTGTGAACCTTATATGATGGACAATATATGCACTTATTGACCCTTGATATAACTTACGAACTCAATCAGCCGTGAAGATTATCATGTTGAATCCCACCGTGGCTTGCGGTCATTGGCGAAAGGTCATCGTCCATAGAGTTGGAGATGTAGACAAGCTGCAACAAGCATGCTCCGGAAGTGATAAACAGCTGGTAATAGAAACATGACCCATCCTTATTTTTCCCTATGGTAATACAATTCCAATGGCTAGGACTAAATAAACTAATCAGTTATGTCCTTATATTTCTTTGTTCAGACTTGTTAGTTTCATTGTGGTTGAAATGTGGCGCGTGCATTAGAAAAAAAAAAGATCAATTATAATTAATGAATGGTAATTACATTAATAAAGAATAGTTTAAGCTAATTACCTTAAAATACAAGTTCTGAAAAAAAAACTTCTGAATGGAGACGTTGTATTACTGTAATGTACTTAGATGAAGTTTATATTACGGTGGCTGTATTAGTTAGACAACACAAGATTGTAGTAAACAATTTTGAATTAAGAAACAAATGAAGTTTTATCGGTAAATCTGTCTGAATCATCATCTATATCTATACATTATCAAGTTAAGACCATTTACCTATATAATCTAGAACATACACACATATAAAATTACTGGTACGCTTAAAAAATAAGAATGGATCGTTTTGTTCCTACACATTGTCCGAATTTTAAGATAAAGATTAAAAAAAAAAAAATTGTGGTTTAAAAAATGAACCAAGTTCGTGGTAATACCTCGATAGTATGACATATTCTATTAAAAGAAAAAAATGATGTTCTTTGTGTGTAACAAAACAATGTTTCTGTATTTAGTTTTATTTAAGTTTTAATTGCCCTTTTAATTAAAAGGTCGACAGTTGAGCGGTTTACCGCACGACCATCCGTCCCCTCGTGTTCACAAGCTGTATTGTTCTCCATTAATAAGTTCATAAAGCACTGTCCACTACCAGCTTCGCAAAGCTGATCCACTGTTTCATTATAAAGAGTTCATGTGGTGTATCATTACTGCCCACGTTAAGTGTAAGACTGACCACTACCGCATCCATAAAGTGGACCACAATCTACAACTAATGGTTCACTAAATATTGACATCACATGGAAATGTGAAGGATGTTCATCGCGACACACCCCCATCCATCTTTAGTCGACCTTTGTGGACGTTTACCCGGAATGTAAAACAACTAAATCTTATTGACAAGTTTGTGCTGCAAGGCAGAGACATTAAGGGGTCATGAGGCTCGTTACGAGAAAGTAAAAAAAAAACCCAGAATTGTTTGATTTAAAACAAGTTGCTGAACAATCACGTGGTCCGAGTGGATTTTCTCACTAAAGTAAAACCAAATTTAAAATAATTAGCAAAAAAAAAAAAAATAAACTAAAAAAAAAAACTGTAACAGTTAAAAGATTTCAATGAAATTTTCCAAACTCTGCGAACTTTTAGCACATGTCTCAGAAAATGTTATTGTCTGTAATCACTAATAATTAACAGCTAATGGCAGAGCCATAGCTAGCTAATATGGCGCCCGGTGCGAATTGCAATTTTAGGCGACCTCCTTCTAATTTAAAAATTGCAAAATAATTTAGCTGCGCTCTTTCTGCGCCCCTTTTTTAATTCAGCGCCATGTGCGGCCGCACAACCCACAGTACACTTCCTAGTCTACTGGTTATAGGAACACTCCAACTAACGGAGCATTTAAATATTTTGATATGTGGTGTTCCGACAATACACAAAACTAGATAACTTCATAAAATGATGAAAAGTTAATTCAAAATGTATCTTAGCGACTCCACTGAATATCTCAAATTCATTTACAATGTTTTATGTTTTCGGTTGAGATGTTGGAACATTTGCTGCTCACCATAGACATGAAATAAAACTGAAGGTTGAGTTTCCTATAAAATGCAAATGCTTAAAATGATTCATCCTGGTGGGGATACAGAGAGAGAAAGAGAGAGAGAGAGAGAGAGAGAGAGAAAGAGAGAGAGAGAGAGAGAGAGAGAGAGAGAGAGAAAGAGAGAGAGAGAGAGATCGTGAGAGAGAGAGAGAGGGAGGGAGAGAGAGAGAGAGAGAGAGAGAGAAATGTCGTCTGCTCAAAAATACAAACATTTTGAGACTTGTAATTTTTCTGTTTTTTAAACTTTTTCAAAGTATGAGCACATGCTACAGAACATTTAATGTGAACACACTTCAGTGCAACGAGGGTTACTTCATTTATTTGACTTTGACTTGTCATTACGTTCTTCAAGGACCAAGACGCCCATCACTCAATGGGCAGAGTATTTGTGAAGTATCTCTTTAGAGGTTTTTACATTTGCGTTGACGCTTCCAAAAATTCGATACTGCATGGGCCAGGAGCGTACAAATTGTGAGATGGGTCAGCTGGTCACAAACAAGACCCCCCCCCACACACACACAGTTTTATTTCCATTCTTTGAAATCAATCATTGTTGACCAGTGTCTAGAATAATCGGCCATTACATCCAGGACAAGACATAAAGAGCAGAAGTATGTTACTTTAAGTTCTCTTATTTTGAATGGTTAAATTACTAATGAGCTCGTTATTTCTCTTGAATATCCTTCAAGCTAGCTCAATCATTCGAATGTGTCCATCTCACTTTCAAGCTAGTTTTCTCGAACATGCGTCGTACTATGGTTCAAAGGGGTGCAAAACACCAAGGCGGCAGTCTATAAGAGGCGGAAAAGTCTTACCTAGAAAACAAATTTTCTTTAAAAAATAAAGGACTTCTTGAAATATAAATGCAATAGTCTTACACAACATATACATTTTAAGGTAATGGAATTATTTGTATATTAAATGATATGCATTAATGAAATTAATGTACCAGGTCTGGAATAAGTTTGTTTGCAAAGTGTCGAACAGATAAATTGAAAACTCAATGCATGGATAAATGAAGAGTGTCTCCTATTGCTGCATGAAAAAAAAACGATTTGGCTACTTCATTCATTTGAAGTTATACATTCGTTTCGTTTGTCCAAACAGATCAAGTGAATTATTCTTTAATATAATGAGAAATAAGTGAGACGTTGTTAGTTATGTAGCGCGATTCAAGATGATTCATTGTTTTTTCTGACTTTCATTCAAATTCTGAGCAGGTAAAAATGCCAGTTTATGTTATTCAAAATGTTACCTTTCATAATTTATCATCCAAATTTAACACGAAAAGGACAAATGTTACAAGCCATAGGAAAATCGCAGGCGATGTAGATGTTGAGTTAAATACCCCCCTTCCCCCTTTTTTTTTCACCCTTTCGTATTTTCCGGACAAAAAAGAAAAGTAAATTTATTTCTATTACGAAGATATTGATGAAAGGTTCCCAAGTCCTGAAACATGTGTGTACTGTACAATGTACATGAGTGTACTTTAAAGTGTACAGGAACTTACTTTACAGTGTACATGGGTGTACTTTACAGTGTAAATGGGTGTACTTTTCAGTGTAAATGAGTTTACTTTACAATGTACATGTGTGTACTTTACAGTGCACATGAATGTACTTTACAGTGTACATGTGTGTACTTTACAGTGTATACGAGTGTACTGTTCAAGAAGTACAGATCTTAGTTCTGGTTTGGGGGGGGGCGGGGCTAGACAGAGACTATTGTCCCAGGTCCGTAGCCCTGAAAGCATCATAATTGATACGAATTGTTACAGAAAATGGGCGAGGGGGGAACTTTAAAAAATGGCTGCCTAGTTGACATAATCTATAAAAACTTGTACAAGATTTAAGAAGATTATAATGAACATTCCCTGTAAGGATCTCTATTTAGTATTTACTAATTTAATTTGTGATGGACTAGCTTTATTTGAAATGGTACAGTAATATGTATTATCAAAAGTGAAAAATAAATTTTCAATCTAATAAAATAATAGCGATTTTGAATCTGCGTTAAATCGAAAGTGAAGAATTAATACAAAAGTATTCCACTTTAAAATACCATCATGAAAAATTAGGATCTGTCCCAAACAAAAAAATAACCTAGCCTACCGATCAAGCCTAAGGGGATATAACTCTATGCAAACGTTTTTGCAGGGTACAGCTAGTATAAAATTAATAACCGTCTGTCTTTTTAAATCATACATGAATTTTATCCACACCCCATTTTCATAATCAAAGCCTTTCTTTCGTTGAATGTCATACTGATGTAGGCTTTTAGAAAATTGCAAATAATGATTTTCCGAAAACAACATTTTTATTTCGTAACAGCTTTGTGGGGTGTGACTGTGTATGTTTACAGGTGCGACTTAGTCACTGAAAAAGATAAATTCTGGAGGCGGGGAAATGGGAAATGGGAAAGGGGGGGGGGTTGAAGGACAGGTTGAAATTAAAAAAAAGAAATAATTGTGAAGTCAGCAGACAGTGTTCTTGTAAGAATGATCTACCCTAACGAATGTGTAGAATACAAGATATGCAAGGTGCTGCTCACCATATATCTTCTATCCAAGTTTGTTTTGTAGTGCAAGTCAATCATTTAAATTCAAGTTTAGTTTACTCGTATAGTGTGTCAACTCATCCTAATTATGGTCTTATCTACTTATAGTGATGTAGTTGTTTTTTTTTTTCGAAATGTCTCCGTGTGAATGTCCCATCAATCCGTGTCCCCACAAATATACCGAATGTTGTATGCGGCTTAAGATATTGACTGCGTAGTTTTGAAATTGTTATTTTTTGTGTGTGTGTGTGTTCACATCATAGCGGAATATAGCAGGGATAGCCTTTGTGTGCACAAAGCCTGGAGAGACTACTGCGTCCTATTTATTTGTTAATTCTCTCGTGTTTGTCTGCGTATGTGTGTTTTTGTGTTTCATTGTTCTAATGACTGGTACCGAGTCACCGAAGAACTCATCTTCAAGTTTCTTGTCCTATTTCAGGTGCACATAGTCGTTTTTTTTTCTTTTTCCCGTGTGTCCAAATTGACGCACCCTCCCAATGTATTCTCCATCGAGCCAAATGTTGAACGGTTGCCTGGTGTAAGATTACAGAAGTATTCTGTCCACCAGTTGAGTGAGTACAAGCTACTTAATATCTACTCACTCACGTCATCTTATGATTCAGGACGATCTTATTTCACAACTCATAGTGAGCCAGAGTATAAGGGGGGGGGGGGTAATCCGAGGGTGGGTGAAGAAATGTTGATGAATTTGTCATTAGCCATAAGGAATATAACCCATTTCAAGACAGTGACAAATCCTTTCATCATTCAATTGTCAACGCTATTGTGCCTTTCAGTCAGATGGTGTTGGGGAAATAGTATACAACTTTAAAGTGGCTGACCGGCTTTGGTAGTGAAAGTGAAGAAATACTGTTGGTAGAAAGAGCTTAGTTTAAAAATACTTTCACACGGACAATCTTAGCTATAATCCGGCTATAACATTAATGAAGATCATTGTGAAGATTAATTTGAGCTTTAACTTTGCACATATGGTGCGTATTTTTACATCATTGTCTTGCAGCGTCGGGCGCACACAAACTGGTTTAACGCATTCTTGGAATTATTTATGCTGAGCAGTTCATTGTCATTTTTTAATTCTTCACTAATTAAAAAAAAACAACAAAGATGAGCATAACTGAATCCCCACCAGAACTGACCTTTAAACTATTTTAAGTCTTTGTATTTATAGGAAACTCAACTTTCTGTTTTATTTTATGTCTGTGGTGAGCAGCAAATGTTCCAACATCTCAACCGAAAAAATAAACATTGTAATTGAATTTGAGATAATCAGTGGAGTCGCTAAGATACATTTTGAATTAACGTTTCATCGTTTTATGAAGTTATTTAGTTCCGTGTATTGTCGGAACACCACATATTAAATTATTTAAATGTTCCATTAGTTTGCGTGTTCCTATAACCAGTAGATTAGGAATTGTACTGTGGTTTGTGTTCCATTAGTTTGATTGTTCCTATAACCAGTAGATTAGGAAGTGTATCGTGGGTTGTGTTCCATTAGTTTGAGTGTTCCTATAACCAGCAGATTAGGAAGTGTACTGTGGGTTGTGTTCCATTAGTTTGAGTGTTCTTATAATCAGTAAATTAGGAAGTATACTATGGGTTGTGTTCCATTAGTTTGAGTGTTCTTATAATCAGTAAATTAGGAAGTATACTATGGGTTGTGTTCCATTAGTTTGAGTGTTCCTATAACCAGAAGATTAGGAAGTGTATCACGGGTTGTGTTCCATTAGTTTGAGTGTTCCTATAACCAGTAGATTAGGAAGTGTACTGTGGGTTGTGTTCCATTAGTTTGATTGTTCCTATAACCAGTAGATTAGGAAGTGTACTGTGGGTTGTGTTCCATTAGTTTGAGTGTTCCTATAACCAGTAGATTAGGAAGTATACTATGGGTTGTGTTCCATTAGTTTGAGTGTTCCTATAACCAGTAGATTAGGAAGTGTACTGTGGGTTGTGCGGCCGATCAGGGCGCTGAATTAATAAAGGGGCGCCGAAAGAGCACTGCTAAATGTTTTTGCAATGTTTAATCCAGTAGTCGGCCCTGATTACCATTGTTTTGTTTTTTTAAAGTTAAACTGATGTTCAAAAAAAAAAAACAAATCAAATAAATTAATTGCACAAGAGTGTCTAATTTATAATGGCTACATGGCACAGTTAAAAAAATTTTATCACTCTCTCAGTCCTTTAAGTAAAATGTCAGTCAACAACACAAGTTCTATTCTATGTTGAGATGATGAGAGGCTACGTCCAACTCTTTAAGAAACATTTAAAACTGCCACAGAGTTATTATCACTGGGGGCCATCGACTGAAGAATTCTGTCCGAAACATTGATTTTTTTTAAAAAATCGATTCCTTTGAAGTTCCTCTTAATGTCCTGAACCTTTTTTTCTCTAAAGAAAAGAATCCAGTTTCACGTTTTCGTACTGAAAAAATGTTCTGCCAGATAAAAGTTATGTCGTTATAATGCGTGGTATCACTGCACTCTACAACGAAGCAAGGCATGCTGATACTTTCATACATGCTAAGACGTTCTAACGGATGGGCTTTTCACTGGACTTCCGACTATCCGGTCTACTCTGGTGGAAGGTCATGCTGGAGAGTTAAAAAACGCCGGATAGGACACAGCTTTTTAAATGATCATTACTATTTTTTTTATAGAATTCCTTACATTACTAATACACCTACATGTACTATAAAATAAAAGCCGGATAATTGCTGGAGACGGAAGAAATGGAAAAGTATCCATCTGGCTATAAATGTGTATGTGCCATTAGTTTATGATAAAGTAATATATATATATATATATATATATATATATATATATATATATATATATATATATATATATATATTAAGATTACGTAAGTGATGAACTGGATGAAGGTCACATAACACATCTGACTGGAGGAATCACCATAGCAACCAGTTTGAATATTTTAATGACGATATAAACTGACTGACAACGATATTGATGGAAGTTGACACAATGGTTGTAGTGATTGTCGTCCTGTACTACAGTAGTTTATATGATCTTTATGTGCCCTGGTCACTTTGGTCTATAGGAAAAGGGTGGGAGGGGGGCGTGCAAGAGATTAAAGTTTACTGACAAGATCAAATGATTTTTTTGGGTAAAGTACACAAACATTTGTTTTATTTTTAGGCTTGTGTGGACCTATATAGTTCGTGGGCCTCTATAGTTCGTGAGCCTCTGTAGTTCGTGGGTCTCTATAGTTTGTGGGCCTGTATAGTTCGTGGGCCTCTGTAGTTCGTGGACCTCTATAGTTTGTGGACCTCTATGATTCGTGGACCTCTATGGCTCATGGGCCTCTGTAGTTCGTGGGCCTTCATAGTTCGTGGACCTACATAGTTCGTGGACCTATATAGTTCGTGGACCTTTATAGTTCGTGGACCTATATAATTTGTAGGTAAGGCACACGCACACAATGTACACACAGGCACAAAACTCAATGTACACACACGTGTAAACATAATGTACACAGACGAACACACATAGGCACAAACACAATGTATTCATACACACGCAAAGAAACGAAATGTACACAATCGCACAAACGCAATGCATACAAAGGCACGAAAATATTGTACAGACACAATGTACACACAGGCACAGACACTATAACCAAATATATTTTTTTTCAGTCCAGTTTAAAATATTAGAAGTAAACGTGATTTTCCAATGCACTAAAGGGCCCAGACTGGGTGCTACGGATTTTTATCAACACGTAGAAATAAGAATCCATCGATTTCCACTTAGGAATTACACAACAGGGAAACTAGTGGAAAATTTGAATTTTTACTCAAAATTAAATTGCTCTGAACATTTTCTACTTTTATTATTCGAAGTAAACACTCAGACGGAAATAAAAAAAAACCGACAAGAACATAAAATGAATGTCAGCACTGTGAGAGAAACACAAAAACATCTTCATTCATTTCTATGTCCCCAGGTTTATACTGTACAGCTTACCACGACTCATTCCAGTGCTGGCCGGATACTGCTGCCAACTCTACAGTTTACCGGCCTTGTCCAGACAGCACTAATCAAGGTTTGTTTATAAAAATCTATCTGCCACATTTCTGTGGGAATTAAGTGTGACGTCATAGTTATTATGAGCATAGGGTCTTTACTAGGGAGCGACCGATAATCGGATCGGTATCGGTATCGGACCGATATTGGCACTATCGGTTAATATCGGATCGACTGATTTTTGTAGTGAGCGACCGATAGTCGAACCGATAATGGCACTATGGGTTAACTATCGGACCGGCCGTTTTTTGACTGCCGATACATTGTTTTTTTTTTTCACAACAGAGTTGCAGAAAAAAAAATCCGTAAATAACCCAATTCTATAACCAGATCAGACAAGATTTAAAAAAAAAGGAAAAAAAAAACCCCGTACACAGAAATTGTCACGTCCACAAAAATTGCATCAGCTATATGACCTTGAAACAATAGGATTGGCATTTTTTAATTCTAATGTATGACCTTGAATGATACAATTAGTGAACATCTGTGTGTATTTTTTTTTGGGATGGGAGGTTGGGGGGGGGAGAAGACTTACGTGTGGGCGAAGTGTTACAAAATATGACAGGGAAGGGGTGAGCATGGGTTGACATACGTCATTAGCTGTAGCACAAGAAAAACACGTGTTTGGCATTGTTGTTGATTAAAAAAATATCGGTATAGGTATCTGTATCGGTAAAAATTCTGGGGAAAAATATCGGTATCGGACTATCGGTAAAAAGGCATATCGGTCGCTCCCGTCTTTACAATCCTGACGGAATTTGTTGTCAACCCCCATCCCCTTCCCTACCCCCTCCTCCCCTATCTTACCACAAACATTATTTATTCTAAGTACGGCTTGGCTCCTATATACACGTGTATAAAGAAGGTAAATGTAACACAGTTCTCCCCCAACAGCGCTGATTTGTTGCACAATTTTTGTTCATCTAAAATCAATCTTATTAGAATCTTATGTAATAATTGTAATTTAATGAACAAAAAATGTTCATTACGCATTAGGAAAACTCTCCAGACAGCTAAAGGTTCATTATTTGTTCATCGTTAAAAATGTCCGGCAATTTCCTTGATGGTTTGTAACATTAAAAGTATTTTCTATAAACATTATAAACGTTCTGTTTTATTATTTTCTATAGACATTATAAACGTTCTGTTTTATTATTTTCTATAGACATTATAAACGTTCTGTTTTATTATTTTCTATAGACATTATGAACGTTCTGTTTTATTATTTTCTACAATTTATTTAACTTTGAGTTATGTTTGTTTCCCGATATGGACAGAAAACCAAAAACAAAAAACAAATGGAGTTTATTGATTAGTTAAGTTAAATATTTTTATTTAATCCGTCTTTTATATTTGAACTTCAAACAACGCACCAACAACAAACATTCAACTTTTAACACAACATTTCAGATGTTTCTGCAAATATTTAACTTTTAACACAACATTTCAGATGTTTCTAAAATTTTTTTTTTACAAAAGCTCCTTTCTGAAGACAGTATTTTTATATTTTAAAATCTAGTTGATTATTTTATAAAATTCCTATGGTATTTATCGCGTTCTAATTGAGCAAAAGATATATGATAATTACACATGACCAAACTGTTTTTTATTGAAATATCTTAACTTAGTGAGTCCCAGGCCCGTAGCGTGCGGGAAGGGGGCATGGGGCCCCCTGCGTTTCGTCTGCCCCCCCTGCTTATTTGTTCTACTTAGTAAAATGTATTACCTGCCCCCCCTGCTATTGCCTGGCCCCTGCTGTAGAATGCCTGGCCCCTCCTGTAGAATTTTCACGCTACGGGGCTGGTGAGTCCTGAGCTTTAGTTGAAATGAAGTTTGATTTCTTCCGATGTGTTTTATGAGTTGGGATACGTGAATCAAAGTAAACATCTTCGCCTGTATCTTTTTTTTTTCTTTTTTAATTTAAAAATTCTTTTTTAGTTTCCATTGTTAGGAGTGTGAAAAAAAAAACAACCCAATGTCCTTGTCAGGTATGTCAGAATAAAACATGATTTAAACAAAAATATGTATTCAAACCTCTGTCTATAGATAACAGAGGTATTAGTTTCTTAGTTTAATCATTTGCGATTTCCCATTAGACATATACATTTTTTAAAGGATTTCCCATTAGACATGCACATTTTAGGGATTTCCCATTTGACAACATGCACACGAAGAGAGGAAGAGAGATATAGATAGCAATCTCCGTCTTTCAATTATATTATTACATTTGTTCCATATATTTAAAAAAATGAAATTCAGCGAAATCAATATAAGTCAACATTACAGAATTGTATGAACGTAACTAGAAAGATCAACTTTTACAGACTCGCTTAATGAACTCTTTATTAATTTCTTAGTTTAAAAAGAACTGGAGTAAAAATAATAGTGGGTGAGAAAACGACAGGTTAGTTTTCCCAGGACTTGGAGGGGGGGGGCAGTAGCTTATGTTGCAAGTGAGCCCCTCAAACCATTTGCGAAAAGGCCTTCCTTGTTGTTGTCAAAGCCCCATTGCCGAAAAAAACCAACGATATTATATTTCAAATATTTCTGAAATCAAATTAATTTTTTTTACTTACTTTTACATTATTTATATTTCTAAAAAAAAATACGTCTCAACTTTTACTTATCAATTCTCTTCCACATATTTTTTCTTCTAGCCATCTTATATAAATTAACATCAATTGTTCTAATAGATGCAGATGGAAAAGAAAAACAACTTTTAATTAAGCCTACGGAATAATTTTTTTTCTAATGTTTCTCATAGAGTTCTCTCTCTCCACCACCCCCTTCCTCTTCCTTCAACGCTACATTTCCATTCTATCATTACCGGCGATGCGTTAGGTTCAGTTCATGAACAAAACTAGACGGCCGTGATTGAAATGACCGGCTTCTATCCAAGGTAGATAAATCCTGTTTTTTTTTTTTGGGGGGGGGGGGGGTTCATTATTCTTTAAATCGTGATTTCAATTATTCCCTATTTTACCGCCTGCTTGCTTCAGTAAATAAACCCTTGCCGTGTGGCTGAATCGCTATTTTATAAAACTCTTTACGAGGTTTGTGGGGGTTTCGTTTTTATAATGCTACAATTTCTTTTTATTGAATACGTAAAACTTTTGATGCCCCTCCCTTTTTTCCTCCTTACCAGAGGTTAAGGGTCAGTACAGAAGAGATAAAAATTATGGGAATTAATTCAGAAATTCAATTTGATCGCAAAATAAGAAAAAAAAACGAAGTCGTTATTTAGAGGCATTGTTAAGAAAAACCATAATTCTAATGAAGAATGGCCTGTTAATGAAAGCCATAATGAGCATCAGTCAAAAAAAACTTTCTTGTTGATTTGAAATAGCTTGAAGTAAAGAAAAAAAAATTAAAGTAACTACAGATCTTTGAAGATTGAAAGAACCAATGTAGGAAATTCAATAGGGCAGAGGCTCTCAAACTTTTAGCCCATAAATTGTCATGAATAATAAAATGGGTATAACTTGCCAGCCTGTCAATATGACTGTTACATCGGACTGAAGCATGTCCACCAAACCGTTGAGAGGCTGCCCAAGTATATAACGACCTGGACATCGAAATGAAGAGAAACTGGGAAGTGAAATCCATAACCGTTCCTGTTTTATTCTTGGAAATGAGAGCCACCACCGCACCTGTTGTTGTGGTGAACGAGAGCCACCACCGTACTTGTTGTTGTGGTGAACGAGAACCACCACCGTACCTGTTGTTGTGGTGAACGAGAGCCACCACCGTACTTGTTGTTGTGGTGAACGAGAACCACCACCGTACCTGTTGTTGTGGTGAACGAGAGCCACCACCACTGTACCTGTTGTTGTGGTGAACGAGAGCCACCACCGCACTTGTTGTTGTGGTGAACGAGAGCCACCACCACCGTACCTGTTGTTGTGGTGAACGAGAGCCACCACCACCGCACCTGTTGTTGTGGTGAACGAGAGCCACCACCGCACTTGTTGTTGTCGTGAACGAAAGCCACCACCACCGCACCTGTTGTTGTGGTGAACGAGAGCCACCACCACCGTACCTGTTGTTGTGGTGAGCTAGAGCCACCACCGCACTTTGTTGTCGTGAACGAGAGCCACCACCGTACGTATTTTTTATGGGAAATGAGAGCCACCACCATACCTGCATTTTATGAGGAAAGAGAGCCACCATCGTACCTGTTTTATGTCAGGAATAAGAGCCACCTCCGTACTTGTTGTTGTGAGGAATGAGAGCCACCACCACCGTACCTGTTTTTTGTGGTGAACGAGAGCCACCACCGTACCTGTTGTTGTGGGGATTGAGAGCCACCACCGCACCTGTTGTTGTGGATGAACGCGAGAGCCACCACCGTACCTGTTGTTGTGGTGAACGAGAGCCACCAACGTACCTGCTGTTGTGGTGAACGAGAGCCACCACCACTCACACCTGTTGTTGTGGTGAACGAAGCCACCACCGTACCTGTTGTTGTGGGGATTGAGAGCCACCACCGCACCTGTTGTTGTGATGAACGAGAGCCACCACCGTACCTGTTGTTGTGGTGAACGAGAGCCACCAACGTACCTGTTGTTGTGGTGAACGAGAGCCACTACCACCGCACCTGTTGTTGTGGTGAACGAGAGCCACCACCGCACTTGTTGTTGTGGGGAATGAGAGCTACCACCGCACCTGTTGTTGTGGTGAACGAGACCCGCCAACTCACCTGTTTTTGTGGTGAACGAGAGCCACCACCGCACCTGTTGTTGTGGTGAACGAGAGCCACCACCGCACCTGTTGTTGTGGTGAACGAGAGCCACCACCATACCTGTTGTTGTGGGGAATAAGAGCCACCACCGCACCTGTTGTTGTGTGAGCTCTGGGAGCTATAAGGAAAGATCTAGACAACACCATAGATAGAATACCAGAGACTTTAGTTTACGCTATTTTTGGAGCCAGATAGCTCCAATTGGTGGGATCTCCCCAAGCGTGAAACAAAGTCCCCTGCGCCACCCACAATAGGCCACTATTGAACAACTTCCTGCTTGCGATAACATATTATTTCCAGCATATCAAACATTATTAGAGGTGATATATATTCGTAGCGAAAAGCTCCCAAAGCAAAGGTCAGATAAAATAAAATAACCAGTTATCGCCAGCTCCGTCCTAGCCGTTGACATGTTGATCTTGACCGATGTCTATGATATAATTGATTCCATGACGTCATAAACGAGGGGTTTTTTGGGGGTGGTGGTGGGGGGGGGTGTTCAGACTAGAGAAAAGTGAGAGCGTAAACTCACAGGTTTAGAAAACGAAACAAAACATATGAAAGTACCCTTGACAATTAATTTCAAACTGATTATCGGTTTTATAAATTAACAAATTTTAAAGTGAGAACAAACCAACTAACAGAAATAAATAAGACGTGATTTAGTGACATCAAAACCATTTTTTTTAAAAAAAAGGTAAAACAAAGATAATAACGAATTCGGTCATACACATATTAAATGATTTGGTATGAGGGAAATTTAAGAAATTAACAATTCGATTTTAGGCTTGTCTGAAAAAGCAGACATTTTGAAATGATTAAATGAAACTGGTGGTTACTGAGTGGTAAGTTGCTGACAAGTCGAAAAAAAATCTTTATCATGCTGCTAGTCTGAAGTTGAAATAAAATTTGCCGACGGCAAGCACTTTTAAATAAGCCAATATTATAAATAAAATGACAGTCATTATATCAGCATGTTAAAAATAGCAACAACAGAAAAAAACATGCGCACACACACACACACTCACACACACACACACACACACACACACACACACAAGTTATGAGCTGAAAACGAAAGTTATTTTTTTTTTACATTTTTACTTTCTGAATGAGATGCTCCGGAACTTCCCACTGTGAGTTATTTTTCACGTGATCAGTCCTGATCGTAACATTGTCTGTTTTTTTATTGTTGGCTTGAAATTGAGTTAATATTCAAGAGTTTGTTAGATAACCTAATCGGGCACCTAGCCTAACAAGAACTGTCAGGCTTTTGGGTGCCCAAGGTAGAGACTTCTAAAGATATTTGAGGCCCAAGGTAGAGATTTTAAAAGATATCAGGGGGCCCAAGGTAGAGATTTCCAAAGATGGCTGGGGGGCCCAAGGTAGAGACTTCCAAAGATATTTGAGGGCCCGAGGTAGAGACTTCCTAAGATATTTGGGGTCCCAAGGTAGAGACTTCCAAAGATATCAGGGGGTCCTAATCAAACGTATTGTCAAGGCGCTCTAATTATGCTTCATATTTTAAAAGGAATTACACTTATCTTTTTCGATGAACCAATGATTCTTCTCTCAAAACCTCGACATCACTCAGCGTGCTTCGTGTATAATTCAACACCTTTGTGAGCGTATGTTGTTTACTAAAGTGTTGTTATTATTTTGACTGTTGTTCTATTGGACAATAAACGACTCGAAGAACCAATAAATGAGAAGTCCCATAATTAAAATAAAATTAATGGATATGTGTAAAATTGTTGGAAACATCATAAAGTAAATTGTAGTAGTGGTTGAACCTTGCCTATTTCCTAGAGTTGTTTTTTTTTTTTGCAGAGCAAAGTTCTTCTGACATAGATCTCCAGCGCAGTTTCACCCCAAATAAGGTTGATTTATTTCATGCCTGTTCACAAGACCTTCTCCAAGTGGCCTTGGGGGTTCCACTGTAGGGCCATTCTTGTGATATTTATCGGCGATTTCCTTAGTGAATGGCTCAGGCCATCTTCATTTCCTTCCTGATGATTGTCGGTCGGTGTGTGTGTGTGTGTAGGGGGTTTTGGTTTGCCATTTGCCAGAGATCTTCGTTCCTTGCTCTCCGTAATCACATTATCTTCAAAAGGCTCATACTGCTAACGTTCCCTAATGTCTAGAGCTTGTTGATCCACGTGCTGTAGACTCTCCATGTTTCAGCACCTCATAAAACAAAAGGGATTTGACATTAATATTGAATATTCATAACTTGTACTTAGTTGAGAGGAAAGATGTTTTTTATACATTCCTTAGGGAGAAACAAAACATGTTTGGCCCTCACTATACTGGTTTCATATCTACCTGTGGTAGAAACAATGCTACCAAGGTAGGTAAAATGTTCTACTTTCATCAGATGTCCGATTGTAATCGGTGCCTGACTTAAGATAAATAAATTTTTGACCTCTGACTTACCTGTATTTAAGTGTGGCCGAGTTTTGGCTAGTTTTTTTTTGTGCTGAAAGCCTCATGATCCAGTCTATGATCGTTAAGAAGATTATAGGGGAATGTGATCATGCCTGCACAGCAGTATGAGCAATGAATCTGTCAAAAGACAGTACTTAAGTACCAAGTCACAATTATACGGTATTATTACAAAGAAAGTGAAAGTAAGAGTCACTGGATCGGTTCAATGTCAAGGCCACCCAAAAAGAAAAGACAGCGATTGGCTACAGACAGAAACTATTCTATGTAACAACAAAAGTCCTATACAAAGATTGGTTTGATCACTTTTACCAAATTGAACAAGAAAATAAACTCATAAAAGAATATTCATTATTTTGCTTAAGTTTACAGAATTTCATTTCGGTAAATCTCCTTTGATAACGAGTGTTTTGGATTACGTGCATCTCTCCATATTCTAGATTGTAAACCATTTTGACTGTGCGTTGCTTGTCTCCCCCTTTCCTATTCCTAATTTTATGCGAATAGATTCACTTAATTTCTTGATCGACTTCATTTCTTGATAGATTAATTTAATTTCATGATAGATTCACTTCATTCCTTATGATAGATTCACTTCGTTTATTTATAGATTCACATAATTAAATCGTTTAATTCACTCTTACTCATGGAAACATATTTTAGTTCATCTGAAGGGGGAAAAAAATCAATATTTTTCATTACTAAAACGTCCTTGCCTACTTGAGGCCATTGCCATACATTACATCTGCACTAACCTATGTCTCACTCTGAAAGAAGGATTCGATTTTTACGTCAAGAAGTTGACACCCAGACACAAAAGTTTCTATCTACCCAAACTACATGAAGTTTACACTGTTCTTTTCACATACTGGTACAACGTTTACAGTATATACTTTATTTCCGAGTATACTTGCTACCCAACTTAAAACTAATACGTTACGATGATTATTTTTAGAGCATTTTCGAAAAAAAAATGCTCTATTGTCCCCGTTTTGTTTGTCTGTCTGTCTGTCTGTTTGTCTGTCTGTCTGTCTGTCCGTCATCACCCTTGATCTCAACAACTATAAGTCCTAGACCCATGATGTATATATCATTTTGTAGGTCTTGGCCTGCCAAGAAATGACTTTTTTTGATTTCGCGATCTGAACTCTGAGGGCCGTAAAAGGGGGCTTAAAAAGTACCGTTTTTTACTATATAAGCTATATTAATAAAGGAGCGCCCTATATCTCAGCAACCATAAGTCCTAGACCCATGATGTATATATCATTTTGTAGGTCGTGGCCTGCCATGTGTACATCAAAAGTTCATTTCGCGATAGGACCTCTGAGGGCTGGGCTTCAGGGCTCCTAAGGGGCTTATATATTATATATATGGCCCCATTCTACATCTTGTACGTTCAATAACCCATTCATTTGGTGCGAAATACTGCAGCACGTAGTTTCACCAAGATTTATTAAGAAACTCATCAAATGAAATAGTAAGCTTGTGTTCTGAGTTTAATTGAAAGTATCAGAGCTATGCAACAATTGACGGAGTTTTCGGACGATTAAATGCTACAATTTCGAATGTTTTCAATTATGAGTCCTATTTCAGTAACCACAAACCACTTGTAGTTAGATTTAAGAGAAAATATTTTTTTTTCCAAATATGAAGAAACGTCTTTATAATATTTTTTTTACAGATATATGCATTACAAAATTGAATTTATAAACATTTCCAAAATTTACAAATATTTACTGAAAGCTAACAAACGTACTGATACATAACATGAAAATGCGCTAACACGTCCTATGTCCAGAATGGAACAGGCTTAATTGCTTGTTTTTTTTTGGCTAGTGTTGCCAAACGCAGAACATATATTGCTGACAGTGTCGCTCTGAGTAAGTCTTAATAAATAATTGAATGATGTAATAAGTTAGTAAAATATTTACATTCAATGTTACATTCGACGAGAGAATAACAAAGACAGCGGCTGAGTGTGTGAAAAGCTTCAATTACCATGAAACAAGAAACTAAAATTATGGTATTCTAACAACAGTTTATCTCCAGACACTATCTGATCTAATTATAGAGCTATATTGTTCAGACTTCATTACTAGCTAATGAATACCATAAAACTAACACTGTGATAGTTAGATCGTAAGATAAATAATAATGTTTTACGTCTGTTTATCGTTACGGTAGGCTACTTGATAATGCATTTAATCTGTTTATTGTAGGTCCTCAAATTAATTACATTTATTTACCTCCACAGATGCTTTCAGAGTTTGTACCGAGGGCGGAACATGGGAGACAAATGAGACCAACTACATGGCGTGTCTTGATTCAGAGGATTACACCAACGTAAGTGGACAGCTCCATTACTTGACCAATGGTAGAGTTGTATTCGTGGTCGGTTACAATATAACTACAGTTAGTTCCCTCTGTCTTAATCTTACAGTATAACTACAATTAGTTCCCTCTATCTTACAGTATAAATACAATTAGTTCCCTCTGTCTTAATCTTACAGTGTAACTACAATTAGTTCCCACTATCTTACAGTATAACTACTGTTAGTTCCCTCTATCTTACAGTATAACTATTGTTGGCTCCCTCTATCTTACAGCATAAAACTATAACTACAATTTTTCCCTCTATCTTACAGTATAACTACAATTAGTTCCCACTATCTTACAGTATTACTACAATTAGTTCCCACTATCTTACAGTATTACTACAATTAGTTCCCTCTATCTTACAGTATAACTACAATTAGTTCCCTCTATCTTACAATATACCTACAATTAGTTCCCTCTATCTTACAGTATAAATACAATTAGTTCCCTCTATCTTAAAGTATAGCTGATATTTCTTGGCTGTGAAATCAACTTACTATGTTATTAGTTTTCTCTACGTCAGGCCATGATTTATTCAACGAAGCTTTTCCTTTTGTCTGGACATTCCAGGAGACATTGTTAGGATATCAGTTTTTTTTTTTGTTTTAAGAGCCTGGATGACTTCCCAAACCCAAGATCACTGTATAAAACAAAACGTTACGTATCGAGCGACTGGTAATATATACGCAGAATATACAATAAAATGTATCCTAATGAAAAATTGTGATAATCAACATTTTGATTTTTAGTGACTATCTTCAATCTTCATGTTAAAGTAAAACATAATTTGAAATAGAATTGTTAATAAGGATGTTTAATTACTCCCGTTAAATGAGAATCTCATGACTTAATTAGCTTTATTTGGGTACATTCATTTCTTTCCTTTAAAACGTTCTAATTAACACATTTCGTAGGACATAACCCGAGTAAACAGGCACATTTGGTCTATTATTAAACTTTAAAATTGTGTGTTTACTAATGACTATAATGGGATCAGGTCCAGATAAATAAATATGATGCCATTAAATTCCATCTCTCTATCTTGTATCTTACATTGCAGCGGTGTCACAGGTCAGTGGGTTATCTCCCTGGACATTCCGGACACCATTGTTAAGCCGTGCACGTGAAAATGAGACAAAGGTTAACGACAACAATGGACATTTAGCCCAATCAATAAATGGAGGAAAACAAAAAGATGCAAAAAGAAAGTTCACATCATTGTTTCTAAATTGAATAAATAACATGACGAACATGACACGGACACGCGACACACAACATAAGACATGTGTCTCAAATAATAGTGTGTCTCAACAATTGTATCCCAAATAATAGTGTGTCTCACATGTGTCCCAAATAATAGCGTGTCTCCGCTAATATTGTGTCCCAAATAAGTGTCTCACATGTGTCCCAAATAATAGTGTGTCTCAGCTAATATTGTGTCCCAAATAAGTGTCTCACATGTGTCCCAAATAATAGTGTGTCTCAACAATTGTATCCCAAATAATAGTTTGTCTCACATGTGTCCCAAATAATAGTGTGTCTCAGCTAATATTGTGTCCCAACTAATAGTGTGTCTCACATGTGTCCCAAATAATAGTGTATGTCTCAGCTAATATTGTGTCCCAAATAATAGTATGTCTCAACACCTGTGTCTCAAATGTTGACTCTCAAGAAATAATGTGCCTCTAATGATAATTTGTTTTCGATAAAAAAATATATCTCTTCTGTTTATTCAACTCAGTACAGAGCATTTATGTTTTATGTTTTTTTGAATTCTGAGAATCGTTTGTTTACATTTCAGAATAATTTACTTACGTCAAACAACATCTCACACCAGGAAAATATTTGAAATATTTGATATTGATCCGTTTATTGTAAGATTTACGTACTGTCTCAATCTTCAGTGAATTATTTGAACCACTGGTTAAGATTGAATGTTTACTAATAACACAGACTTGAATTGTATAAACAGAATGTTTACTTCATTGATCTTGTTAGCGTGAATAGAGAGAGGGGGGTCTACTGACCGATGGAGATTGGTTACAGCTGTCAATGTCTACTTGACAGCTATGACGGTGAAATGGCATTGCTGCTCTGTCGATGTCTTAAAGTTCATCTCGACATGGCATCAAATTACTTCTTATATCAGTCATTTCAGATTACTTCTTATATCAGTCATTTCAGATTACTTCTTATATCAGAAATATCAAATTACTTCTTATATCAGTCATTTCATATTACTTCTTATATCAGAAATATCAAAATACTTGTTAAATCAGTCATTTCAGATTACTTCTTATATCAGTCATTTCAGATTACTTCTTATATCAGAAATATCAAATTACTTCTTATATCAGTCATTTCAGATTACTTCTTATATCAGTCATTTCAGATTACTTCTTATATCAGAAATATCAAATTACTTCTTATATCAGTCATTTCAGATTACTTCTTATATCAGTCATTTCAGATTACTTCTTATATCACAAATATCAAATTACTTCTTATATCAGTCATTTCAGATTACTTCTTATATCAGTCATTTCAGATTACTTCTTATATCAGAAATATCAAATTACTTCTTATATCAGTCATTTCAGATTACTTCTTATATCAGAAATATCAAATTACTTCTTATATCAGTCATTTCAGATTACTTCTTATATCAGTCATTTCAGATTACTTCTTATATCACAAATATCAAATTACTTCTTATATCAGTCATTTCAGATTACTTCTTATATCAGTCATTTCAGATTACTTCTTATATCAGAAATATCAAATTACTTCTTATATCAGTCATTTCAGATTACTTCTTATATCAGAAATATCAAATTACTTCTTATATCAGTCATTTCAGATTACTTCTTATATCAGTCATTTCAGATTACTTCTTATATCAGAAATATCAAATTACTTCTTATATCAGTCATTTCAGATTACTTCTTATATCAGAAATATCAAATTACTTCTTATATCAGTCATTTCAGATTACTTCTTATATCAGTCATTTCAGATTACTTCTTATATCAGAAATATCAAATTACTTCTTATATCAGTCATTTCAGATTACTTCTTATATCAGTCATTTCAGATTACTTCTTATATCAGAAAGATCAAATTACTTCTTATATCAGAAATATCAAATTACTTCTTATATCAGTCATTTCAGATTACTTCTTATATCAGTCATTTCAGATTACTTCTTATATCACAAATATCAAATTACTTCTTATATCAGTCATTTCAGATTACTTCTTATATCAGTCATTTCAGATTACTTCTTATATCAGAAATATCAAATTACTTCTTATATCAGTCATTTCAGATTACTTCTTATATCAGAAATATCAAATTACTTCTTATATCAGTCATTTCAGATTACTTCTTATATCAGTCATTTCAGATTACTTCTTATATCAGTCATTTCAGATTACTTCTTATATCAGAAATATCAAATTACTTCTTATATCAGTCATTTCAGATTACTTCTTATATCAGTCATTTCAGATTACTTCTTATATCAGAAATATCAAATTACTTCTTATATCAGTCATTTCAGATTACTTCTTATATCAGTCATTTCAGATTACTTCTTATATCAGTCATTTCAGATTACTACTTTTATCAGTCATTTCAGATTACTTCTTATATCAGAAATATCAAATTACTTCTTATATCAGTCATTTCAGATTACTTCTTATATCACGAATATCAAATTACTTCTTATATCAGTCATTTCAGATTACTTCTTTTATCAGTCATTTCAGATTACTTCTTATATCACAAATATCAAATTACTTATATATCAGTCATTTTAGATTACTTCTTATATCAGAAATATCAAATTACTTCTTTTATCAGTCATTTCAGATTACTTCTTATATCAGTCATTTCAGATTACTTCTTATATCAGAAATATCAAATTACTTCTTATATCAGTCATTTCAGATTACTTCTTATATCAGTCATTTCAGATTACTTCTTATATCAGTCATTTCAGATTACTTCTTATATCAGTCATTTCAGATTACTTCTCATATCAGAAATATCAAATTACTTCTATATCAGTCATTTCAGATTACTTCTTATATCAGTCATTTCAGATTACTTCTTATATCAGTCATTTCAGATTACTTCTTATATCAGAAATATCAAATTACTTCTTATATTAATCATTTCAGATTACTTCTTATATCAGAAATATCAAATTACTTCTTATATCAGTCATTTAAGATTACTTCTTATATCAGTCATTTCAGATTACTTCTTTTATCACAAATATCAAATTACTTCTTATATCAGTCATTTCAGATTACTTCTTATATCAGTCATTTCAGATTACTTCTTATATCAGTCATTTCAGATTACTACTTTTATCAGTCATTTCAGATTACTTCTTATATCAGAAATATCAAATTACTTCTTATATCAGTCATTTCAGATTACTTCTTATATCAGTCATTTCAGATTACTTCTTTTATCACAAATATCAAATTACTTCTTATATCAGTCATTTCAGATTACTTCTTATATCAGAAATATCAAATTACTTCTTATATCAGTCATTTCAGATTTCTTCTTATATCAGTCATTTCAGATTACTTCTTATATCAGAAATATCAAATTACTTCTTATATCAGTCATTTCAGATAACTTCTTATATCAGTCATTTCAGATTACTTCTTATATCAGAAATATCCAATTACTTCTTAAATCAGTCATTTTAGATTACTTCTTATATCAGTCATTTCAGATTACTTCTTATATCAGTCATTTCAGATTACTTCTTATATCAGAAATATCAAATTACTTCTTATATCAGTCATTTCAGATTACTTCTTATATCAGTCATTTCAGATTACTTCTTATATCAGTCATTTCAGATTACTACTTTTATCAGTCATTTCAGATTACTTCTTATATCAGAAATATCAAATTACTTCTTATATCAGTCATTTCAGATTACTTCTTATATCAGTCATTTCAGATTACTTCTTATATCACAAATATCAAATTACTTCTTATATCAGTCATTTCAGATTACTTCTTATATCAGAAATATCAAATTACTTCTTATATCAGTCATTTCAGATTTCTTCTTATATCAGTCATTTCAGATTACTTCTTATATCAGAAATATCAAATTACTTCTTATATCAGTCATTTCAGATAACTTCTTATATCAGTCATTTCAGATTACTTCTTATATCAGAAATATCCAATTACTTCTTAAATCAGTCATTTTAGATTACTTCTTATATCAGTCATTTCAGATTACTTCTTATATCAGTCATTTCAGATTACTTCTTATATCAGAAATATCAAATTACTTCTTATATCAGTCATTTCAGATTACTTCTTATATCAGTCATTTCAGATTACTTCTTATATCAGTCATTTCAGATTACTTCTTATATCAGAAAGATCAAATTACTTCTTATATCAGAAATATCAAATTACTTCTTAAATCAGTCATTTCAGATTACTTCTTATATCAGTCATTTCAGATTACTTCTTATATCAGTCATTTCAGATTACTTCTTATATCAGAAATATCAAATTACTTCTTATATCAGTCATTTAAGATTACTTCTTATATCAGTCATTTCAGATTACTTCTTATATCAGTAATTTCAGATTACTTCTTATATCAGAAATATCAAATTACTTCTTATATCAGTCATTTCAGATTACTTCTTATATCAGTCATTTCAGATTACTTCTTATATCAGAAATATCAAATTACTTCTTATATCAGTCATTTCAGATTACTTCTTATATCAGTCATTTCAGATTACTTCTTATATCAGAAATATCAAATTACTTCTTATATCAGTCATTTCAGATTACTTCTTTTATCAGAAATATCAAATAAATTCTTATATCAGTCATTTCAGATTACTTCTTATATCAGTCATTTTAGATTACTTCTTATATCAGAAATATCAAATTACTTCTTATATCAGAAATATCAAATTACTTCTTATATCAGTCATTTCAGATTACTTCTTATATCACAAATATCAAATTACTTCTTATATCAGTCATTTCAGATTACTTCTTATATCAGTCATTTCAGATTACTTCTTATATCAGAAATATCAAATTACTTCTTAGATCAGTCATTTCAGATTATTTCTTATATCAGAAATATCAAATTACTTCTTATATCAGTCATTTCAGATTACTTCTTGTATCACAAATATCAAATTACTTCTTATATCAGTCATTTCAGATTACTTCTTATATCAGAAATATCAAATAAATTCTTATATCAGTCATTTCAGATTACTTCTTATATCAGTCATTTCAGATTACTTCTTATATCAGAAATATCAAATTACTTCTTATATCAGTCATTTCAGATTACTTCTTATATCAGTCATTTCAGATTACTTCTTATATCACAAATATCAAATTACTTCTTATGTCAGTCATTTGAGATTACTTCTTATATCAGTCATTTCAGATTACTTCTTATATCAGAAATATCAAATTACTTCTTATATCAGTCATTTCAGATTACTTCTTATATCAGAAATATCAAATTACTTCTTATATTAGTCATTTCAGATTACTTCTTATATCAGAAATATCCAAGTACTTCTTATATCAGTCATTTCAGATTACTTCTAATATCAGTCATTACAGATTATTTCTTATATCAGAAATATCAAATTACTTCTTATATCAGTCATTTCAGATTACTTCTTATATCAGAAATATCAAATTACTTCTTATATCAGTCATTTCAGATTACTTCTTATATCAGTCATTTCAGATTACTACTTATATCAGTCATTTCAGATTACTTCTTATATCAGAAATATCAAATTACTTCTTATATCAGTCATTTCAGATGTTTTCTTATATCAGAAATATCAAATTACTTCTTATATCAGTCATTTAAGATTACTTCTTATATCAGTCATTTCAGATTACTTCTTATATCAGTAATTTCAGATTACTTCTTATATCAGAAATATCTAATTACTTCTTATATCAGTCATTTCAGATTACTTCTTATATCAGAAATATCAAATTACTTCTTAAATCAGTCATTTCAGATTACTTCTTATATCAGTCATTTCAGATTACTTCTTATATCAGAAATATCAAATTACTTCTTATATCAGTCATTTCAGATTACTTCTTATATCAGTCATTTCAGATTACTTCTTATATCAGAAATATCAAATTACTTCTTATATCAGTCATTTCAGATTACTTCTTATATCAGTCATTTCAGATTACTTCTTATATCAGAAATATCAAATTACTTCTTATATCAGTCATTTCGAATTACTTCTTATATCAGTCATTTCAGATTACTTCTTATATCAGAAATATCAAATAAATTCTTATATCAGTCATTTCAGATTACTTCTTATATCAGTCATTTCAGATTACTTCTTATATCAGAAATATCAAATTATTTCTTATATCAGAAATATCAAATTACTTCTTATATCAGTCATTTAAGATTACTTCTTATATCAGTCATTTAAGATTACTTCTTATATCACAAATATCAAATTACTTCTTTTATCAGTCATTTCAGATTAATTCTTATATCAGTCATTTCAGATTACTTCTTATATCACAAATATCAAATTACTTCTTATATCAGTCATTTCAGATTACTTCTTATATCAGTCATTTCAGATTACTTCTTATATCAGAAATATCAAATTACTTCTTATATCAGTCATTTCATATTACTTCTTATATCAGAAATATCAAAATACTTGTTAAATCAGTCATTTCAGATTACTTCTTATATCAGTCATTTCAGATTACTTCTTATATCAGAAATATCAAATTACTTCTTATATCAGTCATTTCAGATTACTTCTTATATCAGTCATTTCAGATTACTTCTTATATCAGAAATATCAAATTACTTCTTATATCAGTCATTTCAGATTACTTCTTATATCAGTCATTTCAGATTACTTCTTATATCACAAATATCAAATTACTTCTTATATCAGTCATTTCAGATTACTTCTTATATCAGTCATTTCAGATTACTTCTTATATCACAAATATCAAATTACTTCTTATATCAGTCATTTCAGATTACTTCTTATATCAGAAATATCAAATTACTTCTTATATCAGTCATTTCAGATTACTTCTTATATCAGTCATTTCAGATTACTTCTTATATCAGTCATTTCAGATTACTTCTTATATCAGTCATTTCAGATTACTTCTCATATCAGAAATATCAAATTACTTCTATATCAGTCATTTCAGATTACTTCTTATATCAGTCATTTCAGATTACTTCTTATATCAGTCATTTCAGATTACTTCTTATATCAGAAATATCAAATTACTTCTTATATTAATCATTTCAGATTACTTCTTATATCAGAAATATCAAATTACTTCTTATATCAGTCATTTAAGATTACTTCTTATATCAGTCATTTCAGATTACTTCTTTTATCACAAATATCAAATTACTTCTTATATCAGTCATTTCAGATTACTTCTTATATCAGTCATTTCAGATTACTTCTTATATCAGTCATTTCAGATTACTACTTTTATCAGTCATTTCAGATTACTTCTTATATCAGAAATATCAAATTACTTCTTATATCAGTCATTTCAGATTACTTCTTATATCAGTCATTTCAGATTACTTCTTTTATCACAAATATCAAATTACTTCTTATATCAGTCATTTCAGATTACTTCTTATATCAGAAATATCAAATTACTTCTTATATCAGTCATTTCAGATTACTTCTTATATCAGTCATTTCAGATTACTTCTTATATCAGAAATATCAAATTACTTCTTATATCAGTCATTTCAGATTACTTCTTATATCAGTCATTTCAGATTACTACTTATATCAGTCATTTCAGATTACTTCTTATATCAGAAATATCAAATTACTTCTTATATTAGTCATTTCAGATTACTTCTTATATCAGAAATATCCAAGTACTTCTTATATCAGTCATTTCAGATTACTTCTTATATCAGTCATTTCAGATTACTTCTTATATCAGAAATATCCAATTACTTCTTAAATCAGTCATTTCAGATTACTTCTTATATCAGTCATTTCAGATTACTTCTTATATCAGAAATATCAAATTACTTCTTATATTAGTCATTTCAGATTACTTCTTATATCAGAAATATCCAAGTACTTCTTATATCAGTCATTTCAGATAACTTCTTATATCAGTCATTTCAGATTACTTCTTATATCAGAAATATCCAATTACTTCTTAAATCAGTCATTTTAGATTACTTCTTATATCAGTCATTTCAGATTACTTCTTATATCAGTCATTTCAGATTACTTCTTATATCAGAAATATCAAATTACTTCTTATATCAGTCATTTCAGATTACTTCTTATATCAGTCATTTCAGATTACTTCTTATATCAGTCATTTCAGATTACTTCTTATATCAGAAAGATCAAATTACTTCTTATATCAGAAATATCAAATTACTTCTTATATCAGTCATTTCAGATTACTTCTTATATCAGTCATTTCAGATTACTTCTTATATCACAAATATCAAATTACTTCTTATATCAGTCATTTCAGATTACTTCTTATATCAGAAATATCAAATTACTTCTTATATCAGTCATTTCAGATTACTTCATATATCAGTCATTTCAGATTACTTCTTATATCAGAAATATCAAATTACTTCTTATATCAGTCATTTCAGATTACTTCTTATATCAGTCATTTCAGATTACTTCTTATATCACAAATATCAAATTACTTCTTATATCAGTCATTTCAGATTACTTCTTATATCAGTCATTTCAGATTACTTCTTATATCAGAAATATCAAATTACTTCTTATATCAGTCATTTCAGATTACTTCTTATATCAGAAATATCAAATTACTTCTTATATCAGTCATTTCAGATTACTTCTTATATCAGTCATTTCAGATTACTTCTTATATCAGAAATATCAAATTACTTCTTATATCAGTCATTTCAGATTACTTCTTATATCAGTCATTTCAGATTACTTCTTATATCAGAAATATCAAATTACTTCTTATATCAGTCATTTCAGATTACTTCTTATATCAGAAATATCAAATTACTTCTTATATCAGTCATTTCAGATTACTTCTTATATCAGTCATTTCAGATTACTTCTTTATCAGAAATATCAAATTACTTCTTATATCAGTCATTTCAGATTACTTCTTATATCAGAAATATCAAATTACTTCTTATATCAGTCATTTCAGATTACTTCTTATATCAGTCATTTCAGATTACTTCTTATAT
Organism: Bulinus truncatus; assembly: GCA_021962125.1. Taxonomy (NCBI): domain Eukaryota; kingdom Metazoa; phylum Mollusca; class Gastropoda; family Planorbidae; genus Bulinus; species Bulinus truncatus. Next base: position 2,498,043 of record JAGDYQ010000002.1, on the reverse strand, counting down.
CACAAATATCAAATTACTTCTTATATCAGTCATTTCAGATTACTTCTTATATCAGTCATTTCAGATTACTTCTTATATCAGAAAGATCAAATTACTTCTTATATCAGAAATATCAAATTACTTCTTATATCAGTCATTTCAGATTACTTCTTATATCAGTCATTTCAGATTACTTCTTATATCAGAAATATCAAATTACTTCTTATATCAGTCATTTCAGATTACTTCTTATATCAGTCATTTCAGATTACTTCTTATATCAGAAATATCAAATTACTTCTTATATCAGTCATTTCAGATTACTTCTTATATCAGTCATTTCAGATTACTTCTTATATCAGAAATATCAAATTACTTCTTATATCAGTCATTTAAGATTACTTCTTATATCAGTCATTTCAGATTACTTCTTATATCAGTCATTTCAGATTACTTCTTATATCAGAAATATCAAATTACTTCTTATATCAGTCATTTCAGATTACTTCTTATATCAGTCATTTCAGATTACTTCTTATATCAGAAATATCAAATTACTTCTTATATCAGTCATTTCAGATTACTTCTTATATCAGTCATTTCAGATTACTTCTTATATCAGACATTTCAGATTACTACTTATATCAGTCATTTCAGATTACTTCTTATATCAGAAATATCAAATTACTTCTTATATCAGTCATTTCAGATTACTTCTTATATCACGAATATCAAATTACTTCTTATATCAGTCATTTCAGATTACTTCTTATATCAGTCATTTCAGATTACTTCTTATATCACAAATATCAAATTACTTATATATCAGTCATTTTAGATTACTTCTTATATCAGAAATATCAAATTACTTCTTATATCAGTCATTTCAGATTACTTCTTATATCAGTCATTTCAGATTACTTCTTATATCACAAAAATAAATTACTTCTTATATCAGTCATTTCAGATTACTTCTTATATCAGTCATTTCAGATTACTTCTTATATCAGTCATTTCAGATTACTTCTTATATCAGTCATTTCAGATTACTTCTTATATCAGAAATATCAAATTACTTCTATATCAGTCATTTCAGATTACTTCTTATATCAGTCATTTCAGATTACTTCTTATATCAGTCATTTCAGATTACTTCTTATATCAGAAATATCAAATTACTTCTTATATTAATCATTTCAGATTACTTCTTATATCAGAAATATCAAATTACTTCTTATATCAGTCATTTAAGATTACTTCTTATATCAGTCATTTCAGATTACTTCTTTTATCACAAATATCAAATTACTTCTTATATCAGTCATTTCAGATTACTTCTTATATCAGTCATTTCAGATTACTTCTTATATCAGTCATTTCAGATTACTACTTTTATCAGTCATTTCAGATTACTTCTTATATCAGAAATATCAAATTACTTCTTATATCAGTCATTTCAGATTACTTCTTATATCAGTCATTTCAGATTACTTCTTATATCAGAAATATCAAATTACTTCTTATATCAGTCATTTCAGATTACTTCTTATATCAGAAATATCAAATTACTTCTTATATCAGTCATTTCAGATTACTTCTTATATCAGTCATTTCAGATTACTTCTTATATCAGAAATATCAAATTACTTCTTATATCAGTCATTTCAGATTACTTCTTATATCAGTCATTTCAGATTACTTCTTATATCAGAAATATCAAATTACTTCTTATATCAGTCATTTCAGATTACTTCTTATATCAGTCATTTCAGATTACTTCTTATATCAGTCATTTCAGATTACTTCTTATATCAGAAATATCAAATTACTTCTTATATCAGTCATTTCAGATTACTTCTTATATCAGTCATTTCAGATTACTTCTTATATCAGTCATTTCAGATTACTACTTATATCAGTCATTTCAGATTACTTCTTATATCAGAAATATCAAATTACTTCTTATATCAGTCATTTCAGATTACTTCTTATATCAGTCATTTCAGATTACTTCTTATATCACAAATATCAAATTACTTCTTATATCAGTCATTTCAGATTACTTCTTATATCAGAAATATCAAATTACTTCTTATATCAGTCATTTCAGATTACTTCTTATATCAGTCATTTCAGATTACTTCTTATATCAGAAATATCAAATTACTTCTTATATCAGTCATTTCAGATTACTTCTTATATCAGTCATTTCAGATTACTTCTTATATCAGAAATATCCAATTACTTCTTAAATCAGTCATTTCAGATTACTTCTTATATCAGTCATTTCAGATTACTTCTTATATCAGTCATTTCAGATTACTTCTTATATCAGAAATATCAAATTACTTCTTATATCAGTCATTTCAGATTACTTCTTATATCAGTCATTTCAGATTACTTCTTATATCAGTCATTTCAGATTACTTCGTATATCAGAAAGATCAAATTACTTCTTATATCAGAAATATCAAATTACTTCTTAAATCAGTCATTTCAGATTACTTCTTATATCAGTCATTTCAGATTACTTCTTATATCAGTCATTTCAGATTACTTCTTATATCAGAAATATCAAATTACTTCTTATATCAGTCATTTAAGATTACTTCTTATATCAGTCATTTCAGATTACTTCTTATATCAGTCATTTCAGATTACTTCTTATATCAGAAATATCAAATTACTTCTTATATCAGTCATTTCAGATTACTTCTTATATCAGTCATTTCAGATTACTTCTTATATCAGAAATATCAAATTACTTCTTATATCAGTCATTTCAGATTACTTCTTATATCAGTCATTTCAGATTACTTCTTATATCAGAAATATCAAATTACTTCTTATATCAGTCATTTCAGATTACTTCTTATATCAGAAATATCAAATAAATTCTTATATCAGTCATTTCAGATTACTTCTTATATCAGTCATTTTAGATTACTTCTTATATCAGAAATATCAAATTACTTCTTATATCAGTCATTTCAAATTACTTCTTATATCAGTCATTTCAGATTACTTCTTATATCAGAAATATCAAATTACTTCTTATATCAGTCATTTCAGATTACTTCTTATATCAGTCATTTCAGATTACTTCTTATATCAGAAATATCAAATTACTTCTTATATCAGTCATTTCAGATTACTTCTTATATCAGAAATATCAAATTACTTCTTATATCAGTCATTTCAGATTACTTCTTGTATCACAAATATCAAATTACTTCTTATATCAGTCATTTCAGATTACTTCTTATATCAGAAATATCAAATTACTTCTTATATCAGTCATTTCAGATTACTTCTTATATCAGTCATTTCAGATTACTTCTTATATCAGAAATATCAAATTACTTCTTATATCAGTCATTTCAGATTACTTCTTATATCAGTCATTTCAGATTACTTCTTATATCACAAATATCAAATTACTTCTTATATCAGTCATTTCAGATTACTTCTTACATCAGTCATTTCAGATTACTTCTTATATCAGAAATATCAAATTACTTCTTATATCAGTCATTTCAGATTACTTCTTATATCAGAAATATCAAATTACTTCTTATATCAGTCATTTCAGATTACTTCTTATATCAGAAATATCCAAGTACTTCTTATATCAGTCATTTCAGATTACTTCTAATATCAGTCATTACAGATTATTTCTTATATCAGAAATATCAAATTACTTCTTATATCAGTCATTTCAGATTACTTCTTATATCAGAAATATCAAATTACTTCTTATATCAGTCATTTCAGATTTCTTCTTATATCAGTCATTTCAGATTACTTCTTATATCAGTCATTTCAGATTACTTCTTATATCAGAAATATCAAATTACTTCTTATATCAGTCATTTCAGATGTTTTCTTATATCAGAAATATCAAATTACTTCTTATATCAGTCATTTCAGATTACTTCTTATATCAGTCATTTCAGATTACTACTTATATCAGTCATTTCAGATTACTTCTTATATCAGAAATATCTAATTACTTCTTATATCAGTCATTTCAGATTACTTCTTATATCAGAAATATCAAATTACTTCTTAAATCAGTCATTTCAGATTACTTCTTATATCAGTCATTTCAGATTACTTCTTATATCAGAAATATCAAATTACTTCTTATATCAGTCATTTCAGATTACTTCTTATATCAGTCATTTCAGATTACTTCTTATATCAGAAATATCAAATTACTTCTTATATCAGTCATTTCAGATTACTTCTTATATCAGTCATTTCAGATTACTTCTTATATCAGAAATATCAAATTACTTCTTATATCAGTCATTTCGAATTACTTCTTATATCAGTCATTTCAGATTACTTCTTATATCAGAAATATCAAATAAATTCTTATATCAGTCATTTCAGATTACTTCTTATATCAGTCATTTCAGATTACTTCTTATATTAGAAATATCAAATTATTTCTTATATCAGAAATATCAAATTACTTCTTATATTAGTCATTTCAGATTACTTCTTATATCAGTCATTTCAGATTACTTCTTATATCACAAATATCAAATTACTTCTTATATCAGTCATTTCAGATTACTTCTTATATCAGTCATTTCAGATTACTTCTTATATCAGAAATATCAAATTACTTCTTATATCAGTCATTTCAGATTACTTCTTATATCAGAAATATCAAATTACTTCTTATATCAGTCATTTCAGATTACTTCTTATATCAGTCATTTCAGATTACTTCTTATATCAGAAATATCAAATTACTTCTTATATCAGTCATTTCAGATTACTTCTTATATCAGTCATTTCAGATTACTTCTTATATCAGAAATATCAATTTACTTCTTATATCAGTCATTTCAGATTACTTCTTATATCAGAAATATCAAATTACTTCTTAAATCAGTCATTTCAGATTACTTCTTATATCAGTCATTTCAGATTACTTCTTATATCAGTCATTTCAGATTACTTCTTATATCAGTCATTTCAGATTACTTCTCATATCAGAAATATCAAATTACTTCTATATCAGTCATTTCAGATTACTTCTTATATCAGTCATTTCAGATTACTTCTTATATCAGTCATTTCAGATTACTTCTTATATCAGAAATATCAAATTACTTCTTATATTAATCATTTCAGATTACTTCTTATATCAGAAATATCAAATTACTTCTTATATCAGTCATTTAAGATTACTTCTTATATCAGTCATTTCAGATTACTTCTTATATCACAAATATCAAATTACTTCTTATATCAGTCATTTCAGATTACTTCTTATATCAGTCATTTCAGATTACTTCTTATATCAGTCATTTCAGATTACTTCTTATATCAGTCATTTCAGATTACTTCTTATATCAGAAATATCAAATTACTTCTTATATCAGTCATTTAAGATTACTTCTTATATCAGTCATTTCAGATTACTTCTCATATCAGAAATATCAAATTACTTCTATATCAGTCATTTCAGATTACTTCTTATATCAGTCTTTTCAGATTACTTCTTATATCAGTCATTTCAGATTACTACTTTTATCAGTCATTTCAGATTACTTCTTATATCAGAAATATCAAATTACTTCTTATATCAGTCATTTCAGATTACTTCTTATATCAGTCATTTCAGATTACTTCTTTATCACAAATATCAAATTACTTCTTATATCAGTCATTTCAGATTACTTCTTATATCAGAAATATCAAATTACTTCTTATATCAGTCATTTCAGATTACTTCTTATATCAGTCATTTCAGATTACTTCTTATATCAGAAATATCAAATTACTTCTTATATCAGTCATTTCAGATAACTTCTTATATCAGTCATTTCAGATTACTTCTTATATCAGAAATATCAATTACTTCTTAAATCAGTCATTTCAGATTACTTCTTATATCAGTCATTTCAGATTACTTCTTATATCAGTCATTTCAGATTACTTCTTATATCAGAAATATCAAATTACTTCTTATATCAGTCATTTCAGATTACTTCTTATATCAGAAATATCAATTACTTCTTATATCAGTCATTTCAGATTACTTCTTATATCAGTCATTTCAGATTACTTCTTATATCAGAAATATCAAATTACTTCTTATATCAGTCATTTCAGATTACTTCTTATATCAGTCATTTCAGATTACTTCTTATATCACAAATATCAAATTACTTCTTATATCAGTCATTTCAGATTACTTCTTATATCAGAAATATCAAATTACTTCTTATATCAGTCATTTCAGATTACTTCTTATATCAGTCATTTCAGATTACTTCTTATATCAGAAATATCAAATTACTTCTTATATCAGAAATTTCAAATTACTTCTTATATCAGTCATTTCAGATTACTTCTTATATCAGATATCAAATTACTTCTTATATCAGTCATTTCAGATTACTTCTTATATCAGTCATTTCAGATTACTTCTTATATCAGTCATTTCAGATTACTTCTTATATCAGAAATATCAAATTACTTCTTATATCAGTCATTTCAGATTACTTCTTATATCAGTCATTTCAGATTACTTCTTATATCAGTCATTTCAGATTACTTTATATCAGTCAAATTATCAAATTACTTCTTATATCAGTCATTTCAAATTACTTCTTATATCAGTCATTTCAGATTACTTCTTATATCAGTCAAATTCAGATTACTTCTTATATCAGTCATTTCAGATTACTTCTTATATCAGAAATATCAAATTACTTCTATATCAGTCATTTAGTTACTTCTTATTTCATTTCAGATTACTTCTTATATCAGTCATTTCAGATTACTTCTTATATCAGAAATATCAAATTACTTCTTATATCAGTCATTTCAGATTACTTCTTATATCAGTCATTTCAGATTACTTCTTATATCAGAAATATCAAATTACTTCTTATATCAGTCATTTCAGATTACTTCTTATATCAGTAATTTCAGATTATTTCTTATATCAGAAATATCAAATTACTTCTTATATCAGTCATTTCAGATTACTTCTTATATCAGAAATATCAAATTAATTCTTATATCAGTCATTTCAGATTACTTCTTATATCAGTCATTTTAGATTACTTCTTATATCAGAAATATCAAATTACTTCTTATATCAGAAATATCAAATTACTTCTTATATCAGTCATTTCAGATTACTTCTTATATCACAAATATCAAATTACTTCTTATATCAGTCATTTCAGATTACTTCTTATATCAGTCATTTCAGATTACTTCTTATATCAGAAATATCAAATTACTTCTTATATCAGTCATTTCAGATTACTTCTTATATCAGAAATATCAAATTACTTCTTATATCAGTCATTTCAGATTACTTCTTGTATCACAAATATCAAATTACTTCTTATATCAGTCATTTCAGATTACTTCTTATATCAGAAATATCAAATAAATTCTTATATCAGTCATTTCAGATTACTTCTTATATCAGTCATTTCAGATTACTTCTTATATCAGAAATATCAAATTACTTCTTATATCAGTCATTTCAGATTACTTCTTATATCAGTCATTTCAGATTACTTCTTATATCAGAAATATCAAATTACTTCTTATATCAGTCATTTCAGATTACTTCTTATATCAGTCATTTCAGATTACTTCTTATATCAGAAATATCAAATTACTTCTTATATCAGTCATTTCAGATTACTTCTTATATCAGAAATATCAAATTACTTCTTATATCAGTCATTTCAGATTACTTCTTATATCAGAAATATCCAAGTACTTCTTATATCAGTCATTTCAGATTACTTCTAATATCAGTCATTACAGATTATTTCTTATATCAGAAATATCAAATTACTTCTTATATCAGTCATTTCAGATTACTTCTTATATCAGAAATATCAAATTACTTCTTATATCAGTCATTTCAGATTACTTCTTATATCAGTCATTTCAGATTACTACTTATATCAGTCATTTCAGATTACTTCTTATATCAGAAATATCAAATTACTTCTTATATCAGTCATTTCAGATTATTTCTTATATCAGAAATATCAAATTACTTCTTATATCAGTCATTTAAGATTACTTCTTATATCAGTCATTTCAGATTACTTCTTATATCAGTAATTTCAGATTACTTCTTATATCAGAAATATCTAATTACTTCTTATATCAGTCATTTCAGATTACTTCTTATATCAGAAATATCAAATTACTTCTTAAATCAGTCATTTCAGATTACTTCTTATATCAGTCATTTCAGATTACTTCTTATATCAGAAATATCAAATTACTTCTTATATCAGTCATTTCAGATTACTTCTTATATCAGTCATTTCAGATTACTTCTTATATCAGAAATATCAAATTACTTCTTATATCAGTCATTTCAGATTACTTCTTATATCAGTCATTTCAGATTACTTCTTATATCAGAAATATCAAATTACTTCTTATATCAGTCATTTCGAATTACTTCTTATATCAGTCATTTCAGATTACTTCTTATATCAGAAATATCAAATAAATTCTTATATCAGTCATTTCAGATTACTTCTTATATCAGTCATTTCAGATTACTTCTTATATCAGAAATATCAAATTATTTCTTATATCAGAAATATCAAATTACTTCTTTTATCAGTCATTTCAGATTAATTCTTATATCAGTCATTTCAGATTACTTCTTATATCACAAATATCAAATTACTTCTTATATCAGTCATTTCAGATTACTTCTTATATCAGTCATTTCAGATTACTTCTTATATCAGAAATATCAAATTACTTCTTATATCAGTCATTTCAGATTACTTCTTATATCAGAAATATCAAATTACTTCTTATATCAGTCATTTCAGATTACTTCTTATATCAGTCATTTCAGATTACTTCTTATATCACAAATATCAAATTACTTCTTATATCAGTCATTTCAGATTACTTCTTATATCAGTCATTTCAGATTACTTCTTATATCAGAAATATCAAATTACTTCTTATATCAGTCATTTCAGATTACTTCTTATATCAGAAATATCAAATTACTTCTTATATCAGTCATTTCAGATTACTTCTTATATCAGTCATTTCAGATTACTTCTTATATCAGTCATTTCAGATTACTTCTTATATCAGTCATTTCAGATTACTTCTTATATCAGAAATATCAAATTACTTCTTATATCAGAAATATCAAATTACTTCTTATATCAGTCATTTAAGATTACTTCTTATATCAGTCATTTCAGATTACTTCTTATATCACAAATATCAAATTACTTCTTATATCAGTCATTTCAGATTACTTCTTATATCAGTCATTTCAGATTACTTCTTATATCAGAAATATCAAATTACTTCTTATATCAGTCATTTCAGATTACTTCTTATATCAGAAATATCAAATTACTTCTTATATCAGTCATTTCAGATTACTTCTTATATCAGTCATTTCAGATTACTTCTTATATCAGAAATATCAAATTACTTCTTATATCAGTCATTTCAGATTACTTCTTATATCAGTCATTTCAGATTACTTCTTTTATCACAAATATCAAATTACTTCTTATATCAGTCATTTCAGATTACTTCTTATATCAGAAATATCAAATTACTTCTTATATCAGTCATTTCAGATTACTTCTTATATCAGTCATTTCAGATTACTTCTTATATCAGTCATTTCAGATTACTTCTTATATCAGTCATTTCAGATTACTTCTTATATCAGAAATATCAAATTACTTCTTATATCAGTCATTTCAGATTACTTCTTATATCAGTCATTTCAGATTACTACTTATATCAGTCATTTCAGATTACTTCTTATATCAGAAATATCAAATTACTTCTTATATTAGTCATTTCAGATTACTTCTTATATCAGAAATATCAAATTACTTCTTATATCAGTCATTTAAGATTACTTCTTATATCAGTCATTTCAGATTACTTCTTTTATCACAAATATCAAATTACTTCTTATATCAGTCATTTCAGATTACTTCTTATATCAGTCATTTCAGATTACTTCTTATATCAGTCATTTCAGATTACTACTTTTATCAGTCATTTCAGATTACTTCTTATATCAGAAATATCAAATTACTTCTTATATCAGTCATTTCAGATTACTTCTTATATCAGTCATTTCAGATTACTTCTTATATCACAAATATCAAATTACTTCTTATATCAGTCATTTCAGATTACTTCTTATATCAGAAATATCAAATTACTTCTTATATCAGTCATTTCAGATTACTTCTTATATCAGTCATTTCAGATTACTTCTTATATCAGAAATATCAAATTACTTCTTATATCAGTCATTTCAGATTACTTCTTATATCAGTCATTTCAGATTACTTCTTATATCACAAATATCAAATTACTTCTTATATCAGTCATTTCAGATTACTTCTTATATCAGTCATTTCAGATTACTTCTTATATCACAAATATCAAATTACTTCTTATATCAGCTCCGGTTCCTGCAGAATTAAAAATTACAATCCGGTACAGCCCTAGTTAAAAGTATTGTTAATGAAAGTAGTATCGATAATTGATATGCCATTCATTCGACTCATCTATTGACACAAGTGAAGAGTAATACACACACATACACACACACACACACACACAAACTAAAAAGAATAATTTGAGTAAATAGGCCAATGACGAGGCAATGAAATAACTAAATCGATTTAAAAATTATTGTATGTTTCAGCAGGTACATTTTGTGTTGATTATGAAAGTTAGAAGTCACAGTGACTGACCAAGTATAAATAAATAAATACATTATTTGCGTTGAATATAATCAAGTATACTTCAGCATGGCACGCAATGATAAAAAAAAATATATTTAAGCAATTGGTGGTGGGGGGGGGGGGAGGGGGAAAGAGGAAGTCGTTCAAAATCAGGGGAAAAAAATAAAAGCATGTCGCATTCGGTGAATGGTCTCTTAAGAAAATAACAATGGAATTTTTTTTTAAAAAAAAGGTTACGATTGGTTATAAAATTATTTGAAATGTATTGCAATTATTTTCTCTAAAGTTAAAAGAGTGTCAGATTGAGTAGATATATGTTGTACTTGTTTACCCCCAACACCCTGCTGCAGACATGAGTTGATAGATTGATTTGGTTGTGTGGTGTGGAATAATTAAATAGAGATGGTCATTGCAGTTCCATTGCTAGTCTATATTTGACAGTTAATGTTGTATATACAACAACATAAGAACTGTTTTCTTTCTTCCCCAGTATACATTGTTGATGGTTCTGAAGGAGATAATCTTCATCACTTCAATAGTTTCACTTTTATTTCTCATAGTTTCTCTATTCATCTTCTGTTACTTCAGGTAGGGAATTTCTGTCTTTTACAGATTATATTTAATAATGTCTTTTTAAGTAAAATGTGATGGTTTTTCCAGTTAAAAAAAATGACAAAATTATCTTAGGTCAAATTTAATTAAATAATCGACAAGACTTTTTTCTCAAATTTTTCTCTAATTTTTTCGCTAATTTTTTCGCTAATTTTTTTTTCTAAATTTATTCAACAATTTGTACTATTTTATTTTTTAAATATCTTCAAAGGGTTCACACAGATTTGAATTGTTTTAATGTATAATTCAAATGGCAGAGCCATGCTAGTAAATTTTGCCTCATAAATTTGTTGTTTTAGAATTGTAACGTTTGGCTGTTAATCATTTTGTTGCTATTATTCCAAATGTCAGGTCTATCCAGTGTAACAGAATCTCCATCCACAAACATCTGGTCATGGCGTTCATCATAAACTTCATCATCATGGTCTTTCAGACCCAACCAGAGTATCCCGCCTACAGGAATGTGGTAAGTAATGGTGGTCACTCAATGGTCACTAGCCAACTACAGAAATGTGCTGAGTAATGGTGGTCACTCAATGGTCACTGCCCTACTTCATAAATGTGCTGAGTAATGGTGGTCACTAAGTGGTCACTGGCTAACTACAGAAATGTGCTGAGTAATGGTGGTCACTCAATGGTCACTGCCCACCTACATAAATGTGCTGAGTAATGGTGGTCACTAAGTGGTCACTGGCTAACTACAGAAATGTGCTGAGTAATGGTGGTCACTAAGTGGTCACTGGCTAACTACAGAAATGTGCTGAGTAATGGTCGTCACTCAATGGTCACTGGCCAACTACAGAAATGTTGTGAGTAATGGGGGTCACTCAATGGTCACTGGCCAACTACAGAAATGTTGTGAGTAATGGTGGTCACTCATTGGTCACTAGCCAACTACATAAATGTGCTGAGTAATGGTGGTCACTAAGTGGTCACTGGCTAACTACAAAAATATACTGAGTAATGGTGATCACTCAATGGTCACTGGCTAACTACAGAAATGTGCTGAGTAATGGTGGTCACTAAGTGGTCACTTGCTAACTACAGAAATGTGCTGAGTAATGGTCGTCACTCAATGGTCACTGGCCAACTACAGAAATGTTGTGAGTAATGGGGGTCACTCAATGGTCACTGGCCAACTACAGAAATGTTGTGAGTAATGGTGGTCACTCATTGGTCACTAGCCAACTACATAAATGTGCTGAGTAATGGTGGTCACTAAGTGGTCACTGGCTAACTACAGAAATATACTGAGTAATGGTGATCGCTCAATGGTCACTGGCTAACTACATAGATGTGCTGAGTAATGGTGGTCACTAAGTGGTTAATGCCCACCTACAGAAATGTGGTAATGGTGGTCACTGGTCACCCCACCTAATAAATGTGCTGAGTAATGGTGGTCACTCAATGGTCACTGCCCACCTACATAAATGTGCTGAGTAATGGTGGTCACTAAGTGGTCACTGGCTAACTACAGAAATGTGCTGAGTAATGGTGGTCACTCAATGGTCACTGCCCACCTACTTAAATGTGCTGAGTAATGGTGGTCACTAAGTGGTCACTGGCTAACTACAGAAATGTGCTGAGTAATGATCGTCACTCAATGGTCACTGGCCAACTACATAAATGTGCCGAGTAATGGTGGTCACTCAATGGTCACTGGCCAACTACAGAAATGTTGTAAGGGTGGTCACTGGTCACCCCTCCTATAGAAATCAGTATGTGGGCCCATTCAACACCAAACAGTATGCTACAAAAATTATAATCATAAAGAGCTGTTTCAAGAAAGATACAGGTAGCTGTAGACATAAACATTGATATATTAAAGATGGATTCATTCGCATACACTCAGCTAACATAACCAAAACAACACAACGACACAAGGAGTGCCCCATATGTTACTGTTTTTTTTGTGCCATCTCATCTGTAACAAAAAATTATCTTCGGTCCATTTACACTTCCTATCGACACAACACAAAAACATTTTTTTATAGTCCAATCATAAGTGTCTGTCAGCTGGATATAATTCGAACGTGATTGTCGATAAAAAAATGACCTGGGAAATTTAAAAAAAAATCTAATCTGGTCGCCGTGAGGTAAAAATGTTTTGTTTTTTTTGTATTAAGGTTATTTTTATATCAATACTGTTAGGATTATTCTTATATCGATACTGTTAGGATTATAGTTTTATTGATAGTGGTATGAATATTTTATATCGATACTGTTAGGATTATTCTTATATCGATACTGTTAGGATTATAATTTTATTGATAGTGGTATGAATATTTTTTATCGATACTGTTAGGATTTATTTATTTTGTTAATTCTAATCGGAAAGAATTAACAGAAACAAGGTACAGTAGATTAATATGAATAAAGTATTCCATTATTAAACCACCAAATATAACCGAGTAAAGATGAAGCAGAGTTCACATGTTTCACAAGTCAATGTTTTCTATGGAATTGTTTGGCTAGAACAGCCTTGGGCAAACCAGTGCCCGCCGGACTAATTAACCAGGCCCGTCAAACGTTTCTGGGTAAATATCACATCACCAGCCTTTCATGTTTAACGTCAAACTGTACACCGATGCATCTGCTCTTGGTCCGGCCGGTCTAATTTATTAACCCAACGCGGCCGTTGACTCGAAAAGTTTGCACATCCCTGGTGTCAAGGTCCCCTTGCGGGGTCCCTGCGGTCGTTGTCTATTGGTATGATCACCTACTGAGTTCTGGCCAACATTTATATTTGTCCCAGCCACGTGGTGATACAGGACGCACAACACAACAATAAATTGAGTAAGAAACTCATTTGTAAATTACATTACAACACCTTTATTCACATCAAAAACAAGAACAACCGCGGGCCTTGAGAAAGGCCGTAGCTTTACCAGCTTCTATAAAAACAATCTATAATCAAGTAGATTAAAAGGCATTACCTGAGGTGGGTAGTTCTCAAAAGAACTTAGCTCTGAGCCGGTCGAAACCGGCTCATGCTAGTTAACCGCACCTAGGACTTCGACCTTCTCTCTCCACTGCTCAGCGCTGACTGAATAATCTCAACTAAAAAGTCCCCCCGACGCACATCGGATCTCCCGGCATGCGTGCCGAGACTTCCGCTTCACTGACCAATCGCAGTGACCGTGTATGTCACAACGATCATGCGTGATCAGTGGCGCCTTTAAGCATGAGGAATAAAGGGACAAAGAACCCATCCCTCTCCCGCTTGAATATAACAAAGACAGAGATTATCTCCCATGTAGACATTCTCTTCCCAGGTGACAACGTGATAAGTGGGTACTAGACAGACTGACCACAGTGGCGAACAGCTGGGAAGACAAAACCTTTGTCTATCCTATATATTATCTTATCTCACCCTCGGGTGATGAAAGCAGGGTAGGGCTTGGACTTGATTTCATTCATTAAATCACAGAATGTGACACCTGGGCTAGAACAAAATCGTCTTTTTTGTACAGCGAATTAAACTTAAGCACATTGATTGAGCTCAAAAAAAAAAAAATAATAACAAACAAATTCTAACACTCACAGAGAAGGCTCTATATGACATCCCGTCGTAATGAAGTGATGATAAATTGCCAAGGCAAAATGTTGTTCTACACAATTTTGAAAACGAAAGTCACAGCGTTATTTTTATTTCCAATGCAAAAACACAAAGTCTCATTTCAATCCAAATATTTTATTTATTAAATTTATACACACAAATATACTAGTGGAACTGTTACAAAATAATGGATCCCCAATTAAATAACCCCCCTTCCCCCACTAATAAGGCCGCTACTTGCCAATGTAAAGCCTTTAACAGTCTTTTAAACCTGGGGGCCTCTTCTGACAGCACCAACCAGACTGTTAAATCATTTTAGCTCATAGCCCCTGACAAGTTTTATGCTAAGTTTTATGCTGAGTTTTTTCATTGTGGCTGGAAGAATAAAAATCCGGATTTGGGGGCCCTTAGCAACCGCCTTTCCCTTAGCAACCGCCTCTCCCTCAGCAACCGCCTCTCCCCTAGCAATAGGGGCCCTAGTTTGCCTAGCCGTAAGACAGACTCTGGTCGGGGCCTATCGTTGCACGAAGCACACACAGAATATATATATATATTTTTTACTTCTTACGTCAATTTCTATCCTGTAGTCATAATGACAAATAGGTTAAACACCGCCTTGATGCTCTCTGTGCACTACATAAATAATTCGAACCAAATGTGTGAATGAGGTTGATTAAATTTAAACATGTACATGTTCCGTTGTCATTAATTGGGTCACGGGGAGCTGGAGGGATAGCATCGGAAATTTAAGACCGAAGAGATTTTTACATCTCAAAAACATTTCATCAAGACTTCACTTTCAGAGACTGGCTACACGCGAGAACTGTAGAAAAACGAAACAAAGAGCTTCCGTTTAATTAGCCAGGGAGATGTAAACGTTTAATTAGCCAGGGAGGTGTAACCGTTTAATTAGCCAGAAAGGTGTAATTAAAATAACACGGCCTTGGACATGTTGGGTTGATTAAAAAACAATAAAATATTGACCTACTAGTAAAAGACATGTAGGGCCCACATAAACTGGAAGATTTCATTTTAATTGCATCACCCTTAAAATACATAATCGTCTAACCCGTGTGTCTCCCTCAGATAGTTTTCATATTGTGCGGTGTATGCGTTGTAACCGTGTGTCTCCCTCTCAGGTAGTTTTCATATTGTTTGTGTTCATGGCAATAAAAGCCAAATGTTATTTTCTATTGCAGTATTTCGTATATTTCTTTGTTACCCCTTCTGTCGGATTTCGTTCAGCAGGCTTTTTCACTAGTTTAATCATGAAACTCATTTATCTCTTGAAGAGTTCTGTTTTTTTAATGTATGTTTTTTTTGTGAGTGTGTGTTTGTTGTTGTGAATGTTTGGTTTGTGTGTTTTGTTTTGAATATTTGTTTTTGTGTTTTATTGTGAGTGTGTGTTTGTTGTTGTGAATGTTTGGTTTGATTGTGTGTTTTCAGTGAGAAATTGTAGTATGTGTGGTTTTTTTTGTGAAAAAGGTCGTTTTACTATGTTTGTGCACATCAGCGGATCTTCAGCTGTACATCAGCTGCAAATCTTGGTTATAAAATGAACTACAAAAGAAAATGTATTTTCCCCCATAATAAAAACAACTAGAAAAAAATAAATCTTCACTTTTTTGTTTCCATACCTAGTTCTCCATATCTATTTGTCCACATCTAACATTGCACATCTGATTGTCCACACCTAATTCTCCACATCCATTTCTCTCTAATAAAATTCTTTCATCTAATTGTCCACAATTAATATTGCACATCTAATTATCCGCATCTAATTCTCCCATATTACAGGAGTGGTCATGTAAGACGGTGTTGGTGTTGTCCAAGTGGTCACAGATGGCGACATTTTCCTGGATGCTGGTGGAAGGGATTTATCTCCACAACCGTCTGGTCGTCACAGTGTTTCCATCTTCGACGCCTTTCAGGCTGTTTTATTTTATTGGATGGGGTCAGATTATTTTCATCATTTTTTCACCCTCTTTTTTAAATGAAAAATTGTTTATTTTGTTATTACTAACTGCAAGCTATTGCCTGCTCTATGAACTTGATTTCACCAAATCCTGTAATTATATTGAGGCTACTAGAAAATTATGGATGCTGTTTTTGTTTTTTTTGTTTTTTTTTTTGGGCTTAAGTAAGTGTCGTAGATTTTTTCTTCATCTGTGAGCATCGAAGTAATCAATAATAATCATCTATATTTACTAAAACTATTCATTATGCTGTTAAAATGATAACAATCAACTGCCATGTTTTAATATGGATTATTTCGTACTTTAGGGAATAGTACCCTTATCTCCGCCCCTGAACTGCTCTATTAGTTTTGATAAATAGTTAAAAAGTAGAGAACAGCGTTTCTCAACCCATTCCATGACTGTACCCCCCAAAGGTTGCGAAAGTATGTCTGTGTGTACCCCACACATCAGTGGCGTCTTTAGGGGGTGCGGGGATGCGGGCCGCACCGGGTGACACCAACCCTAGTGTCGCCACTGCCACACATGTAAATTCGCGAATCAATGTTCTCAGTTTTACAAATGGACTGTGATTACCTAACTAATGCTATACTTGGGAGCGTGGTTTGGTTGTTTAGAACGAAAAGTATATGTCTCTGCTTACGGTTGAAGAACCTTTCCGGTATCCCTTGGGGTGCGCGTATCACCGTTTGAGAAACGCTGATTTAAAATCTAAATGTATTTCGGTAAAAAATACTTGCCATATTACTTACTTTTAGGCCTACCAGTGGCGTTCACTGGACTGTGGTCAGGTCTGATGTACATGGACGACAAATCCATCTGCTGGGACACATACACAAGAAACAGATTTGTCTTCATTTTGTTTGTGCCAATCATGTTGGCCTTACTTGTAAGTAATAACATTGACAATTTATTATCTATAGGCCATTACCTTTAACATTCTCCATAGATCCAACTAAATGTACAACAAATTTAAATACATTGAAGCAGGTCAATTCAAATAGACAGGCCAACTATGGGACCTACAATGGCCCGCCAACTATGGGACATACAATGGTCCGCACACTATGGGACCTACAATGGCCCGCACACTATGGGACCTACAATGGCCCGCCAACTATGGGACATACAATGGCCCGCACACTATGGGACCTACAATGGCCCGCACACTATGGGACCAACAATGGCCCGCACACTATGGAACCTACAATGGCCCGCCAACTATGGGACATACAATGGCCCGCACACTATGGAACCTACAATGGCCCGCACACTATGGGACCAACAATGGCCCGCACACTATGGGACCAACAATGGCCCGCACACTATGGGATCTACAATGGCCCGCACACTATGGGAGCTACAATGGCCCGCACACTATGGGACCAACAATGGCCCGCACACTATGGAACCTACAATGGCCCGCCAACTATGGGACCTACAATGGCCCGCACACTATGGGACCTACAATGGCCCGCACACTATGGGACCTACAATGGCCCGCACACTATGGGACCTACAATGGCCCGCACACTATGGGACCTACAAGGGCCCGCCAACTATGGGACCTACAATGGCCCGCACACTATGGGACCTACAATGGCCCGCACACTATGGGACCTACAATGGCCCGCCAACTATGGGACCTACAATGGCCCGCCAACTATGGAACCTACAATGGCCCGCCAACTATGGAACCTACAATGGCCCGCCAACTATGGGACCTACAATGGCCCGCCAACTATGGAACCTACAATGCCCCCCCCACTAGAAACTGGCCCCCTTCAAGAATTATTTTTAAATCTGATGTTAAAAAAATGTCCTTGAGGGTACCTTTGACTAAGGCCCCACAAATACTGTTGAAAGTCTGCATTGGACCCCACCCTCCCCCAACATACCTAAGAAAGGTTCCACATGGAAGCACATAAACAAGGCCCGTCTTAATGTGTGGGCTTACTACGGCGTGGGCTTCACAATACAGACCGTTCAAATATATTTATTTCTTCTGAGTGGTGGTGGTAGGTGTTCCAGGATACTGGGGAAGGGGGGGGGTTAGGTGTTCCAGCACACTCGGGTGGTAGGTGTTCCAGCACACTCGGGTGGTAGGTGTTCCAGCACACTCGGGTGGTAGGTGTTCCAGCACACTCGGGTGGTAGGTGTTCCAGCACACTCGGGTGGTAGGTGTTCCAGCACACTCGGGTGGTAGGTGTTCCAGCACACTCGGGTGGTAGGTGTTCCAGCACACTCGGGTGGTAGGTGTTCCAGCACACTCGGGTGGTAGGTGTTCCAGCACACTGAGGCGGGGTGATGGTAGAGCGTGGTTCCAGCACACTAGGGGGAGAGGGGTTCCAGCGCACTGTTGGGGGGGGGTTAGGGGTTGGTTCCAGCACACTTGGGGGTTAGGAGCAGCGGCATAATCTTTATTAAAATTGGCTCTGCATAACACATCATACTCCCACCCAATACTATTCGATATATATATATATATATATATATATATATATATATATATATATAAAGTAATCATCAATTTCCGCTTCTTTCTGTTTATCAACATGTGTGTGTCCATTTGTCATTTTTGGCGGCAATGAAGCCAGTTCAAAAAAAAAAAAAAAAAAGATGACTTCTGTAACAGTTCAATGTCTTGTACATATATCTCTTCTGTTTGTACCATTATGACCTATTAGTGAACATTACTTCTAAATATTTGTTATACACTTATGACTTTAATTCAATTTTAACAAACCTGATCTTAATTTGGTTGAATAGTAAAGTACTGGTCAATTCAGCCAGTAAATGGGATTACCCGACAACTGTCTATATGACGACTCATCAGGAGACTCAACCCATTTCTATTTGAACAAGATCAGCCGTTAACAGCTGATTGAGTGATTCGTTAACCAAGGCCAGCTGCCTGTGACACGTTACATTTAAAATCACTAACATTGGTGACTCGGCCCATGGACAAAAGTCCCATTATCTCTGTACAGAGCTGGTTCTTGCTAGTAGCCATGTTTTAAAACTGTCATCCTAGAACTGTCATTAATGGACAGGAGATAGAATAAGCCAATTATTGGTGATTTAGTTTGGAGTGAGTGAATCGTTGAGTGGTATCTAAATCAAGGGCAATTACTCTTCAAGTAAGACAAAGTGAACCCAGAGATAGATTTAAAATACTAACAATTTAATTTTTTTTTTTAAATTAAAAAAATTATAACGCATTCAGTTGAATGGTTTTTAAATATTTCCGCACTTAGGTTATGTTTCGGTGATTGTTATCTCTATACAATAAGACGTATTAAGGAATTTTAACTGCAAATATTATCAATAATCATTGCATTTATATCAAAATTCATAAATAGCACTACCAGTGTCATCTTCTAGTACTAACTAGTACCTGAGTTAGCAGGCAATAGTATTTAATTTTGTTGTGTTGTCCACCACTGATTTGATCAATAGTAGCTGGTGAAATGTTAAATGTGGCTCTTACAGGGGGAGCGCGTTAAATAATTAGCAATTTACAAAATACTCGGTGCACCGTTAGTACATATACCTCATAAGGGGCGTCCATAAAGTACGTCACGCTCCAAGGGGGGAGGGGGTATAAGAAAGTGTGACAGTTTGTGACAGGGGGGAGGGGGTATAAGAAAGTGTGACAGTTTGTGACAGGGGGGAGGGGGTATAAGAAAGTGTGACAGTTTGTGACAGGGGGGAGGGGGTATAAGAAAGTGTGACAGTTTGTGACAGGGGGGAGGGGGTATAAGAAAGTGTGACAGTTTGTGATAGGGGGGAGTGGGGGTCAGGTCAAGGAACGTCACATTTTTTAAATATATTTTAAATTTTCTTTCTAATTTAAATTTTAATTTTTTGAGTAAAACTTAACAGTTTTAAAAATAATTTTCAACAAATTTTCTGAAACACTTGAATTATTTGTATGTCAAAATAGCATGAAATGCATATCTTTTCAATATTTTGTTCACAATTCCTCATGCTAGTTAGGAGCGCTAATATACTGTTGCGAAGCCTTGTTTTATGTGTAACCTTATCGAAAGTGTTATTATTTCTTTGTTGTTTGCTGCATAATTATATCATTGATAAAAAAATTGGAAATTTGTATTATAATACAAAAAAGTTATTGAAGGTGCAATCCATAACTTCGTTAAAATAATCTTAATGCCTTATTCCTTGCAACCAGTGCAACCAGGAAGAAATGCTTATAATCGCGTGGAACGTCGAATGGCTCCATTTAGCAGAGAACTGTCTGGTGTCATATTGCCAGCCCCATAGCGTGAAAATTCTACAGCAGGGGCCAGGCAATAGCGTGGTGGGGAGGGGGCAAGTAATACATTTTAAAAAGTGGAACAAATAAGCAGAGGGTGCCAGACAAAACGCAGGGGGGGGCCCGGCCCTCCTGCCCCCCCCCCGCACGCTACGGGCCTGCATATTGCCAAATGAACATTATGGCAGTCACTTTGGTTCGCATGGCAGAACAATAAATGAGGATTTGGAAAGAACAAACTTCAAGTTTGCAGGTGAAACTTTAGCTGAAATATTAGTCGCATGTGATTGTTGACCAATTTCCAATTGTTGCAAAATATATCAACACTGAGAAATCTGAATTGGATGCAGCTGGACTGATGTCGAAGGATAAGGAATGGTTTGACCATCATGTTCGCACCAGCCAATACTTCACTCAAATTTTGAAATGTCAGGACATAAAATGTTGCGACAAAGTACGCAGCTCATTTTTCAACGTTTTACCTTCGAGATTATTGTCTCCTCCAAATCCAAAACCAATCAACCAAACAACTGATGGACTCAGAGCTTCAGAAAGAGCAGATGCAGATGCTCATAAATTTCCTTCATTGTTCATGGCACAAACTTGCAAATTTGATGGCATTATGCCAAGATCAACAGGAGTTTTTAAAGTGCAACCATATGATCTTTATTGTCCATCTTTGCAGACCAGCTTACATGATCAAATTTGCAAAGTGTGTCACTTATACTTTGCCTCACAAATCAATGTTGAAGAAACATACAGAATAACACAGAACTCGGGCGCAGGAGAATGTAAAAAAGTAAAGTTCCCTTAGCCCTAAAAGGCCATCGGGGCAGATGAAGTGTAGCAATCATCTGTCTCTATAACCTAGGCATATGAAGGGATTGTGTGGTTTGCACAACGCCAAGCCGCCTTTGCTCCCCCAACATAAAGTCAGGTACCCATTTAAAGCTGGGTGGACTTGGGTACTTTCACCAGGACCTGAAAAAAGTCCTAAGGTTCTCACTGAGATTCGAACCCGGGACCTTCCGGTCGACACTCAAGCGCTCTACACCACTCGACCAGCCGTCTCCTAGGAGAATGTGCCAACCCCAAATTTTCCAGGATCAACTCAAACAAAACGCATCCGTCCTTTGAGAATCGCTGCTAGAAGGCAAAGAGAACTGTGGCAGAATGGAAAATGCACATTCAGAGGATGTTGAGTAGCTAGATGAGGATGAAATTGATCTGTTTGCAACTATCCTTTCAGGAAACGATGATGGGGAAAGACTTGTGTCCGTCGTAACTATAAATGAAAACTTCACTTCACCATGAATGGATGATGTCTAGTGAATATTTTTTTTAAATTAAACATAATTCACAGGCCCGCTATAAACATATTCAATATAGCACCAGAGCTGCCCACATAATTTGTCAATCTAGTCCTTTTTTAGTCGCATTGTTTTGTTTCCCTTGTTATTATTTAACTATTATTCAAGTTTCGCTAATCTACTTCTTATTCTGTGTCAATAGAATGCATAATCGGAAGATTATGTCAAAGTTGACCTCACCCATTGTAAATGAATAGGTAGCAGATAAATGATGTTTATTCTATAATTGTCAAGCCTAATTTTTGCCTTTTTTTTTCAAATTTAATTGATTGAGTTACTGTTTCAAAGAATAACTGAGACAACTGTTGACAATTAGTTACTCTACTATTAAAGTCATTTAATAATCTGATAGTTCTTTTAATATTTATATTTTAAGGCAGTTTAATAGTGAAGTGCGATTTAAGTTTTCGATTAAATTTTAATTAGTTGTTAATTAAAATTTTTTTTCGAAAGTGTGACGTACTTTAGGGGGTGGGGGTCCTGAGATTTGTGACACTTTGTGACAGGGGGGAGGGGGGGGTCGAAAATCGTCAAAAATAGCGTGACTTACTTTATGGACGGCCCCTAAGTAGCCTTCCATGTAATGTAGTAAAATAATTACCGAACTATGTCTGTACTTGTATCCACCATATCTAACGAAGCATGGTTAGAAATATGCCCTAGGCCTTGGCAATGAGGGCGTAGACGGAGATATTCCCTCTGTTTTCCAGAAGCTATGTGCGGCAAAAAATGGGATGTTTGCGTTAAAAGATATTGGCTGTTTGCGTTAAAAGATATTGGCTGGGTGCGGTCAAATATTTTGGCTGGGTGCGGTCAAATATTTTGGCTGTTTGCGTTAAAAGATATTGGCTGGGTGCGGTCAAATATTTTGGCTGGGTGCGGTCAAATATTTTGGCTGTTTGCGTTAAAAGATATTGGCTGGGTGCGGTCAAATATTTTGGCTGGGTGCGGTCAAATATTTTGGCTGGGTGCGGTCAAATATTTTGGCTGGGTGCGGTCAAATATTTTGGCTGGGTGCAGATTTTAAAAAAAAAATTTTTATAGCGGAACATAAGGTTGACAGACGACATACTAATAGCTGAGTATATGAGCGCACTGTTGGAATATGTGTGCGAACTGTTGGAATGTGTTTGAGCACTTTTGGAATGTGTATGATTGCCAACGCGCGCGGCCTAGAAGGAACACCGTTATGACATTTGGCGATCAAGCCAGTGAATGTTCTACCACCTACCATTGAATGTTCTACCATCTAGCATTGAATGTTCTACCACCTAGCATTGAATTATTACTAGAACAAGTGCTCTGCTTTTCAAATAAAAATATTCATTGAAATAAAAAGTTCATGTATCTATCTATCTATCTATCTATCTATCTATCTATCTATCTATCTATCTATCTATCTATCTATCTATCTATCTATCTATCTATCTATCTATCTATCTATCTATCTATCTATCTATCTATCTATCTATCTATCTATCTATCTATCTATCTATCTATCTATCTATCTATCTATCTCTTTGAAGAACTATCAACTTGCATGTAAGCGTACATAAAGTTCATTAGAGTACATCAATTATGTATTTCATCCAACATAATTATATCAAGAAAAATTTTTTTTGCTGCTAGTAAGTTTAAAACCTACCCGTGTTCTGAATTATTTAGCACATTATCTCAAGACGTTTTAAAAGAACCATCAGATGGACTGCAAGCCAGATTAATTCCTTTACCACTTGACCAAGTTGTGACCAGATCATGCAGCAAACGTTTAAGTCAATGTTACTTCCACTGTACTTAGTGGGCTATTCTGAGGTCGACCGGATGAAATGGGATGAAGATGTTCGGTCATTGTCTTGAGGGGGAAAAAATAAACATTGTCTTTTGGAAATATTGTCACAGGATGAAATGTTTTGGGGGGGGGGGGGGGGTTTAGAAAATTTATTTTGGAGTGAAAAATGAGCGAATAGAGAAAATTGTTAAAGGTCAAATTACAAAAATGTAATGAAATGTAATTGGTAAATATAGGAACATTTGATCTAAAGTAGAACATTAAACGTTAATTTGCAAATAGTGTAATGTTCGACTGTAATACAATAATATGATGTAATGAAGATCTGAAGGATCGTTATTAATGTAAATTTTGAAATCGTGTAATGCCTGCATAAAAGACAACATTATGAAATATAATGAAAGACAACATTTGAAATGTAAGGAACGACAACATTATGAAATGTAATGAAAGATAACATTATGAAATGTAATGAATGACATTATTATGAAGTGTAATAAAAGACAACATTATGAAGTGTAATAAAAGACAACACTATAAAATTTAATGAATAACAACATTATGAAACGTAAATAGAAATTTTGGAATCGTTGTCTCGAGAAAAAGACAATGTGAGCAGATCATGAAGAAAACTGTTGGAATGTTATACAAAGATAGAACTGAATGGGATTCATCAGCGTAACTTTGTTTGCAAACAGAATGGAAAGAAATGAGACAGTGAAAACGATTGGAATGGATGCAATGATGTATGGTAATAATGAAATGTAAAGGGAAAATGTCAGCAAAAATGGCAAAAATACAAACACACAACACACACACACACACACACACTTACATGACGATGCAGTTGATGTTCTGATATAACCAGCCACTTGCACGGGGTAGAAATAAAACAACTATTGGCGTCCACTCCCCCCCCCCCCCCCAAGCCGCTACCCCTCTCTAACACAACTCTGCAAGATGCAAAGTAAAACAGGAAGTAGTGTACTGCCCCCCCCCCCCCCCGCACCCCTAACCCCGTTTGGTTTTATTGTTCTGCATCCAGTCTGTGCTAATGTTTTATTTGTGGAGATGCTTTTATTAGTTTACATAGTCCCAGTCAGTTACGTCAATGTTCACAGCAGTCTATACAACAACAACAAAACCTGGCCATCATTGTATGCCTTTAGAGGCCAGTTTGGATCTCGAAAGTTTTTTTTTTTTAAATGTTTCGGTCAAACTGATTCAGACTTTTTTCTATTCTTGGTAATGCTGAGGGGGGGAAAAAGAAAACGAGAGACATGGAAGAGTGCGTGTGTGTGTGTGTTTGTGTGTTTGCATGCTGGTGTGTGTGTATAATACATTTTATAAAATGTTATTCAATTTAAAGTTTTTTTTTAAAATGCTATAAAATAACAATGTTTTCAGTTGCCAATTATAAAAAAAAAATAAGAAAGATTAAAAAAAATAGATTAAAGTTTTACTACATATATATAATAGTATTTTACGTCATTTTAATAGCAACAATCAGTGGCGCCGAGAGCCAACACGGGCCCCAGGGCAGGACATCATTGCGGGCCCCTTAATAAATAAAAAGTCGTGAAAAAATTGACATGGTCGGGGCGGCCGGCCCCTTACAGACGCGGGCCCCTGGCAATGACCCCCCTGCCCCCTTTCTCGGCGTGCCTGGCAACAATATGTTAGTTTTAAGCTTTTACAGCAACAATATGTTAGTTTTAAGCTTTTATAGCAACAATATGTTAGTTTTAAGCTTTTATAGCAACAATATTTCAAGTTTGTTTTAATCTATTGGAGACGTGCAATCAAAAATACTTTTTTTTTTTACTGTTTAAGACTGTCAATAGACATTATGTTAACATTTTCATACCTTGTATAAATAATTTCCCGTATCAAATGGCGAATTCATTTGTGATTGATTTCCTTATATAGGTGTACATGTTATTTAAACGAGAATGAATATTTTTTGTCTCAATAAGTCATTATCCAACTCAGTACAAAGTAATTCACACTCATGCACGTATTTAGTTGGGTTAGGAAAACTGTTATTTGAAAAAAATAATAATAAAAAAAATGAAACTAAAATTAAATAATGCGACAAGTTTCAACAAATTTAGATACATCGAGTTAACCGATTATTGTCTCAAACATTTAAATACACACAACATCGAATTAACCAACAAGTTTATTGTACCACTTCATTACGAGGAAAGTACAGCTTAAATCATTTACTTGACATCCACTCCGACTCACTCGCCTAAATACTTTCACTTTCTACGGTACTTGTGATTCCTACCGATACCATAAGGTTATCCCCCACTGAATTGCTGTGTCTGGCTATTCCCACTTACATTGCTGTGTCTGGCTATTCCCACATACACTGCTGTGTCTGGCTATTCTCACTTACATTGCTCTGTCTGGCTATTCCCACTTACATTGCTGTGTCTGGCTATTCCCACTTACATTGCTGTGTCTGGCTATTCCCACTTACATTGCTGTGTCTGGCTATTCCCACTTACATTGCTGTGTCTGGCTATTCCCACATACACTGCTGTGTCTGGCTATTCCCACTTACATTGCTCTGTCTGGCTATTCCCACTTACATTGCTGTGTCTGGCTATTCGTACATACACTGCTGTGTCTGGCTATTCCCACTTACATTGCTGTGTCTGGCTATTCCCACTTACATTGCTGTGTCTGGCTATTCCCACTTACATTGCTGTGTCTGGCTATTCCCACTTACATTGCTGTGTCTGGCTATTCCCACTTACATTGCTGTGTCTGGCTATTCCCACTTACATTGCTGTGTCTGGCTATTCCCACTTACATTGCTGTGTCTGGCTATTCCCACTTACATTGCTGTGTCTGGCTATTCGTACATACACTGCTGTGTCTGGCTATTCCCACTTACATTGCTGTGTCTGGCTATTCCCACTTACATTGCTGTGTCTGGCTATTCCCACTTACATTGCTGTGTCTGGCTATTCCCACTTACATTGCTGTGTCTGGCTATTCCCACTTACAGTGCTGTGTCTGGCTATTCCCACTTACAGTGCTGTGTCTGGCTATTCCCACTTACATTGCTCTATCTGGCTATTCCCACTTACATTGCTGTGTCTGGCTATTCCCACTTACATTGCTGTGTCTGGCTATTCCCACTTACATTGCTGTGTCTGGCTATTCCCACTTACATTGCTGTGTCTGGCTATTCCTACTTACATTGCTGTGTCTGGCTATTCCCACATACACTGCTGTGTCTGGCTATTCCCACTTACATTGCTCTGTCTGGCTATTCCCACTTACATTGCTGTGTCTGGCTATTCGCAAATACACTGCTGTGTCTGGCTATTCCCACTTACATTGCTGTGTCTGGCTATTCCCACTTACATTGCTGTGTCTGGCTATTCCCACTTACATTGCTGTGTCTGGCTATTCCTACTTACATTGCTGTGTCTGGCTATTCCCACTTACATTGCTGTGTCTGGCTATTCCCACATACACTGCTGTGTCTGGCTATTCCCACTTACATCGCTGTGTAGTTGATGTCTAAACTGTGTGTGTACAATAACACTAACACACAATCATACATACTGTGTGTGTGTGTATATAATAACACTAACATACAATCAATCATACATACTGTGTTTGTGTGTAAATATAATAACACTAATATACAATCAATCATACATACTGTGTGTGTGTGTGTGTATACAATAAAACTAACATACAAGCAATCATACATACTGTGTGTGTGTGTGTTTACAATAACACCTTTCACTTATTACTCATATTTTAGGAAGAAATAGAAAAAAATTTCAATTAATTTACATTCTTTGTGCTTGGAAACAAAACAAAGATTGAAAAAATAACAAAAATATCTCATTAACGACAGACAGACACCGCCTCCATCATGAACTACCTTCTCATACAGACTCCGACATAATATGAAAATCTTGAATTTATTTTTACTCAAGGTCTGTCTTATTTCTCTGGTGGCCCTACGTAGAGACTATAAAGTGAGGGGGAGAAGACGATCATGTTGCAGTTGACTTTATTTACCTTTCTACGAGAGGTGTCTGGTTACAGCGATCTCCACTGTTGAAAGACACAACTCGTTACTTACTTGTTATAATCAGAGTTAGGGGGGGAGAAATTCTTGATTTATTTTTAAACATAATAATCCTTTGCTGCTTGATCGCCTTGTGGGAATGTGTCAGAGTGACCTAATTAAGTCATCTTGGAATGGGTAATTCAACCTCCCATCCCTCCCTCAATCTCATCCTTCCTTCCTCCCTCTCCCCACCCTGCTCTGTTACTGGCAATTTGATGGACCAAAAGATCAGGGATCGTCAGACATTTAGTTCCTGTGATGAGAGTAGCGGCCAAGGGGAGATCATTAACAGGAAGGAAAAAAAAAGTGAAAGAATCGGGTTATCCATTTTTTCCCCCCTTTTTTTACTTATTTTGGTTGCCAACGACGCCGAAATACTGCGACCTTTATACATTCACGTTCTTCTTCTTTCTGTCTCTATGTGTAGTCCATCTGCGTTATCGGAATGTCCATTCAGAACTCGTACTTACATCGTTTTATTTTATTTTTTTTCTGAAGAAAAATGGTTATTGATTTCACGTGGAAAGAGGATCGGAGATTTGCCATTAATAAAAATCTGAGTGGCAACAATAAAATAGAATGAAAGATTTTTTTTATTTTTTTTTACTCAGCAAGATGGGATTCGGTCTCTTGGTAGTTCGCCATCTTGTGTGGGGATATTCAAACGGTCGTAAAGAACAGTGTAGTCTGGATAAATGGGGGAACTCAACAGTGTAATACCAGAGTAAGTCCTCAGTAGAATTGGGTCAAACGGTCAAATACAAGTTAGTGCAGGAAAAATATGGGTATCATTTTTTTTTAAAAACAGTTTGAAGCGATTCAGGGATCCATGAATTATATCAACTCTAAATAGTTTATAGTTCTTACGGATAATGACATCTAGATAGTGCATTGTTCTGACAGATAATGACATCTAGATAGTGTATAGTTCTGGCAGATAATGGCACTTAGATAGTGTATAGTTCTGACAGATAATGGCACTTAGATAGTGTATAGTTCTGACAGATAATAATATCTAGATAGTGTATAGTTCTGACAGATAATGACATCTAGATTATGTATAGTTCTGCTAGATAATGACACTTAGTGTATAGTTCTGACAGATAATGACACCTAGATAGTGTATAGTTCTGACAGATAATGACATCTAGATAGTGTATAGTTCTGTTGTGCTAATATTGTCATTTTTAATACTTTTAATACAAACTATAATTCATTTTGAAATAAGACTTGAAATCTGCTAATAGAATAAACCCATACAATGTGTGGGTGTAATGACAATAAGAAGCCATACAATGTATGGGTGTAATGCCAATAAGAAGCCATACAATGTATGGGTGTAATGACAATAAAAAGCCATACAATGTGTGGGTGTAATGACAATAAGAAACCATACAATGTGTGGGTGTAATGACAATAAGAAACCCTACAATGTGTGGGTGTAATGACAATAAGAAACCATACAATATGTGATGTAATGACAATAAGAAACTATACAATGTATGGATGTAATGACAATAAGAAACTATACAATGTATGGATGTAATGACAATAAGAAACTATACAATGTATGGATATAATGACAATAAGAAACCATACAATGTGTGGGTGTAATGACAATAAGAAACCATACAATGTGTGGGTGTAATGACAATAAGAAACTATAAAATGTATGGATGTAATGACAATAAGAAACTATACAATGTATGGATGTAATGACAATAAGAAACTATACAATGTATGGATGTAATGACAATAAGAAACTATACAATGTGTGGGTGTAATGACAATAAGAAACTATATAATGTGTGGGTGTAATGACAATACAAAGCCACGTCCTGACCTAATTATAAAAACAATCTATGGCAATTGCCAAAGCCACCATGTAATCCCAAAAGACGAAGACAGCTGTCAGGGATAACAATCTATTTCACACACAGTATGACATGGGTGATAACAATCTATTTCACACACAGTATGACATAGGTGATAACAATCTATTTCACACACAGTATGACATGGGTGATAACAATCTATTTCACACATAGTATGACATGGGTGATAACAATCTATTTCACACACACAGTATGACATGGGTGATAACAATCTATTTCACACACACAGTATGACATAGGTGATAACAATCTATTTCACACACAGTATGACATGGGTGATAACAATCTATTTCACACACACAGTATGACATGGGTGATAACAATCTATTTCACACACACAGTATGACATGGGTGATAACAATCTATTTCACACACACAGTATGACATGGGTGATAATCTATTTCACACACAGTATGACATGGGTGATAACAATCTATTTCACACACACAGTATGACATGGGTGATAACAATCTATTTCACACACAGTATGACATAGGTGATAACAATCTATTTCACACACAGTATGACATGGGTGATAACAATCTATTTCACACACAGTATGACATGGGTGATAACAATCTATTTCACACACACAGTATGACATAGGTGATAACAATCTATTTCACACACAGTATGACATGGGTGATAACAATCTATTTCACACACACAGTATGACATGGGTGATAACAATCTATTTCACACACACAGTATGACATGGGTGATAATCTATTTCACACACAGTATGACATGGGTGATAACAATCTATTTCACACACACAGTATGACATGGGTGATAACAATCTATTTCACACACACAGTATGACATGGGTGATAACAATCTATTTCACACACAGTATGACATGGGTGATAACAATCTATTTCACACACACAGTATGACATGGGTGATAACAATCTATTTCACACACAGTATGACATGGGTGATAACAATCTATTTCACACACACAGTATGACATGGGTGATAACAATCTATTTCACACACAGTATGACATGGGTGATAATCTATTTCACACACACAGTATGACATGGGTGATAACAATCTATTTCACACACAGTATGACATGGGTGATAACAATCTATTTCACACACACAGTATGACATGGGTGATAACAATCTATTTCACACACACAGTATGACATGGGTGATAACAATCTATTTCACACACACAGTATGACATGAGTGATAACAATCTATTTCACACACAGTATGACATGGGTGATAACAATCTATTTCACACACAGTAAGACATGGGTGATAACAATCTATTTCACACACACAGTATGACATGGGTGATAACAATCTATTTCACACACAGTATGACATGGGTGATAACAATCTATTTCACACACACAGTATGACATGGGTGATAACAATCTATTTCACACACACAGTATGACATGGGTGATAACAATCTATTTCACACACAGTATGACGAGGGTGATAACAATCTATTTCACACACACAGTATGACATGGGTGATAAAAATCTATTTCACACACAGTATGACATTGGTGATAACAATCTATTTCACACACACAGTATGACATGGGTGATAACAATCTATTTCACACACAGTATGACATGGGTGATAATCTATTTCACACACACAGTATGACATGGGTGATAACAATCTATTTCACACACAGTATGACATGGGTGATAACAATCTATTTCACACACACAGTATGACATGGGTGATAACAATCTATTTCACACACAGTATGACATGGGTGATAACAATCTATTTCACACACACAGTATGACATGAGTGATAACAATCTATTTCACACACAGTATGACATGGGTGATAACAATCTATTTCACACACAGTAAGACATGGGTGATAACAATCTATTTCACACACACAGTATGACATAGGTGATAACAATCTATTTCACACACAGTATGACATGGGTAGTTGAAGTGACTGTGAACAAACGTTGGTTAGTTCTTATTTGTCATTACATGTAACATGTCATTACATGTAATATGTCATTTCATGTAATATCAAAAAAAAAATTCCCAGAAATTAGTTTGATGTAGTCGTATGTTTATATATGTGTACTAGCTATTAAGCAAGGCGTTGCCCGCGAAATCTACAAGTCATGTGACACCCCTTCCTAATCCATTTAACTGCTGCATTTTTACATAAGATTAATTCGGTTATATTCACCTGGGTAAAGACATGTTACATGCTAATGTATGCCACCTACCTAATGTGCAGAAATGACCAACATTTCATATGTCTCAAATTATGTTTTACCTGTCAACGCTAATAACTTAGGATTATTTGTTTAAACAGTAATTAAATTCTCTCAATGTTAAAATCAAAACGAAGCATTTAAATAATAAAAAAAAAGTAAAGCTCCCTTCTTAGCCCTAACGGGCCATCGGGGCAGATGAAGTGTAGAATTAAATCTGTTTCAGTAACCTCGGCATATGAGCATATGAAGGGATTGTGTGGTTAGCACAACGCCCAGCCGCATTTACTTCCCCAACTTGAGTCAGGTACCCATTTAAAGCTGGATGGACTTGTGGGACGACTTTGCACCATATTCACCTGGAAAAATTTCATGGGCATCACCGAGGATCGAACCCAGGACTATCAGGTCGACAGTCGAGTATCTACACCACTCGGCCATCCGTCCCATTTAAAAAAAAATAAGCTTTTATAAAAAATGCACTGAAAAGTAAGAAAATAAATACTTCATTATGTCATTTTGCAGCACAGAGAAAAGTTGGTGTGGCACGATACAGCACCCGCGTGCAAGTTCAATTCGGCTTCTTACTTTCTTTTTTAAATTTCTTACTCACACGCTGTCCTTATATATAGTGATGTGTGTTTTTGTTGTTTTTTTTATCTCCACAGATCAACTGTGCCTTCTTGGTCAATATCATACGAGTCCTGATCACAAAACTCAGAAATAACAACTTGATGGAGTCAAGAAGAATAAGGTAGTCCCTAACCTGAGACCACTGGCCATATCATGTATCACTGTGTTCGATTACATGAGACCATTGGTCATTTTATGAATAAGTGTATTCGATTACCTCACCATTGGTCATATCATGAATCAGTGTATTCGATTGCCTCATCATTGGCCATATCATGAATCAGTGTATTCGATTACCTCATCATTGGCCATATCATGTATCAATGTGGTCAATTACCTGAGACAATTGGCCATATTCTGATTCAGTGTATTCCATGTCAGGCTCTGCCGAGCACTTTTTATCTTTGGGTGGGGGGGGGAAGGGCCGGGTTTAGACTTGATGAGGCTCCTAAGCCATTTAAGACATGGGGGGGGGGCCTTTTATAAATCCAGATATTATACGACAATCGCTCACTTTGACAATTTTTTAAACTATATTTTGTGTAGCTTATGAGTAAATCCTGCACTTGGGAGGTGGGGGAAGGGGGGGGAAGGGGGGGAATCTATAACCATTACAGGTTAAGGAAAACTAAAACACTTTTCCGTAGTACTCTAACTTAAACTTAACAGCAACAACATTCCATAATACAATTTACATTAAATTATCGTATTTTTTCCGATGGGCTGATGGTATCCTAATTTACAAATTAACACTAATAGAGGAGTCTTTGAGAACAGCTAGGAATCGCTGTCACTGATCAAAGTTGAGCGAAACAATATTAACATATAATTAGTAGCCTGTGGCAAATATTACACTAATATTAAAGACATTTATAATATATTTAATGCGAAAGGTAATGTGTATATACATATACAGTCGATTCCGCTTAATTAAGACACATAGGGACCGAGGCTTTTTGTTCCAATTAAGCTGCTGTCCCAATGAAACATTCAAATTTACTATTGGCTTCCTGGTTTGGTTTCTTTGAGATTTGTCCCAAATAAGCGGCTGTCCCAAATAAGCGGGATCCACTGTATTTACCATTTCAGTTTGCGCATCCCCCAATCTATAATTTAGATTTTATCAACTGCATTACACTAAAATAATTACTAAAAATATGTACACTATGTTCATTAAAGAACAGTATTTTGTTGTGTGCGTTTCAGTATTGTCAATATTTTCAATCTGTAAATTGCACTTCGCTGTTGAGTTAAGTAACATTTATATTTGCCATTTTTTACATGGGGTCCCGTCCACAGAAAGGCCATTAAGGCGACAGTGATCTTACTGCCTTTGCTGGGAGTGGCCAATCTTTTGTTCTTAGCCCAGCCTGGTAACGACAAGACAGTGGTCAGCATTGCCCAAGTGGTCAACGCATTACTGCCAGCATGTCAAGTAGGTGGTTTTCATTTATTGTAAAAAAGGTTCATCAATTTTTGTGTAACATTAATGCCACAGAATTACTATTGATACTAAGCTAGTTATGGTGCGTAATTTACGGTGCAAAATTATGATGCGTAGTTTTATGTTGAACAGAGGTAGTAACAACATGGCGACAACCACAGATTATATATCTCTATGGCAACAAGAGACTCAAGCTTCAATTCATTGGCCCAGTCGCCACATCAGGGAAACTCGCTATCTAAAAGATTTCTCTCGATGTAACTTTATGTATCATGGAATTAATGATTTCATTTTAATTTCTAAAACTTAAAATAAAGTTACCAGTACTATGTGAGGTGTGTGAATCAACTTTTCACAAGAACTAAACAAAACATACATAGCTATCATTTATAAATACTAACGCATTACCTTTGAGACTTAATTTATAGTCTTTTTTTTATTAAATGTTACAGTCTCCTGAAATGTTACAGTCTCCTGATCTTATTACATTAAACAGTCTTATTATCTTAGTACATGTAACTTTCTTCTTCTTTTCATGTTACAGTATTATTATTATATGTTACAGTCTTGTTCTTATATGTTAAAGTCTTGTTATTATATGTTAAAGTCTTGTTATTATATGTTACAGTCTTATTATTATATGTTACAGTCTTGTTATTATATGTTACAGTCTTATTATTATATGTTACAGTCTTGTTATTATATGTTACAGTCTTATTATTATATGTTACAGTCTTATTATTATATGTTACAGTTTTCTCGTTTTATGTCCCGGTTATCATAATAAATGTTACACTTTTCTTAGCTGTTTCTTTCACAAACTCCAAATAAAAAAAATGTTACCTGCTGGAATACACCATGATTGTGTGATACTGAAACAACCTGCTGGAATACACCATGATTGTGTGATACTGAAACAACCTGCTGGAATACACCATGATTGTGTGATACTGAAGCAACCTGCTGGAATACACCATGATTGTGTGATACTGAAACAACGCTGATGCGTGTCAAACTGTCGTAATTAACCCCGTGTGGATTTCTTATTTTGGTTAAACTGACATGTAAACATTCCATATTGATCACAGCAGTTTGACTCATTTTTACCTCTTCTATGACCTCTCTTTACTAGGACCGACTAGTCCCTGCTAAATGAGTGACGTGTGTACAGTACAGAAACTACCTTTTTGTGACATTACATACCTGTGACCATCCCATTTGGGGAAGATGTTGTATTGGCTCTCAATATATAGTGGGGGACAGATCTTGTATTGTCCGTCCCAAATCACCACCGTAATCGGTAGTGTGTGTCTGTCATCACGTAAATGACGTCACTCAAGCTCATCGGTATCGATACCTTGAACAGTTCATGTAGAATGTCATATGCCATGACATGCCGTGAAGGTTTTTTTTTTCTAATCACGACATTGAATTTAAAAGGACAACGAGGTTCAGCTTTTCCAGGAACTATTTATTTAGTAATTAACTCTGTCTCACTCTCTATCTCTCATTCTCTATCTCTCTTTCTCTCTCACTCTCTCTTTTTCTTATTCTCTCTCTCACTCTCTCTCTCTCTCTTTCTCTCCCTCTCTCTCTTTCTCTCTCTTTCTCTCTCTCTTTCACACACTCTCTCTCTCTCTCTTTCTCTCCCTCTGTCTCTTTCTCTCTCTCTCTCTTTCTCTCTCTCTTTCTCTCTCTCCCCATCTCTCTCTTTCTCTCAATTTCTCTCTCTCTTTTCTCTGTCTCTCTTTTTCTATCTCTCTTTCTCTCTCTCTCTCTCTCTCTCTCTTTCCCTCTCTCTTTTTCTCTATATCACACACACGAATTTTTTAGGAGCAGTTCATAAAATAATCCCACAATCCCTAAAACCATGGATTCAATCGATTGTACGATCATTCGCTGCACTTAAGTGTAGATTAAACAAGTCCACATTGACTACGCAGTAGAGTGATTTCTATTTGAAGCAACTTTCAACAATGGGATTTAAACACACATAAAAGATATTCGGGAAAAAAAAAACAACTGCATATTGAAAGCATTCCGGTTCACCATATTTCTGCCAATACGCCGTTTTAAATAAAAGTAGGTCACTTTCACTGTCTTAAATAAAAGTAGGTCATTGCCCCAATGATTTCTTTCACTATGCAAAAGCGTGTTCTCTTGATAAAATCCAATTCCGGTCTTATTCACTCTCCCAACTTCCAATGTTTAACGATTGTATCAATGCTCAAGTAGGACTACTCCACAGTTGAATGGCCGTAACAATGGGAGTGTGCGTGCGCGGGTGGGTGTTTGTGTGAGTGATAACAGGAACGAAGGGATCACAAAGGCTGGCGGGCAGATATAATTATCAGCTGTTTGTTATACATCTGTGTGAGATCATTATCAGCTGTTCGTTATACATCTGTGTGAGATCATTATCAGCTGTTTGTTATACATCTGTGTGAGATCATTATCAGCTGTTTGTTATACATCTGAGTGAGATCATTATCAGCTGTTTGTTATACATCTGTGTGAGATCATTATCAGCTATTTGTTATACACCTGTGTGAGATCATTATCAGCTGTTTGTTATACATCTGTGTGAGATCATTGGGGAAGGTCCCGCCCCAGAGGTCAGTTAAACAGCAAAATAAAAATACATAGTGAGTCACTATTAGTTACAATGCCGTAGCCAGGGGGGGTGCTATGGGGCTGCAGCCCCCCCCCCCCAATTAATTCTAAAAATTAAATTCT
This sequence comes from Bulinus truncatus, assembly GCA_021962125.1. Taxonomy (NCBI): domain Eukaryota; kingdom Metazoa; phylum Mollusca; class Gastropoda; family Planorbidae; genus Bulinus; species Bulinus truncatus. The sequence continues at coordinate 2,460,673 of JAGDYQ010000002.1, read as the reverse complement.
ATTATAAAATATACTTCTTTATCTTTGCGTTCCAATTTTTTCTTATATAAAACTTTCCGCACAGCCCCCCCCCAAACTAAATTCTGTCTACGGCCTTGATTAGTGATACATCTGTGCGACTCCAGGACACAAAGCGTCAAGTCAGCTATGGTCTTAAATGTCCAGTTTTTGTTTCACTTTAACATTTAACTGAAGCATCTCCTGCAAACATTTTTTTTTTATTTTAAATTATATACTTCCTACAGAAACTGGTTACTGTATCTATAATACAGCACAAAGTTAACACAAAAAGAAAACCATTTTTTTGTTAGAAATCTTTATAACCGAAAATCTAGGACTGCAGAAACCATGCTGCAGTTCCCTTTAAACATGTACCCATCACATTTTGGAGTTGCAGTCACTGGTTCATCCTGACTAGTATACACGACCTCATTATTGATCTGTCTTTTTTTTTCCAACGGATTTCTTGACCCGAAAATGTGCACTCATCAATTTATTAGTTTATTGTATGTCTGACTGAATGATAACAAATACAATATATGTGGTATCAGTCAAAATATGACGCATTGATGACGTACTTGAATGGTTTACTTTATTGCTATCAAACAACGTTCATCGATTTCTGTAAATATCAAACTGATGTATCTCAGGGGGCCCCTTGTCAGAAGTTATATTTTGATTAATTGCTTAATTGATATTTAGGGGCCTAGGATTTGCAAACGGTGGCCTTGACTGCTGTGGTTTTTTTTTGCCTCATGTCCCAAACTATATTAGCCTCGGGCCCCCTAACTACATTAGACTACGGCCCCCAAACTACATTAGACTAGGGCCCCCATATTACATTACCCTCGGGCCCCCTAACTACATTAGACTACGGCCCCCAATCACATTAGACTAATGCCCCCATATTACATTAGACTAGGGCCCACAAACTACATTAGACTATGGCCCCCAAATCACAATAGACTAATGCCCCAATATTACATTAGACTAGGGCCCCCAAACTACATTAAACTACTGCCCCCAAATCACATTAGACTAGGTCCCCCATATTACATTAGACTAGGGCCTCGAAAAACGTAGGGACTGCTCTGTCTAACAAAATACATTATGTATTTAATTCAAATTTCAAACTAAATCATGGTTTAAACTCTTCAATTACGGTTTTTTTTCTTCTTTGACAAAACCGAAATGTTGTTAGCTTCTTTAAAATCGTAATTCACTTCGAGACATCTCAGGTTATACCTTAATACCTACATGGTGTTCAAGCACTGACCTGTAAAACAAATTTCGCACTGAAGAATTATAACCTTTTCGTGGTCCAAACTTCATAACTCTGTAACTGCTCGCTGTGAAATGAAGAGTAAAATAAAAAAAAAACAACAACAATAAGTATTATATATCAATCAAGTTATCAAATTTATTTTGACAGACAAAAAGAGTGTAATTACACACCATACCTGTCACCAGACATAAGAGAATTAAGACAACTTCCCAGTTGTAAAATGGGCCCATGCCATGACAAAATCGTGTGCAATCTGATACATATAATCAAACAGCGCTGATTTTTACTTAATAGTTCTGATAAAATATTATTTTAAAAAAAACTTGTTCTAGAGATGTTTAATTATTAGAGACATCAGGGCTCTGAAGTTTTTATCTACGGTCTCAAAAACATTTGAACGGCCTCGTAAGAACCAAATGAATGTCAGAATGAAAGTCTACCATAGAAATAACTCATTTAACTACATTAATGTCAGAATGAAAGTCTACCATACATATAAGTCATGTAACTGTATGAATGCCAGAATGAAAGTCTACCATAGATATAAGTCATTTAACTGTTTGAATGTCAGAATAAAAGTCTACCATAGATATAAGTCATGTAACTATATGAATGTCAGAATGAAAGCCTACCATAGATATAAGTCATGTAACTATATGAATGTCAGAATAAAAGTCTACCGTAGATATAAGTCATGTAACTATATGAAAGTCTACCATATATATAGGTGAAGGATATAGTGTGAAGTATGCTGTATAGATTTAAACCATGTAAATTCCCTTTGGAGGACGTTTCGGTCTGCGGAATGCTGTTTAACACTCTAAACTCTAAACAATTAACAATCAATATCCATTTCGAGTGCATGTGCAGTGATGATCTAAAGTGTATGACACTTGAAGTAGCGATCAGCATTCATTGGATATGTTTACGAGCACAAATTTATTTCAAATCATAATCTTGATTTCTTTTTTTTTTATTGTATATATAAGTACACATACATATATACATTATTATACATGTATGTTGTTAGTGGATTGATTAATTTCATTACTTAAATAGGCGAAATGTAATTGTTGTACTTACAAATTAAATAAAATAAATTGTTTGTCTTTTAGGAAAAAGAAATCGGAGAAATTGTATGCACTTAATTGGTTTAGAATAATGTATTGATTATTTTAAAGATAATTGGAATTCAAATACAAATTCTATTGGATAGTAAAGGTAGAACAAGTGCATAATATCACCAAAGATTCAGTTAGATCGTTGGAAAGGAATTTCCCAGATTTTTATTTTATCTGTTCGATCTCGGCAGTTTGAGCAGATAGAGAAACTTCATTTCCATGTAACAATATTTAAGTACTATTAGGATTATTGAGTGTGTCAATAGTGTCTTCATCATTGATTCGTATTCGACAAGGTCCCCTCCCCCCCCCCCATTCTCCGCCCCTCCCACCTTTCAACACCGGATGTTTACTGTGTGCATGAATGACTTATCTAGATTTTTTTTCTCCTCACACACATAATACATGTATTTTTGAATTATGTGGCACTTTCACAAATTGATTAATTAATGTATTGCACTAAAGTAAATCTGTCAGCACGCCTAACTACCTCTGTTGCGCGAAAGTAAATCTGTCAGCTACCCAACTACCTCTATTGCACGAAAGTAAATCTGTCAGCTACCTAACTACCTCTATGGCACGAAAGTATATCTGTCAGCTACCCAACTACCTCTATTGCACGAAAGTAAATCGGTCAGCTACCCCTTGTTTGAAGTGACCTGGATGTGTGCGGGGCCAACTGACACATTTTGTATGATCACTAATAGTGATTCACTATGTATTTTTACTTTGCTGTTTGACTGACCTCTGGGGCGGGACCTTCCCCAATGACTTGTCCCCAGATAACAGACCCAACCCCTCCCTCTCCCATACTTTAGCAATGTATGTCAGCTCAGAATATTTATTTTATAATTTAAAAAAAATATAACTTTTAAAAATGTTTGACATTCCCACCTTTCAACACCGGATGTTTACTGTGTGCATGAATGACTTATCTAGATTTTTTTTCTCCTCACACACATAATACATGTATTTTTGAATTATGTGGCACTTTCACAAATTGATTAATTAATGTATTGCACTAAAGTAAATCTGTCAGCACGCCTAACTACCTCTGTTGCGCGAAAGTAAATCTGTCAGCTACCCAACTACCTCTATTGCACGAAAGTAAATCTGTCAGCTACCTAACTACCTCTATGGCACGAAAGTATATCTGTCAGCTACCCAACTACCTCTATTGCACGAAAGTAAATCGGTCAGCTACCCCTTGTTTGAAGTGACCTGGATGTGTGCGGGGCCAACTGACACATTTTGTATGATCACTAATAGTGATTCACTATGTATTTTTACTTTGCTGTTTGACTGACCTCTGGGGCGGGACCTTCCCCAATGACTTGTCCCCAGATAACAGACCCAACCCCTCCCTCTCCCATACTTTAGCAATGTATGTCAGCTCAGAATATTTATTTTATAATTTAAAAAAAATATAACTTTTAAAAATGTTTGACATTCTATTTAACATCGTGTCAATCAATGACCAACATTTTTTGTTTAGCTCTTGATTTACAGTAAACATGAAAGGAGGCGCACAGAAATATTTTTAAGCAAATAGAATGAGATAAAAAACATAAAAATATTGTTAATTTTAATTATATAGTGATTAATTTTATTAAAGACTTTCATTTATTTCTTTTGAAATATTATTTCTCTCTTATTTGTATTTTTTTTTCAATCTGCAAGATTAATTTATCGCCCTAGTCATTATCAGGTCAGCAAGAATTGTTTCGTTATTTTCAATAACTTGACAAAGAATGAGTGGACTACATTCATCTCAAATACACTACTTTCTATTGATTAGTTTAATCCCAGGCTTCGCTACCTGTCTAGTTTAATCCATAGATACACAACCTTCCATTGTTTAATTTAATCCATAGATTAGATACGCTACTTTCTGTTGTCTAGTTTAATCAGAAGATCTATACTCAAGTTACATTTTAAGATACAGTACTATCTCCTGGCTAGATTTGCTGGACCCATAATCTCGCGCTCAAAAAAACAAACTTTTTTGAAATATTACTAACCATGTCTAAGGGATAAAATTAGTGAGAGAAAAAAATCGAGTTTCGCTTTGGGCAATGTCCTCGAAAATAATTGAACTAGAGAATTCTATTGAAAACGTGTTCATATTATCTTATACAGTTCAAACCTTTTGTTGAATTTCTTTCCGTGGGTTTTAATAATTATAGTTCCTTAGGTTCATTTTTTCTAAATGTACTAACAGTGATGTACTTACTATCAGTGATGTACTAACAGTGATGTTCTTTGGTCTTGAATGTCGGTTGAATATTTTGTTGTTACATATTTTTTTCTTTCAAATTATAATTAGCTATGGATGAATTCTGGCTCATTACCTTCCATGTATTTGCTTTCGTCATAAAAGTTATAAATTACAAAGTTTACATCAGTGACAAAACTAGTTGAGGGCTGACGGACGCTTCCCTCGGGATATCATTTACTTTCCACCCAGCAAGGGGCGGAATTTTATACACTTCTGATGTACTTTTAGCGCGAGAAAGGGGAAGCACTTTCATATTCCACCCGGTTGTCACTAATGCTGATTACGTCACTTACTTTTAAATGATGACTGAATGCCTCTCTTCCTTAAGTTAAGTGTGGATCATTTTGAAAAAAAAAAATATATAAATATATATATATATATATATTTATATATAAACGATGTACTGCCATATTGACCTCATGTCTGGCCACCCCCTAGTCTATGCCGATATATTGCTATTCTTGTTTTAGCAACTTTATGAGTGTACTTATTTACTTTTATTCCAATTAAGACCCTTTTTTTATTTTGTTTAGAATTTATCATTTCTCTCTCTCTCTCTCTCTCTGTCTCTCTCTCTCTATCTCTCTCTCTCTTTATATATATATATATATATATATATATATATATATATATATATATATCAAAACAACAGCAACAACAAGAAAAACCCTACAAAAATTTCATTTATACAACACAAACACACTAAATACATTTTTTTTATACACAACAAACATACTATATACATTCACTTGCACACAACAAACACACTAAAGACATTACTTTCATTTATACACAAACACAATAAATACATTTTTTGATACACAATTGACGTACTAAATACTTTCACTTGCACACAACAAAGACACAAATTATATTCACTTGCACACAACAAACGCACAAATTATATTCACTTGCACACAACAAATGCACTTAATACTTTAACTTGCACACAACAAACGCACTTAATACTTTAACTTGCACACAACAAATTCTAAAGTCATATTTTTTTTAAATTTCGGTACTAATATTGAGCCTACAATTGTCGCTCCAATAAAAAATACTGATGTAATAAGATATAAATACCGAGACATAAACCTGATTTATGATGTTGAGTTTATAAATAGAGGTTGTCTTTGGTCTAACTTATTCTGAGATGGCCAGTAGAAAAAGCAAGTTTGTATCGTTTGTCTCTAGACTATCCTACAAAACTGCCAGGCCCCTTGCGATAGGATTCAGTGATAAAGTCTGGAACAGAGAACAAAATATCAGGAGCGGTACTCTCCTCAGGGAGGTCGAAATGTCAATGTGTGTGTGTGTGTGTGTGTGCGTGCGTGCGTGTGTGTGTGTGTGCGTGCGTGTGTGTGTGTGTGCGTGCGTGCGTGCGTGTGTGTGTGTGTATGTTTTTTTTTCTTATTGTCATAAATCTGATATTTTTTTGTTGTAAAAATGTGATATTCAATACAAAATTGTCTGATAACAAAAGAATAGAATGTTAGCAATAGTATTCGTCATATTCAATTGTTTTTAATTGACCGTTATAGACAAACTTGACCTTTCTTCGAAGCAATATAATAGAGAACATGACCGTATTTAAATAAATAGTTTTAAAAAAATCTTATCTTTTAAGTCTCTCTCTCTCTCTCTCTCTCCCTCTCTCTCTCTCCCTCTCTTCTTCTATCTCCCAGATGCACCCAAACAAACATACTCACAAGCACACCTACGGTCACGCGTTACCGTGAGAATTAAACAACAAAAACGTAAAACCATTTGCTGCTGTTGTTGTGTCTCTACAACTTTAAGATATATGTCAATGTAAACATTTATTGTTGCTCGTCATTAGCAGTCTTATAATAT